>JANBXA010000097.1:11062500-11510000 GCA_030556225.1 Cricetiscus sungorus
TTGACTTCCAACTTCTCTGTCCTTTAATGTGTGTTATGTAAACATTTTGTCCTTGTGTTAAATATCTTAGAAATCTTTTAAGGCATATAAGTTTATTTGATTCTGTAATCATCACTAAGTGTTCATTTGCATGTCCTGGAGTAGGCAAGGATGTCGCTGGAGTCGAAATTTGTGACAACACTGTAATCAATATTACTCATCAAATGATATTAAGAAATCACAAAAGAGAAGGTTGCTCATTGTGTGACACTACCCCTTTTTACTTATGTTCTAGTGTAAATTCTTTTGATGGTGACATCACAGCAAGGGCAGGTGTTTCTCAATTGGTCAACTCTTAAAATTCCATTAAAATAAAACCCAGAAGTGTCATTTGCTACTCTTTATGTCTAATATTTAGGCCAGCAAAGTATGCAATTATGATTAACAATTATACCAGACTTTGATTGGATTTTCCCACAGGAATAGAGATCTAAAATTTGTTTTGTATGTTCTCTTCTGAATTCAACAGCATTTTTAAAATAGTTGAACCCCTTAGAATATTCTCAAACTAAGACCACAATGAATAGCAAAACATAATACAAAACTGAAGGAGAAGACACATGCCCTGTAAATCTTAAAACATGATGCTGACTAGCAAATATTAGCACTGTATTCCAGCAACTTCTTTCAGTCTAGAAAAGGAATAAATATTGTCTAAGATAATAGCTGATTTCTACTAGGAGTGCTTATTTCATTAATCTCTTTAAAGTAATTTGCATTTTGAATATTTTAAGTTCCTGTTGGCTAGTTGGATAGTTAGTCAAAAGTTCCATAAGGTTCTAGTATCTATACACACAACAGAGGATCAAAGAAACCTAGGAGAGCATCAGGGACAATGATGTCTCCTCAGACTTTACATATTGCTGCCATGAATTTCTTTTCATTTAAATTACATATTGGTTTCCTGGCATATACATGTATTATTAAAAAAGATGACACTCTTTAAAAATTTGAAATACTTATCTTTCAATCTTGTAAATATACTTTGAAGTGAATTAGAATTACATTTTTTCCTATCACTTTAATCCCTTTAGCCCCTCCCAGCTACTTCCATCAACCACTCCCATGCCTCACACTATCAAATTGATAGCCTTTCTTTTGTCAGTTATTATTGTTATACACATGTATGTGCTGAGTCAATTTTTCTGATGTTGATGTTTGGTATATGGTCAAGGATGACCATGTTGGTTTAGACAAACAATTAGAAGCTTATCACTTGGAGGTTCTAATTTTATTTTGTTCAGGGCTGGAAACCCAAGAAAATTTCACTCTTCTGTGTTAACATTTCCACTGACAAAGTTGTTGGTCTCGTCATTTTTATGTCAGGAAACTTCTCAGTGGACTTCCTGGTATTTTAATAATCTTTCTACCTCCTCTTCTACAGTCTTCCCTGAGACACAGAAGTAGACACTGTGATGTAGAAGACTTCCTAGTATTTGAATAATCTTTCTAACTCTCCTCTTCTATTATCTTCTCTGAGACACAGATGTAGACACTATAATGTAGATATCTCCTCTAGCACCTAACTGCCATTGTATATTTATCTCTGCATTCAAATGTTTCTAAAGCAGATTAACCATATTAGGTCACTACTATTCATTCCTCTTTAATCACTCTTTGATTGAGGGTAAGATGTCTCCAGTCCATAAAACATCATGCAAAAATTCATCCTTAGGTTCCTCTGTCTTGTTTGCCCTACAGGACATAAGAGCAAGTGCATGGTCCTCTGAGTGGATGATCCTCAGTGTGGCTTAAATTTACCCCTTCCCATTTCCTTTCATACTATTAATGTTTGTGATAGATTCCTAAGGTCTGGCTTTGAAACCTGCTGGATTTGTATACCAACCACCACTACAAAAGCAGGGGTAGAGACATAGTTCAAATATGAATAATTCTGGTGGGGAAATAGTTATATGTAGGGCTAAAGGATTAGAAAGGGAAATCGTTGTGAAGCTTGTATATGAAAAGTAACTCATTGTCCTTCTTACATTATATAATGTATATTGATTGGTTTTTTGCCTTTATTTAGATGAACATGCTTCTTGTCCATCTAGTACAATATAAAACCCATTAGTATTCTCTTGTATGCTAGCCCTGTAGTTTGGCACAAGGCCTTAAGGAGTAAACCAGGAACATGTATGATAATGAGGATTCTATGGCCATGTTTACTTTCTGTGTAGCAGCACAGACAACAGAATGCTGAGGGAAACTTCTTCTGCTGTGGTTATTTCAATTGAATAAGCACAATTTCAGCATGAAGCTATTATAGAAATGCTTTGGTTCTGGGAAGCTGTGTATTAGAAATATGATGAGCAAGTTGGAAGATGTTCAGCACTGAACATCAGGAGTAATTAAGGGAATGGAGAGATTGATTTATGAGAAAAGATTAAAGGAGCTCAATCTGTTGAGCTTGGCTAACAGACAACTAAGTAGGGGATATGGTAATTGTTTACAAGTACTTACAGGGTGTAAATATCAAGGCGGGGGAGAAATGCCCAGCCTGACATCAGAAAGCCTGAACCACTCCCAGTTAATAAAGAGGAGAATGAAGTTGACAGCCATCCAGATCTCAGTGATAGTTCAGATCTTCAGGCAGGAATTTTCTCTCAGGACAAAGTGAAGAAATAAACTCTGGGTATATTTAAATGTAGAGTGGATTTTTGAATCTATAGCAGTCTCACTTTATGATCAACTTCATTTAGACAATTATTTAAACCGCATCATCATAGTGCTAACATGAATTTCTACAGGGTTCAAATGAATCACAATATTACTAAAGATATTATATAAATTTGTAAATATCTATTATACATGATTCTATGCTCAAGATAACTTTAAATGTTCAATTTACATATTTTTCTACTCTTAGAAAAGCCTTATTAGCACTGAGTCCAAAACCAAGCATTGCAAAATGAATATGATATTACTGTTATGTTTTCTGATTCACTTAAATTTTAATAAATACTTTAAAATTTGAATTAATAGCAGTAATATTAGAAGAGGCATCTTGGCATCAATTACCTACCTTTGTTATTTTAATCATAGTAAAAGACAGCAAAAAATGGTATTTATTGACATTTGTTGTCTTGTAGCTCAGACCAGCTTTAACCTGAAGGCTGCTAAAGATGAACTCAGACTCATGGTCCTCCTGCCTCTGCCTCTTAAGAGCAAAAATTAGACACATGTGTCATCAAACATTGATAAATATTTTGTGAGGGCTTTTACTTATTTTTCTGTGACAGTAGAGATTGAAACCCGAGTCTCATGAAACCTGATATAAAGGTATTTTCTTAACAGATGCACAGTATCTTATCAACCTCTCTTTACGCAAATAATCATTGTTAGGATTTAGTAATTCAAATAATTTCTAATAGCTGATATATGCCAATGAAATACAACAGTATATTATCTCATTTATTAATGGAAATTTGTAGCAATATTAATACAGAAATACTTCTTAAAAGAAAAATAAAATTTGTACCAACTTATGTGAATTTAAAATTGTATTACCTAAAAACATAGAAACATGATAGTTAATAACTCAACATAGATTATGTAACATAAGTTTGTGAATAAGAATATATATATATATATATATATATATATATATATATATGTCTTTTTTTGTTATTCTGAGACAGAGTTTCTCTGTATTGCATTGGAACATGTACTGGAACTAGCTCTGTAGACCAGGGTGGCCTTGAACTCATAGAAAACCCCTGCCTCTGCCTCCTGAGTACTGGGATTAATGGTGTGCGCCACCATATCCTCTCTGAAAATGTATGTTTTTTTAAATAAAATAAGTATTATTATTTAGTGCTGTAGCAACCCCCATATTCATGGTGTATATCTGAGCAGTTATGTTAACATTTACATTCATTTTATATGTTTTACCACATATAAATATGGACACTAGTTGTTTAATATTGCCTGTATTTTAAAACCATATTAAAAAGTTTAAAAATTATGTAAGATGTATTTTTAATGGTGTTACTCCTTTAAATATGCTCCTTAGAAATTTACATTTGACTATATCCATTGTTGAACAATTCTTGTACCTAGTAAGTATTTTATGAAATTATTACATGTTACTTGCTTTGGTAAGGATGAGAATGAGGAGTTAAAGTATAAATACGTTTTCCACAGCATATATCACATAGAGTACCACAGATGCCTCTCTCTCACACACACACACACACACACACACACACACACGACTTGTGTACACACACATATCTTCATGAGACACAAACACTTTCTCTCTTTTCCTCTCTCTCACATACATATACAATATATGCATAACATCGTGGTACACTGTACTTGTCTCTCACACACAGGTACACAAACATCTCATTGTGACACACAAACTCTCACACACAAATACACATATTTTTCTATCAGTCATACATGCATGGTATTTTTGCATGTCTCTCACATTTCATATTGTGTCTAGCAAGCACACACACACTGTCACTGTTTTATGTTTACACACAGATGAACACACAAATACCTATTTTACACATATGCCCACATATTTTTCTGTCTCTCACACACACATAACTGGTTTATGACATGGCTACCCAGAGAAATTTTCTCTGTAATTAAAATTTTCTGTCATCTCAAGTTCTTCATAAAGATTCACGATATATTTAATCATATGATTAAAAAATAACTTAAGCTAAATGGGTAATTTATGTAATATACAAGACATTCCTTTAGGAATACTGTTTGTAGATAAAGAGGACTAATACAACTTTATATAAAATGTATTATAATTTAGGATGTTAAATTACTGTGGAAATGCAGCACTAAAATTCTAAGTACTCATAATGTATACAGCAAACATGCATTTACTTATCAAATTACAAAACCATATGGGCTTTGTAGGTGAACTATTAAAAGCAAGGGGATAACACAAGAAAATATATACAACGCCCAAGTTTACATGCACAGACACATTGGTATGCACTACAATTACAGGAGAATAGGAAAGAACAAGAGCTAGCAAGATTTCCAAACGTGAAGTCCTGAAAAAGTTAATATGCTACAACATTTGACTAGCTTAGATTATTAAAACCAACATTTAACATGTTCACAGTATTGTTAGGCCATCTGATCTAATTTCTCACTTGTTTCTTGACGCATCTTCCTACAGGTTTATACAAAACTCACTCCTCCATGAGGAAGAATGTGTGTTGAAGTATTATTACCACCACTTTATTCAATCAAACTTGATTTATGCCAAATTCTGTGCATAGTGTCCTGCCCTAACAAGCACTTCTAATCCATGTGGATTCATCTGTCTTCACAATGGAAAGTCAAGACTACTATTTACTCCAGGGAATGAAGACCATAATTCTGATCATTTTAAAACATTGCAGACCTAGAGTTGGGTTATTGTCTAACTTCTATGAATTTTCATCTAGAATCTGTAAAGAGACTAAGTAAAAAATGAGGGGTCACAAAGATGGCTAAGTTGGTAAATTGCTTGCTGGGCAAGCAGAGATTCTGATTTTAGTTCCCTTGTATGATTATTAAAGCTGACAGGGATACAATGTCTTTAAACTCATAATTTTTATGAGGAGGTGCACAAAGATAGAATCCATGAAGCTCTCTCTCTCTCTCTCTCTCTCTCTCTCTCTCTCTCTCTCTCTCTCTCTCGTGTGTGCCTGTCTGCTGTCTATCTGACTCTCTCTCTTTTACTCTCCTTTTACTCTCTCTCTTTCCCTCTTTCCCTCCAACCAGTATTCTAGCTGAAATTGTGAGCTCCAGGTTAAGTAAGAGTTCCTGTATCCAAGTACAATGTGGAAAACAGTACAAAACACCATTTTAAGATTCATTTCAATTTCTGTTAAATACCATAGACAGAACTAACTAGGAATAAATGTTTGATTCAGTGTACAATTCCAGGTTACCATTTATCACCGAGCAGAATTTAATAGAAACTCAAGAAATTCAAGTTGCTTATTACATCATACACAAAATCAAGAGCAGAGAAAAATAAAATGAGTGTACTCATATTACTTGCTTGCCTCCAGCTAGATTTCTTCACCTTATATAGTTTATGGCCTATCTGCTATCTAGGAAATGATGCCACCTACAATGAGCTTAGTCTTCCCACAACAATTAACAATAAAGATATTTGGGCAATCCCATAGATAACCTGAATAATCTCTCAATTGAAATTCTTTTCCATGATGATTCTCTAAATTCTATTAAATTAGAATTTAAACTGCTAAAGTAGCTGAAAGTAACCTTTGGCCTCCACACACACAGGGACAGACTAACACATCCATACTCACATTAAATCCACACAAATGCAAACATTAAAAATGCATACTGGTAACACAAACAAACAGTCCTATTACTTCCTAAAATACCAAAACTCATTGAATATTGAAGATTTTATTGGCATTGCATGGAAGATAAACACCTCTGGATTGTGCACTGATGCAGTGGACTGTATAGGGGGAATGTGTCCGTCTAGAACTCACCTTCTTGAGGTGTCTCGTATTTCCTTAAACAGGAATAACAGGAAGGATTTGCAAATGTTTTGGTTTGAGGACCAACATCCAATCTGAAACACCCACCTTCTATTGAATGTTGTAACTTCAATTTCTGGCCTGAAAGGTTGAAATGTTCCAATGAACTTCACAATTCCTAAGTGATTGAGATCCATTTCTTGAAATAATGTGTTTAAGCCTTTACCTAGATACTACCCAAGCTGCAACATTGTCTGAAGTTTTTCCACAGGCTGTAGGTTGATCCCATGCTTACCTTATAAGTGTGTAGAGTAACAAAGAATAGAATATTCAGTAGATACATCTTATGCACATCCCATCTGAAATGAAAGGAGAGATGATAGGGTTCTCCATCTTTTGTCTTGTTGTTGACCTTACTCATTAAGTTTCCTAGTGAAGTTTATGTGCTTAATCATACTATATGACACTGGAATTAGTTCCAACATTAAAGTTTTATGGTCAAATGAAGGACACATTACAAGATATGTGTATAAGGAATTCTGAAATGAAATCATGTATCTTCCCAAAACAACATTCTCTGTATTGAATTATGAAACTAATATTCAGAGAAAAATAGATTAAGACTAGCAAATATTTCTAATTTATAATTTATCTAAGAAAATGCACATGAATGGCATTTAGATTCCCATGCAGATTACATAGGTTTCTATGACTCTTTAGGGAGTATAATTTGTCCCAGAACACACTCTGCAGTATGACTTACTGTGAGGATCAGATAGGTCAGACTCAATATTATGGTCAAACTTGTCTGCTGAAGTGATGTGAAGTAGATGCTGAGTTTAATTTTTTTTTCTACTGTAGATCAGAGTTGAGTGATAAAGTAGGGAAAAATAGTGTAACCCTGCTTTCATTTTGTACTTCCTGTTCAGATGTTTTAACAGAGTTTCTGGAGAGCAATCACTAATCTCTACTGTGATCTAATTCCAGGATCACAGGTTCATGTCAACTTGATGTGGTGTACATATTCAGTCTAAGTGCCAATTGAACAGATTGTGTCTTATTGTCATGAAATGGCTTCTCCTGCAAGGGACCTATGAGCTGCCATTAATGCTGTCCTCCCTCTCACTAAGTATGACTACTCTACCATGATGATTTAGTTAACTTCAGCAACATATTAAATGAATTTTTGGAGTTCTTAGATATTTTAAATTCTTGGCATTTCTCAACCATTCCCCTATTTCGAATTTGGACTATGATTATAAGACAAAACTAGTAGGATACAAAGCACTTGTTCAACAATTCACTAAAATATAACAGTAAAGAAAATGTCACCATATAACAACTGGAAAAACCAAGTAAAAATCAATGGGTAAATGAGAGTGCCACTTTCCCCCAAAAATTGTTGTGATACTCCATAATGAAGGGAGGCAGCTGAAGAAAGATACTAGGCTTAGTTCTAGACTGTTCAGTGAGTCTTGCATCACTATGAACATGTGAAAAAGAGTTATGACCCTCCAAATCCACTGGACTTTTCTGAATTATGATTGAAGGTACATGCAAGGGACTCTTAAGTCTAGAGCTTCTGCATCTGTGAGGTATTATAACACACATACCTTCCTTACTACAATCTACCAAGTTGATATCTTCCTAATCCTCTATCTGTTAATATTTTAAAAAAGCCATTTTGTTCATTATTGAAGTCCAAGAAAAAATTAATAAAGGAGGAAAAATAAAAAAGAATAAATATTGAAGTTATAAAAGTATACAAAATGAGCCAAAGATACACTTTGGGCTAATGCTTATGTTGCCTAAGGGTGAGATTGTAGTCAAAAATTCAAAAACCTTGGTCAAGTCCTCACAGGGATGGAGTGGGTCATCCAACTCTCACATCTGGTTAAGCTCAGTGGTTCTGTGACTGCTATTGTTGACAACTTTTCAAACCTCCACAAAGAAAATGAGTTGTTGCAGCTCAGTCTGAGCATGAGCTGTGGGCATTGCCTTGCTGAGTGTGCTTTGTTGACATCAACAGGATGGGAGTTTATACTATGTCAGCAGAAACCTGGGGTGGGGTAATGCATATAAGTTCATTAATTACCTCCCTGTCTCTAGCAAAGAGTAGAGTGTTGAGCATTCTGAAACACTCCTCTCATTATTCACTGAGAGAAAGACCAAGGACACATTTGTTAGAGGAAGTTACAGGTAGGATGCTACAACTGAGCAGCCTGATACATAAAATAGAATAGAAATGAAGTTGTACTAATTGCTTTAAATACTAGTTCAATAGAGAATCTGTTGCATGGACTAAATAAGTCATTAAATCTAGCAATTAGAGCCTAGAACTGTCATCTTAAGGGATGTGAATTCCTGCAGATGTTTGTACCAATTAGAATCACAATGTGAAGGATAAGGAAAAGACTGGTGGTAGAGCATGAATGATAAGGCATGTGGAAGATAACGTCAGCAGTGGGAAAAGAACTAAAACTTGTTCAAAAAAAATAATGAGTGAATGTTTTCATTAGCACAGGGGCCAGAGTCCTGCGCAGGTAAGAAAAAGGTTTCTTTGTGATGGTATATACCACTATCTGGATTTGGTTCTCCTTGGAAAACGGTTTCCAGATTTCTCCTTTTGAAATCAATATTTCCTAATTAAATCTCATGCTTTGGGGTGGATTTATACAACCCAGCATGCCCCTATTGATGTTTCAATGAATCTCACCTTCCTTATTTGTCAGGGAAATTGTGCACAGTCAGAACACTTTAGGTATCATGAACTGTCTGCTGGTTTATCATACTATTAATCCACCTGTGTCTACATTAACAGCTTTTGAATGAGAGAATCTTTTTCTCTGGACATTATGCTGTGAGACTTGAAGCTGAGAGAGAGTGCGAGAAAGAGAGAGAGAGAGAGAGAGAGAGAGAGAGAGAGAGAGAGAGAGAGAGAGAGAGAGAGAGAGAGGCACACATGTGGTTCCTTTAAGAATTCCAATGTGAAGATTGCACTGAGAGGAAAGGCAAAGGAGATTGCGAAGAAATGGAGCTTGAAGTTCAGAGACCAACCACATTTAAAACTAATGCTTTTCATAAACTATTCAAATAAGACAGCAAATCAATTTGCTTTTTTCTTTCATCTTCCAGTATCATTAGAGTCTTATTCTAAACAGTAATACAAACAATCTCATTTTTCATTTATGAATGTAGAAATAACAGCAGTGAAGTTGACTGGGTCTCTGGAAATGAAATTTCTGTGCCAGCTCTGTTTACAACTTGCTGATACATTAGAAAATGTCTGACATTTCTGAGTGTATATGGTTTTTGACCTTTTCTCTTTATTTCTTTTATTACTCCTCATCCTTTTCTCTCATTTGCAACTATCGCCCATTTGATGCTGTAGCACTGTGTTAATACCTGAGTTTTCAAACATGAAGCAAAATATTATCTCATTTTGAAAGATTAAGAGTAACACTGAAATAAACACTTATATGGTGTCAGCAGCATTCTAGAGCTCAAAGGCTTCTCAACACCTTTCTTTCTGTAGACACTGTAGAATCACCAGCATGGGTAGAAGTTATAGCTAACTTTCTGACATATTCCAATTGTTTTCTTCATGTATGAAACACATCACTCTCAGTTTTTCAGCCTCATGGCAATTGATGTAGATGGTATTGGTCCCTCCCTTTCTAATACATAATGGTTCATAATCCACACATGGCAATCTCAAGACCCCTTCATCGCATCCAATTTTGCCAAAGAACATAAGAAGAGTATCAATAGGTAACCTGGATCATTTTACCAAGTTCTGAGAACCTTTTGTATTCCATGCTTCCACTCTTAAGTTGCAAGTCCCTAAGACATCATGGCTGTATCCAAATAATGTGGATCCTATGCCCAGTTAGAGAGAGAAGCAATTTATTTCTTTTTTAATAAATTTTTATTTAAATTAAAATGCAATCTTATTTTACGTACCAATCCCAGTTCTCTATCCCTCTCTCCCTCCCATGCCCCCACCAGCACTCCATCCAGTCCCCATCCAATCCCCAGGGAGGGTGAGGCCTCTCACGAATGATCAATCAAAGTCTGTCAAGTCATTTGTTGCAGGGCCTTGGCCCTCCCCCATGTATCTAGGCTGAGAGAGTATCTCTCAATAAAGAATGGGCTCTCAAAGCCCATTCATGCACTAAAGATAAATACTGATTCCACTGCTAGAAGCCCCCTAGACTGTCCAGGTCTACCAACTGAAACCCACTTTAAGGGAGACTGATTCGGTCCTATGCTGGTTTCCCAACTGTCAGACTGGGGTCCATGAGTTCCCATTTGCTTTGGTCATCTATTTCTGTGATTTCTCCAGCATGGTCTTGATTCCTTTGCTCATCACACCTGAGTGGAACTGTTCTTACAGAGGTGTTAAGGCAGATATGCTCCTCACTCGCACACCTTTCTCCATATACTTATTTATTTTTCTTGATTAATGACTAACATGAGTCAAGGATTTTGACTAGTTTTTGAAGTATTGAGTATAAATTTTTGTTGAAAAGTTGAGCACCCCAAAACTACTCTCCCACTATTTTACTCTTGGAAACAAACTTGCTTGGTGTGTTTATTGTTTACAGCAGGATGAAACCATTAACATGTGTTTGTATCTAGTAGCCTATAGGGTTCTTTCGAACAGGAAAACTAACAGTAAGGAAGATTCCAGCTCTATTCAAGTTTCATTTCTCTACATTTTACGAGTATATTCCATGGTGTATTCAGTAATAGGGTGCTATAAACTAATTTTGATCAGCAAAAAATAAGACTGACAAAAGCTGCAACCACCTGAAGTTTGGAAAGTGGAGATATATTACCACACCTGATCATATTAATTTCTTTTTAAAAATCAGTAATATAAATTGTTGTGAGATATAGCAATATCATTAATTCTGCAATATTGGAAAATTATTTGGAAGTATCAAGTACAGAAGAAATTTCATCTACTAGGAAACTGTCCTGGAGTAAACTATGCCATTGAGCAAGACATTTTACTTTAGAGGTAATTGCAACACTCTTCAACAGCAAAACAAAAACAAAAACAAAAAAAAAACAAAAACAAACAACACAAAACCATACATAATACTTAATAAATCTTTCACCAAACACCATGGGTTAGACCTTGGTGAATATAAGACTAATAAACACAACCAAGAGATAAAAACATGAAAGTTTACTACTAGAAGCAAATAAGAAAAACACAATGGTTATAAGTTCAAAAGAAGAATCTCTTTGGACACAGAAAGATAGGACTTTTACAGGGAAAGTTAACATATAATATAGAGGTGGGCAGATCTTAGGATTTTCTATTCAACTTCATGTTTCCTTACCAGATGTTCAAACATAGCTTTCAGTAAAACCATTCTGAGGTACATTGTAAGATGACCATGAGATTACCATGAAAGTATCCTATGGTAGGAGAGCCAAAGTGGTCTCAACTGGTTTACCCTGTTTTGTTCCATGATCTTTCTCTAAGAAGACTTAATTGAAATAAAGAATAAAGAAACACCTTGAAGGCCTTAGCAGCTTCTTCTCCTGCACCCACAATTCTTTCCCAGCATATACATATATATATATATATATATATATATATATATATATATATATATGTGTGTGTGTGTGTGTGTGTGTGTGTGTGTGTGTGTGTGTATGCACAAAAGAAAGTAATATTGAGTGGAAAATATAAATCAATATATGCATTATATTCTGTCTTATATTTATACAGATCAAAGCTATAAAATGTGCACTCGATGATTGATGCATTCAGATGATGCTCTAGGGGAGGTGGTAGTTATGGGGGCATTAATGATTCTGTGATATTTCATTTCTCTCAGAAACAGAGAATCTTGAGAAAAGTGGATCACGATGTTAACATCTGTTTAATCTTGGGAGTTGGAGTATGGAGGTCTGTTTTGTTATTTTCTGAGTATTGCCATATGTTTAAAGTGCTTTGTAATTAAAATAATACACAGATGAGTAGGAATTAGTCTGGTAGAAAAAGACTGAAATGCATTTTCAGGCAGAAGGCAGCAAAAGAGGAAGGAAGATAGACAAGAACAAAATATTTTCAGAAAAAATACAAATTATCAGGAATTATTTTATTCTAAGTGTCTGAGAAGGGTTTAGAAGGGGAGCAGAAAGAATAAAGTAAATTTGAATTTGGCAGCAATGAAGACTGAATGTTATTTTATCATATTTGGTCATCATGGTCAATTTAATGAGCAGCATAACACTGTTCATTCTCTAACCTTCAGAATGTGAGCATATGAAGCCAGAAACAAAATGAGTGGTTAAGTTACAAATTTGATAGAGGACATTTTCCACCAGGACTAATGAAATCATATTGGACATGAAGAAAAGTAGAATAAGGTCAGAATGGAAGAACTTACCTTAGAGGCAACACACAGTTGGAGTCAAGAAATCCTACAGCTCCCAGAAGCTAGGAAACATAGCTTCAGCAAGGTGCCCATGATGGTTGGGTGTAGACAGGCTGGTAAATGGGTAAAGTGATTAAAGGTCACTGTTTTCAGTCACTAATATGAGGCAACATATCTACTTAAAAGTGACACAGCTTTGTTGTTAGACTCTCATTCTCTTAGGTATTTTAGCATAATGTGGGGTGCTAACAAATAGGATCCATATGTTCAGGTGACTCAGTGTAAGAGAGCACATGGAACAAGGAAAATATGAAAGAAAAATAAAAGGCAAAGGCATCAAAATTACAGACTCTTGGACATTGTAAGTTATGTAAAAATTACACAAGTATAGTTGGATATTTTCCATACTACCTGACAATTTCAGATGCTTAACATTAGTTATAGTAACTTGGCCAATGATCAGGCATATTACTGACTAGCTCTCAAAAATAAATTAGCCCATATTATCTAATCTGTGTATCACCACATGGCCGTGGCTCACCGGTAATGTTCTGGCATCTTACCCCTTCAAGGCTACATGACATATCCCTGATTATCCCTTCTTTTTCTCTTCATTTTGTTTGGATTTTCCACCTAGCTATATTCTTCCTTGTCATAGGCCAAATCAGCTTTATTCATCAATAAATAAAAACAATACATAGTCACAGCATACTGAGAGAAATCCCATATAAAACAAGAAATACATTTCATTTACTAAGACAATTTCAGCAATGGGAGATGGTTATAAAGGAAATGAGAAAGAGAAAGTCATGATATACTGTTGTGATTTTATATTAAAATTGTAATAAAGTAAAATGTGTTTCTCTTTTATTTATGTGCAATGAATTAAACTTAACACATACTTGTTATAAAAAACTTAGTAAGAGTATAATAATTACCTTTATTTTATACTTATTTCAACGAATAATATATATTATACATAAAATTCTATAGCACCACGCTATAATCTATGTACATAAGGTTAGGTTTTAAATGATATTTCATTGAATAATCAGAAGATACTGAAAACAATAATGAAACATAATAAACACTATTGTGATATGGACTTTTCTGTAATAGTTATTTTGTTAAAAGTCATTGATTTTTTTATGAGAAAATTAGTGTCTTTAAAAGAAGACATTGGATGAAAATAACAGTCTCAAAATGCATATGTACTTTTAAAATTACTGCTACAATATTTTTCAATGTTTTTTTTTAATTTTAAGAAACACCCCATATTCTTTAAAGCATAGCTGCTACCCATTCATTAATTTGTATAAATCTCTATGTGTATTATTTTGGTAGTTTGTCTTACTCAGGTTTCTTTGGTGTGATAAAACATCTTGACCAACAGAAACTTGGAGAGGGAAGGTTTTAATTATTTCACTTACACTTCTTCTTCATAGTGCATTACCCAAGGAAGTCAGGACAGAAACCCAGCACAGCTACTTGGAAGCAGGAACTAATGCAGAATGCTGCTTACTGTGTTACTTTCCATGACTGGCTCATCTGTCTTGCTTTATAGCACCCAGTAGTATCTTTCTGCTTCCAGAACACCAGCCTCCATCCAGAGTCCATATTTTACTCTCTTGTATCCTATGATTTTATTATCCAGTATAAAATGTCAGCTTACATGGTTTTAAAAATCAAGAATATCCTAAGCTTTCGTTTTTGATACATTTTTTAAATGTGCATCACCAATGTGCAACCTGTCTCAGATTTTTCTAGTCTACATTCTTACTAAGTAATACCAGCCTTTTAGACTGGAGTCAATTATATCAGCTCAGAGTCACTAAATTATAGCAGTTTGTATCACTAAACATGACAGATGTTTCATACATCTGTGTGAACAAGCTGCTTCTGAAAAATCATGATGTGTACCTTTCATGTTTTAAAGATGGCTTCTCTTTAAATCATTGTGTGGTTGTTTAAGCAATTTGAAATTAATGCTGTCTTTTCTTTCCACTGATCTCTCCTTTTGGAAATACTGAGTGAAGTTTTTTTCTCTGGACATGTCCACCTCCCTTTTCATATAGTATTTTTACTTGTGTATGTATTATTTGATTTTTAAATTTTGCCTGAGTTATACTCACTTACTTCAGACTCTTTGCTTATCAGATAAATTAACATATGTTCTAAATGAAGTAAAAAAGTTGGGATCTTTCTGATACAAAAATTTCACTATATAATTATGTAATCACATCTACTACATTTCAAAGATACCGAAACTTGACTGAAACCAAGACCTTTCTGTCATTGCTTAAATTTTGTTCCAAGACTACTGACAGACATCTACAACTTAGTCATTGTTAGTATTCAGGAATCTGTACTGGCCTATCCTTGGGGTTCTGACAGAACATAGTCCCAGCTGTAGGCACTAAAAGCACCACTTGTGCAAATTTACTACCTACCCTTTTAAAGGGACCCTGACTACCTCCCATCCTCCTCTCTCTCTCTTTCTCTCTCTTTCAGCCCCTCTTTTCTCTCTTCTCCTCTTTATTCTCTCCTGCTGTTCCTGTCGCTGGAGGCTAGTCTCCCTCCTTATCCTTTTACAATACTTTTATCTTAATAAAAATGAATAAATAAAATAAACACCCTCTGCCTGAACTCTGTTGCAGTGTCTTTCACTCTTGAGCTCCTTTTTTAAAATTACAACAGCCATGGGGCATCTTCAGCAGTGAAGACAGTACCAAGAATAATGGTATAAAGAGTCATCCTATATCTTGGTACCTGTGTACCCACATATCTGTGATCCTTGGCTGCTGAACTGTTTGACTTCGAAGTAAAATTTGTTCAACTATTGTAGACAACTCACTCAAATAGGACTTTCCTGGAGTATTTATGAACAAAACTGAAGACAGTCCTGGCCATTAGAGGCTCCTTCTTTTTTCCAAACTAATAGAACTATGTTTAAGTCTTCTTTAATACTTCCTATCAGCTGTCTCTTGTCAGTCTGCCTTGCACTTTTTTCCTAGTCCCCAGAACTAAATTTACAGCTGTGACTCTTCCTGAATATCAGATGCACTAAAAATCTTCTGCCCTGTTGTCCACTTTGCTCTCTGCTTCCAGGTCATGCCTTCTCGTACTTCACATCCATAAAAGCTCAACTTTATATCTAGAACATGCCATATACCTACCCTACTCAAAAACCTGTTAACTGATCTCACTCTTCTAAATGGGGTTCTGTGTCTGTCCTATGCAGAAAAGAAATCTATTTTACCTACTTTTTGGAATGCTGTAAGCAGAGTAATAACTGCAAGATAGCACATGTCCATGGAAAAACAAGACAAATTAGTCATCTACAGAGTAAGCCCCACTGTTCATGGCCTACATCATCAAAACCTGCAGATTGTTAAATTTCAAAGCCAATTCATAACACAAGAGCACATAGAATAAAGTTAATACATTTTTGCCAAATGATGTCCTCTAATGTGAGTTATACATATTATTTTTAAAAAAGTTAAGTGAGCATTTAAAAAGAATATTACATTCAATTCAAACATGCAATCTTACAAATAAAAAAGAAAAGAAAATAAACATGTTCAAATAATGTGATTTAAATATATGTATCAATATAAGATAGACTGTCAATAATTAAATAAATAAAAGTGTGGATATATATGCATATATATGAGCAATTACTATACTTATAGGTTTTAATAAATTCTTATACAATATATATTGAATTTTCATTGTATATACATACATTATAACCTATGATTTTTGTGGTGCTTTATGAAGATATCTGTAAAAAATAATGTTTGTGGACTATTTCAAATTATGCAGACTTCCAGTCAGCTTCATTTTCAGAAGTAGATAAAAGGCACACAAGCCTGTCTGCAGCGTTCTCATGGGTACATCAGCTGGACTAGTAGAATTTTGCTTAAGATAATTCCCTTAAATCAACATGACAGAGCTGTTCCCATTACTCCCACAAGCTTTCAGTCCTTTATTCTTTTATTTCTTCTTTACTTTGTGGTTCGTACAGAAGAAGTCCTTTTTATTATTATTATTTATACGTGGTTTCCCCATGACTAGATTTGCCATGCTACCTCTCTCTCAGGTGGCCCTTCAAAAACCTTTTCTAAATGCACAAGCAAACAAGAGGGAAATGTCAGCTTCCACAGCTGGTTGGCAAGACAACAGGACTAAGGGGAGGATAGAGCTTAACAGCAGGCAGCCAGATCAACAAGGAGAATTGGGCATGCCAGCCAGAGCTGATTTGCTAGCAACAGGTGCAGAGCAGCCATTGTAACATCCCTCACACTATATATTCATCAAATGCTGCTCATTGATGGCTCTTGCTGTGGTAGATTTCTTTCTTCAAGGTTGGTGTCAAACTGATCTGAGTAATCAATAAAGCAGAGACAAAGCAAAGTGCATTTACAAACATTCCAGGCCATATAACTTATTTATTCTTCCTCATCTAGTTTTTACAATGATTTCCTCTTTCTAAAACATTGGATCTGCCTAAAAGTACATCTATGATATAATTTCAGCCAGGCAGATCTCATGAGGCTATGTGGATAGGAAAACCATGAAAAAAGCCTCAGCGCAATACAGTGTGCTGAGTCCCTCCCTACAGGATTACATATATTCATGTATACACTTATATATATGTTTACATATACAAAAAGAAGCATGCATTCTCATAAACACACATATAGATACAAACACGAAAGGACATATATATACATACACACACACACACATACACATACATGATACAAGGAAATTCAGTGTTATTTCCAAAAATACTTTTTTATTTTTTTAGTAAAACTTTAGTTTTTATTTTATATTTTATTTTAAAATTAATTAACTATTTTGTCATTTATCTTACATACCAACCTTAGTTTCCCATCCCTCCACTCCTCCCTTTCCTTCCTCCTCCCTCCCATCTACCCCAACCATTCCTCCCCCATCTCCATTCAGAAAGGGTCAGGACTCCCATGGGCTTGAACAAAGCATGGTACATTATGTTCAGGTAGGGCAAGCTCCTCCCCTTGCATCAAGGCTGGGTGAGGCAATCCAGCAGGAGAAACAGGTTCCCAAAAATCTGATAAGTGCCTAGGACAGGTCCTGATCTCACTGCTAGGAGCCTTACAAACAGAACGAGCTGTCACACACACACTCAAAAGGCCTAGGTTGGTCCCATGCTGGCTCCCTAACTGAGTTCCCCCATCAGTACCTTGACTCCCCTAGCTTATACAATCCCTCTCTCCTTTCTTTAGGAGGACTCCAGGAACTATCCTTGTGCTTGGATCTGTGCATCTGCATCTGTCAGTTACTGGTTAAAGGCTCTCTGATCACAAATAACTTAGTTACCATACTGATTATGTACATAGCCAGTTCAGGCACTCTCTCCACAATTGCTAGGAGTCTTAGCTGGGATCATTCTTAGGATCCCTGGGAGTTTTCCTGGCACTAGGCTTCTCCCTAACTCTGAAATAGTCCTGTATATAACACCAATAGCACAGGCACTGAGATCAACAATTAATAAATGGTATCTCCTAAACATGAAAAGGCAAAAGACACTGTCAATAATACAAAATGGCTACCTACAGAATGGGAAAAGATATTTACCAACCCCACAACTGACAGAGGGCTAATCTCTAAAATGTATACAGAACTCAAGAAATTAGACATCAAAATACTAAATAATCCAAACACTTAGTTCCTAATACAGTACATTATAAAGAATTGAGAATTGAGAAGATCATCACTTCCCCAAACTCAGTAAGGATGGAATTTTATGTATGACAATCCATTCCGGAAATCTATGACATGGCTAAAAGTGTCTGTGATCTTCTAAGTATACAATAAATATTAAAAGAATAGACTAACAATTTGAGTGACAGTACAGTGCACATTTATTTTCATTCAGAATAAGTTTCTAATTATTTTGGAATATATATTTATCATATTCTTTCTGATACCCAAATTCTCCAAAATCCTTTCCTCCTCTACACCTCTCACTGAAGTTTTTGTTCTTCCTCTCCTCTCTTTTTCTCTCTGTTGTCTGTCTTTCTCTGTGTGTCTCTCTGTGTGTATATCCATCTGTCTGTTTCTTTACAAACAAAAAAATAAAAGATCCATAAGACAAAAATTTCCCAGACAAAGTAAAAGAAGTCTACAAAAACAAATAAAAGAAATCCAGTATAATTCATTTTGTTGGCAAGCTACTCCCTTTAATTGGATTTAAGGCTATTTCATGAGAAGGAATCCATACCTAATACTGCTAAAGTGGCCACGATCCTAAGACTATATAGGACATAGGCCTAAATGGAAATCAACTACTTTAGCTATTACTATTATTCTTCTAGAGCAAAATATTGTGTATGTTGTGGAATATTTGTTTACTGGGTGAAGATGTGTTGTGACTAGTATAATAAAAAGCTGAAAGCTCTGCAATATAGAGGATAGTAGTGGGACTTCTGAACAGAGAGAACACTCTGGAAAGAAGAAAGTTGGAGTTGCCAGCCAGACATGAAGGAAGCAGGACTTGCAGGAGGAGAAGTAACAGCCATTAGCCACATGGCAGGAGGTAGATAATATAAGTAGGGTAATTTAAATTATAATAACTAATAGGAACAAGCATAACCTACAGGACAAGGTTTCATAATTAATAAAATATTTCTATGTCATTATTTATGGACTGATGGCCCAAAGGAAAATTCTTCTCCATATATATTCGTGTGTGTGTGTGTGTGTGTGTGTGCGTACATGCGTGTGTGTGTGTGTGTGTGTGTGTGCGTACATGCGTGTGTGTGTGTGCGTGTGTGTGTAGTGAGAGAGAGACACAGAGAGAGAGAGAGAGAGACAGAAAGAGAGAGACAGAGAGAGAGAGACAGACAGAGAGAGAGAGAGACAGAGAGAGAGAGACAGAGAGAGAGAAAGGAGAAAGGAAAAACCTCAGAACTAATTTTGGCTCTACCCTCATAAAGCAGTGTGGTCTTAAGATATTCAACTTACATTTCTTACAATCTCAATTTACTCATCATGAAGACAGCATGTATAAAACAATTTATAATAAAACATACACATTAATATATTGCCCAGATCATATCTGGAAGTTTTATCAATGATTGTTTAGTTTGAACAGTGACAAAGATTTCCATGATCAGGAGCAAATATGTTTGAGTACCTGGTAAGACCCCTTTTGGGAGTTACAATGCGACTTCCTATGTCCACACATGAAAGCTAAAGTATTATTTTTATCATGGAGATTCACTTTCATGACTGACTTATGACAATACTTCATAAATCCACAACATTGTAGGCCACCAAGACATAAATGACAGTTAGTGTGTGATTATTTAGAACTCCTATTTAAATAACACCCAAATTTGGCTGCTACTGAGTTGGATTCTTATTGACATCCTATGGGATTTTTAATGAAAACAGTGTTCAATAATAAACACGTACTTTTAAAAAAAATCACTTGAATTTCAGAATGTATTTCTTTACTTGAAAAAGTAATCATTCTTACCTTCCATGAAAGATTAAATCAATAGCATTATTTAAATATAATTAGGGTCTTCATTGCATTTAATAGACATGTAGAAGCAATGTCTTAATTTAAAAAGTGAAATAAAGTTTTCCAGTAAAAGCAAAACTAATTTGGGGAAAAATAATATAAACAATTATGAAAATATTAAGATTAAAAACTTTTTGTTTGATGGTAAAGAGATTGTAAATTTATGCTAAAATATTCTTAAAATAATATTTTGTCATAACTTATGTATTCTACATGATAATTTAATTAAAAATAATTTAACATATATTTAAAAAAATCACACACTGCTAAATAAGTAGAATATTAAGCATTAGGGAATGAATTTTCATATACCTGGTTTGGGGCATCATATCTAGATCTTTTCCTGAAACTTAAACCTTTCCTCTAAGAAGGAGCAGGGAAGGTTAGGAGGCTCATGAAACTCACATGAAAGTTATGAGACTCAGAAATTCTGTGAAATTTGCTTGACACAGGAGAACTCTACCTAACCCCCAGGGATGTAGTAGTTTTTTTTTTTTTTTTGCAAGACTCTCTTTGGATTGTCAGCCCAGAAATAAAGATATACAAATTTATTGCTGTTATGAAAACATGGCTTTTAGCTTAGGCTTACCTCAATTACATCTTCTAACTTAAATTAACCCATTTATATTAATCAATATTCTGCCATGTGGTATTACCTCTATGTCCTCTGAGTCTGGCTGGTGACTTCATCTTTCTCCTTCTCAGAATCATCTCTCTTTCTGGAGTCCTGACTAGCTATTGGCTGTCAGCTTTTTATTACACCAATCATAGCAGTACTGCAAGTATCATACTCTGTGTGTAAGTATGCCTTGCAAAGTATTTAATATATCATATTATGTCTTATCTGATCTCATAAAGATGTCAGAATTGGGGTTGAGGAAATATTTCAGTTTGGAAATCCTTGCCATATAACTATGTGAGTTTCATCCCCAGTGTCCACCTATATCTAGGCTGGTAGATTAAAATTAATCCAAGTGCTAGAGAGAAATAAGAAAAATTATTGCCTTATAATCCATTCCATCTATCTGAATATCCAGATCTGATTTCAATACAAAAACCTGATGCAAAAAAATAAGGTTTTTCTCTGTCATCTCTATAACCATGCACACATTAGATCACTTAGATATCCTATATACAGGTTCATCCTCATCATAAGATGATAATTGTCTTACAAATGCAAACTCAAATTTAGCTGAATTTTAATCACATGCTTTCAAATATCCATTTTGGTAGATTGGATTCTTGATTGCTTGTGATTTCAAGCCCTCTCAGTGTATGAAGTCCAATATCACAGAAGTGTAATCAGTTTCCCTATATTCAGCAATAATGATATTTCCAAGCATTCCAAACAAGCTTCTTTTTGAGCTCAGCTTGTCAGGTGCCATGTGAATGTTGTGAGTAGCCATCTCCAGTTGTGTTTATTATTTATGGTTCTAGCCCACAGCAGCCTCATTATTAGCCATTCTACAATGTAAAATTCCCTGAAATATGTCTATGATGAATACTGATTTTCTGTAATTAATGAATGTCAATGCATGACTCAAAGGACTTTTTAGTTTTAATAGGCATTTTGTGTAGAAACTGTAAAATGATGATTAGTGGATATCGTATTCTCTATGGTGGAGGACCTTGCCCTGGTCCTTCCTCAACTTGATGTGTCATGCTTTATTGACTCTCATGGGAGGACTTACCTCTCCTGAATGGAGATGGAGGATGAGTGAGTGGGGGGGGGTACAGAAGGATGGTGAGGGAAGGGAAAAGAAGAAGGGTAGAATAGAGAAACTGGGGTTAGTATGTGAAATAAATAAATAATGTTACAAAAATTTAACATGAATATTTTGAAGTGTTTGGTGTGATGAGTTGTATTTTATGATTTTGGGGTATTTCTTTTGCTTATTTTTTGTTTTTATTTTTGAGTCAGGGTTACTCTGTACAGCACTGGCTGTCCTACAACTCACTCTGTAAACCAGACCACCTTCAAACTCACTAACGAGAGAGAGAGAGAGAGAGAGAGAGAGAGAGAGAGAGAGAGAGAGAGAGAGAGAGAGAGATCCATCTGCTTCTTACTCTCAAGTGCTGGTACTAAAACTATGTGTCATGGTTGCCCTTTATAGTTTAGTTTAAATCAATAGTGTTCATACAATAGTTGTATGAGAATATATACATGTGTGTGTACATGTTAAAGTATGTGCATAGACATGTGTGTATTCATGATATACAAGTCAGAGATTGGCATTAGAGTAATACCTACTTAATTTTAAATTTATTTTTTTTTTAGATAGAGACTCTTATTCAACCAAGGCCTCATTGATTCAGATATTCTGCAACAACACCCAAGATATACTACATTCAGCTATACAACAATGCCTGTCTCTACCCTCCTAGGATTACAGGCAAATGCAGCCTAGCCTTTTTTATACAAACTGGAGACTAAAGTATGGTCATCATGAACATTACCTCTTGATTTCTGCAAAGACTTTCAATATAGACTGGAGACTGGAGTGGTATGATAGAGAAACAGAATATATTCTCTGTTACTGCACCAACTATTTCTGTATTTTCATCTTTTAAAATTATTAATTTTGAGAATTTCATAGGTAAATATTGCTTTCACATTAAATAATAAATTTTAAACTAAGGTACAAGAAATCCTTTAAGTTTATGGGGGTCAAAACTACAATGTAAGTAAGACCTTAAAAACCTTAAGGCTTTCCGAAGACACAGACCTTGTGCTAGTGACTGTAATGGGAAAAAGTTCTGGTACCTTATCTTTTTGACTACTGTTCAGGGCTGCTCAAATTGCATATTGAGCTCACGGCTCTTGCTTGATACATTCTGCCAGCCCAGGATTAAAATGTTAATTTTAATGAGTTTTTATCATGTATGCTCTGACATGAGATCTTCAATAGCATTCCAGGTTGCATACAGAATAAAAGTGTTGACCTATCTACAAGGATCTCCTTCTCCTAGTTCCACTACCCAAGAATATTTGTTCATGGATATCATAAAATAATATGGTAAAGGCCTAGTAAACTCTACAACCACCTGAGAGCAAAAAAGAAACATGGTTTTAAGGATCTTAGTTTTGGCTCTGCAATAATATACAATGGAAAGCCATGTGGCATCATTGTCTATGAAGCATTCTTTGATGGTGACATCAGACTATTGTTGGGATTGAAATTTGAAGCTTGAGTGACTGTTCTGTGACCAGCAAGTTCCTGTTGTTGAAGGGCTACAAAAATATTGTTTTTGCAATCATTTATGGGCATCCAAAGCCTTAGTTGTGTGAGTTTTCATAGTGATATGCTGTTTACTAAGGAAAAGAATATTGTTACTAGTCAGGACTTATTACATGGGCCATTTTTTTTCTTTACTGAAGAGTGAAATATCTGTAGCAAGACTTGGTTTCAGGCCATGGTCATAGCAGCAGTGAACAGAGATGCTCTTAGGGAGATAACATGTCATGTTTGGTGAAGGCCTGGCTTCAGCTCACTGCTCAACTGAGTTTCCAGACATTCTCAGGGGTATACTGTTGGAAAGGCCATGGGCCAGGGGTGAAACTTCTGAAAACACTCCAGTGATGTTAATGGTATTTTTGGAAATTCTGGGTGAAGTTTTAAAGGGTAAAATAAAGAGAGAAACTGCCACATCTGGGGAAGTAATTTACTTCTGAATTATTGCTTGGGAATTTTTAAATGATCAGAAACATCTAGAGGGAAATGTTAACACTGACTGCTAATTCTCAGAACGGACTTAATGAAGTATAGCTTTGACCTTGTGCCAAAACAAGGACTGCAGAAGTGCAGAAGGCTACAGAAGGTGTAACCCCATTGCTTCAAATATTTGTAGCCATTTGTATAAATCAGCTGCTGATGATACTGCATTGTGACCACACAGAGAATAAGCTGTGCTTATTTGTGTTGTTTTCAAAGCCAGTTTTGATCTAGGTTAGTAATCTAGGCCAGTGCAATAAGTTTTAAAGTCATTTCTTTTTCTGAATTTTGAAAGTATCCACAGGTAAAAAAGTCACTACCCAAAAAGCAAGATGGGGTCTTTGCCCTACTTTCAGGATCTTCAACTCCTTAAAATGACTACAGATTATGGCTGAAAACATGTCAGCTGTAGAAAACATGTCACCTGTGTCAGAGAAATATACCAATGAGTGGAACTTTGTGCCTGTTTAAGTTAATTCCTCTTACACTGAAGTCATATAAGGGTGGGGTAAAAAGGCATGAACACACACACACACACACACACACACACACACGCACACACTGAGAGACAGACAGACACATAGATACAAACACAGACACATGCACACTCATCTATTGGAAGGGAGAATGATGCCATTTTAACAATCCACTGCTTTTCTTAGTTACAGTAATGTTTCTTTTCATGTTGGTGAAAGTTTAAAATCATTCTTCAACACAGCTTATAGATAGCACAGTCAAATTGCTTGGGATTGTGGCTCATTCTTTTTCACCCATGATTTAATCAGGAAAAATTTCTCCTAGTCAATACTGTGTGAAGGGCCATCATTCTTAGCAGTCACTCAGGGGGAATTTATACAAGAAATAGTTGATTTATTCATTTATTCCTCGTTGCTATGATAAAATATGTGACTACAACATCCAAAACCAGAAAAAAAGTTTTTTTTTTGGTTGGGGGGCTAACAATCTGAGGGAATATAGCCCATCCTGGGATGTAAGGCATGAAGGCAGGACCACTACATAGCTAGCAACATTGTGTCTCGATTCAAGAAGCAGGGAGATTTGAATATTTTCATTTCATGTTATTTAAGTATTTGTCTGGTGCCCTGATGTGTGGGACAACATCTGCCATATTCATTTTGAATCTTTCCTCCTCAGCAAAAAATCTCTCTGGGGCACAGACAGAAGTGTGCACCCATGTAATTCTAAATCCAAGCCTGGGGACCTTGAAGATTAACTGTTGCAGTAGATATAGTAGAACTTGGGATATTTCAGCATTATGAATAGGTGAGGCAAAAAGAAGAGTAATGAGGAGAAATAAACACATGAAAATTATGAATGAAAAAAAATTCTTCAGGAGTAAGATTATGAAGTTTAATAAATCACCACACTTCCCCACAAAACACAGAAACAAATTGTTTGGTTAGTCTATCAGACTCCTGAATTCAGTCTTGTTTTCCTATTAAAGTACACTGCAGGTCCCGAGGGATTTTGGATATATAGCTTACATCCTTTGACACCATTTTAAAAGTTGAATGCAAAGAAGGTTTAAAGTGCATGTTAATTAAATTCTTTAAAATAGCTATTACATATTTTAGACACCTTTATTTTTGACTCATTTTAATACATTTTAACTCCTTTTTTTAGTAAATCTTTTCTGATATCTCTTTTAAGGGTAGATAATTTGGTTCATATATCTTCTTGTGTATTGTGTCTTGTCCTAAAAATTTCCTAGATTGATAGATATGAAGAAAATCTAGTCTCACACAATGTAGCATGTATGTTTCCGCCACCCAGCCAGCCCGCCAGTCTGGGCCCATAGCCGCGCCAACCCCAAATAACACTCAGAGACTCTGTATTTGATGCAATCCTGTTGGCCAGTACCATTATTGTTTATGGGCTAGCTCTGTCTTAATTATTAACCCATTTCTACTTATCTAAGTATTTCCACGTGGTCGTCTTATCGGGGAGCCGCTGGGCAGGTGTCCTGCTTCTTCCCTGGGCTACATCTCGACCCCGCCGCCTTCTACTTCCTCTTTCCTCCTCCTAGTCTCCTAGCCCCGCCTATCTAGTTTTCTATTGGCCACAGTGCTTTATTAACCAGTATAAGAAACATATATACAGAATAACATCTCCCATCAACACAATATCTAGTTGAATTGCAGAGGGCATTTTAAAGGCTATTTTGAATGGTTCTGGATATATTCATCTAATGATATACAGCACTTGACAAATAATAATTTTTAAGAAGTAGCTGAAAATAGTTTGAAAAATCATTTGTATTTTTTGCTTTTATTACATTTAAACCAGTCATCTATCATGCTCAAAAGAGCGATCATTAGCACAAAATGACTGACTTTGTCATGTCATGTTCAAAAGAAGACTCAGAGATATAGTGTTCCAAATGTTGATATGTTTTCCTTATATAGCTTTGAGCTTCACTGGTGTGTTCCATGCTAACCCCATCAGAGAATGCTTAATAATTTGGTTTTCTGTATCTCACAGTGGTAGATACAAGTTATCTAAGTCTTTAAATTTCCATTTCAAGGTGAATTTCATCACTGTCAACAAATATTATCAATGCCTCCTCTGCTCTCCAGCAAAAGAGCAACTTCAGAATAAACAGGCTGTCTTTTCACTCTTGATTCGGAGAATAAATTGTTTCTGTGAGGAGGAGCTGGGGATAGTAGGCAATGAACTGCCACTTATTAACACAAACCAGAGAATTATCATGGTGTATTATTGTTCTGTTGTCTCTGTCCATATACTATGACTAGAGTCTTCAACTTCATACGTTAATGCTTTTATGTTTCATCTTGTATATTCTTAAGTTTTGCTTCTTCCCTTACAGGTACCTAGCTATGAAAAATACAAAGGTTACTAGTTTAGATACCACTCCCTTGGTCTTTACCTATTTGTCTCCATGCATGATGATAGGGGAGTCTAAGGAATGACAAGAAGTATGTTATTTTTAAAATGACAGACTAGGACTTCTGCCTTCTTTTAATTACTAATCTATTATATTTTTAAGTTTAAATATTTCATTCCTATTCTCTCTCTCCCATGTATGCACACATAAAAGCTACACTGATTATTCAGAATTTTCAGTCATACATTAATATAATAGAATTGCTTTAAACACTCCTTATTAGTGCAATTACTTCTAAATTGTCATAGTTCTTTGGTGTGAATTTTGCGTCTTCTTGGTGTTCAACAAATTATTTTCCAAAATGTTCATAGTTCAGATAGATGATAAAACTAACAAAATATGTACATATGGGGTGATATATCATAGAGATTACTTCTATGTACAAACAAAAAGACCAATAAACAAGTCCAACATCGTTCCATAAATGCCTTCTATGAAGAGACAAGCATTGCCTTCTATGAAGAGACAATCATTGATTCACGTAATATTCACTACAAACCAATGCTGTGGACAAAGTAACTGCAATCTTTACAAGATTTCTAAGGTTGTATTGTTTTGTGACAGGATCTTGTTTGCTTGTTTGCTTTATAGCCCAAGCAAGCTGAAAGCTCATGACCTTCCCTGTATCTGCTTCTTCATGGCTTTTTAGCATGATAGAATTGTCTCACATTGCAATAACACCAAGAAAGACAGTGCTTTGGATTATATGAGAAAAGTATACAAATAGATACTTACAATAAAAATTTCTGGGCTGCCTCATACCTGACAAAACCTGAAAACACGCATACACACATGTCCTTAAAGTATATAACATTTCATTAAAACTAAAATATTGGGATATCAAATGTCTTGAAATTAGAATGATAAATTCCATAATGACTTACTTATAAAAATAGTATTTGATTTTTAAATAATGCTAATTATTACCAAGTGTAATTGAAAGAATCATAGTGAATGATGATTATGGTTTTTATCTATTAAATTGCATGTTAAGCATGTCAATGTAGCACATGAAAGTATAGCAAAAACTTACTATTAAATATATTAAATTAATTTCTCTTTTTCTTGGTCCTTCATTGCCCAACACACTTTGTCTACATTTAAAGTAATATTGACTTTATTTTCATGATATATAAAATAAAATGGGAGAATCTGAACAAATAAAAGATTTCAATTTCCAATGTTGGCCTTAAATATTTGTAACTAGAACAAGAATTTAGTAGACTGTGAATTTGTATAGTTGAATTATGGGAAGGCTGAATGAGGAAAATGATTTAAATATTCTGAAAATTACATGGGTTATAATGACTACAACACAAAATGCACATGAGTGCCATATTACTAAATATGATATGTTGACATAGTCATCACTTTTCTAATTTCATGAACCCCTTGTCTTGAGCAGGAAAAGGATAACCACAGATGGCATTGGATTTTAGAAAATAGCACTGCCTAAGAAGCAGACCAATATTTTCATTTTAAGGCACTGTTCGGTGAAGTTTCTAAAGCCCATATGAATGCCATATCAATACCTCACTGCCTCTCACTAATTATCCACAACTCAACTATCATCTCTAGACAGACTCAAGAAAAGGAATGCTATGTGTTTTAAGACTTGAGTGGACTGCCAGAAGTTTATTCACTCTGAGGGTAGATGGCTTACACATTTTATTAGAGGAAAACTACCTTTATTACATTCATAGACTCATCAAGTATATCAAAGCCTGTTTAATCCCATTTGCTCATATCTAATGGTTCTTCATGTGAAATTCCTTCTTTATCTAATTTTATAAATTTAGGTGAGCCAATTTTGGAAGTTTTTTTTACACATTCATTGCTTGAGTTTCTCTTGTACTAAAAATAATTTTTTTTAAAGTGATAATGTAGATCGATAGCAGTGCAAGAGAATTTGTTCTGTAATTTAGCATTAGTTAAAAAATCCCCATTGAAAAGTTATTCAATAAAATACAAAAGACCATTTCATTATAGAGCTGTTATGGGAGTCAAGGAAATAAACTGTTCTGTGTTAATGTTATCTAATGTTTCTATAAAGTGCATAGATGGTGCTGAACCATGTGAGCTCACACATAGACTGCACTATGCCTAAGTTAGAAATGTGTCTTCCATATGAACAATAAACTTCATGCTACAGAATACTTGATGAGATAGTAATTTAATTAAATTTCCTCTTCCCTTTTCTCCTTCCAAGCCCTCACACCTATACCTCTTGTGTCCTCCTTCAAATCCATTGCCATTTTTTTGCACTAATTTTTATTGCACACATGTATGTATTTGTGTGTGTGTGTGTGTGTGTGTGTGTGTGTGTGTGTCCTTAAATATAACCTTTTCAGCCACCATAATATTATTTGAAAATGTATTTTCAGGGTTGTTTGACACCTGACTACCATTATTTCTTATTATTTTTCTATAACATTCAAATGATGTAGAGTTTTATATGTGTGTATGTGTTGTGGAATATGGTCCTTTTACTAAAATAGGATCATTCCAAGGCAGCTGAAAAATATATTGGTAAAGGATACCCTCTGGGAGCAAATAATTGCAGCCAGGAGAATGAGAATCAGTTTTCCTTAAGGATGGGGCTCCCTGGTAGTTTGACAATGGTCTAGTAGTTAGCCACATTTTCAAGACATATAAGATTTGATTTATGGACCTGGACTTGATTTTTGTTTGCTTTATATGTTTTTGAACACAAATGTGATTGGGTAGATATTGGAAAAATGAGGAGATAGATATATAAGATCAAAATATGCTGTAAAATATTGTCAAAGAACCTTTACCAAAACAATGCTGAAACAATTTCTTTGCATGCCCTATTTGCAATTGATGCTGATTTATTGAAACACCCTATTCACATGCTTTTAGTCCCTTCCCTGCTGTCATTTGGAGATGAACCAAGTCAGTATATTCAATGAAAAATGGGATACTGTCTCCAAGTAATGAAAAATGTTACATTTTGTGATATATAATCAACTGTGTGCCATGTTATCTACAATTGCAAAAAGAAACTATTATAGTTTATAATCTATACACAGAAAAGCTTATCCAAACAACATTTGGATTCTTTTCGTCTGTTTGGCATATAAATGGCACCATAAAAACAAGGAGAAATGTAAATAGAATTTTCCTTTTATTGAAGAACAGTTGTACCAACCACTCAACTCTAAGTGATCTATAAAGATACTTCAAGTCTAGTATTTTCCACAATATCATATTATTCACATATTAAAATGATATTTTTTAAATTCTATTTTACTTATCAATCCCAGTTCCCTTCCCCCCTCCCTCCCCTTTCCATCTCTCCTACCCTCTCATATCTCCGACCACCTTCCACTCACATCACACCCCCACATGTAGAGTGATGTCTTCCAGAAGGGGTCATCTGAATATGTCAAGTCATTTGGAGTAGGAACTAGGCCTTGTCTCCTGACTCCAGGTTAAGGGACAACCCCTCCATGGGGAGTGGTTGCTACCAAAGTCCTTTTGTGCATCCTGGTTCCACAGTCAGAGGTCCCTTAGACTGCCCAGGCCTTCTAGCTAAGACCCATGATCAGGGGGTCTGAGTCAGTCCCATACTGCTTTCCCAGCTATCAGTCTGGGGGCCCATTAGCTTCTCCTTGTTCAGGTCAGCTGTCTCTGTGGGTTTCTGTAGCCTGACCTTGTCTTCCCTCTCTGCATCAGGATTCCAGTTCAACTCAGTGTTTAGTTGTGGGTGCTCGCTTCTGTTTCTATCAGCTACTAGATGAGGGCTCCATGATGGTGGATAAGTTAGTTGTCAATCTCATTATCAGGGAAGGGCATTTATGGTAGCCATTCCACTGTTGCTCAAATTGTTAGGTTGGGTCAGTCTTGTCAGTCTCTGGACATTTCTGTATGTTCAGTTTTCTCTTCAAACCTATAATGGCTCTCTTTTATGGTCTCTCTCTGTCTCTCTGTCTCTCTTCTCGTGTCTATTCCTCCCCCGACTCAATCTTCCTAGTCCCATGTTTTTTCCTCTCTTCCTTTTCTCTTTCTCCTAGTTCCCTTTCCACTCTCTGCCCCCCCACTCCCTGTATGCTCAGGAGATCTTGTCCCTTTCCGCTTCTGTGAGGGACCTTATATAAATCTCATAGAATCCTCCTTGTATCTATCCTAGTTCTCTGGCAGTGTGAATTATAGGTTGGTGATTCTTTTTTTCTAGGTCTATAATCCATATATGAGTGAGTACATACTATGTTACTCTTTTTGTGACTGGGTTACCTCATTCATTATGGTTTCTTCAAGTTCCATCTACTTGCCTGCAGATTTCAAGATAACATTGTTTTTTTGTTTGTTTGTTTGTTTTAGTTTGGTTTTTTATGTAGAGTAGTATTAATTATTATTAGTATCTTCAAAAATTTAACAATTTGTTTTAAACCCTTCTTATATGTAGCTGATGCCCCCCGACACACATATGTTTGTTATGGTGTTATTATGTAGTCTTAGCCATGCTGGAACTTAATATACAACCACCCAGGCCTCCCAACTCATAGGGATCCACCTGCTTCGGCTTCTGTAGTACTGGGATTAAATAGGTGTGCCACCACACCCCACTGATTCCTCTTATTTAATGACACACTTTGCATCAGATTATCATTGTAGTACAGATTACTTTTTTGTCTGTATGAATTGAGGAAGGGCCATAGATCCTTCAATAGGTAGTCTTGGTTCAAGAATTTCCTAAATCAGACCTTGATAAGGTGACCTGCTCTGTGACTAATTAGGCTATGATGGCTGAATTCTCTTACATTGCAATTTGGATCATGAAGTGGTTTAGATTTCAACAATTTTGGGATAATCAACCTAGTTTTAAACAACAAATTAATTTACTTCTCATCTGCACCCACCTGTGAGGCTTGAAGATTACTTCATAAAAAGTTTTAGTGAACCAATATTTTGTCTCTGACCTGTCACATAGATAGGTAAAGAATGTTCCACTAATGGCTTCATGTGCACACTCAAGATATTTCACATTTGGGGCAACTTATTTTCAGATTAGGCTGCTCAGTCTATATTATAATGTAAAAACATAAAATGTTAGAAATACTACTTAGCATATAAAACCACTCTGAAAATAAAATTGTGGGTGAGATTTCTACCATTATTTGTACTGATATTACTGCTATCTTAAAAACTGTATCCTTGAAATTTAAGATTTCTTCCATTCTACAATTACAGACCCAGAGGCTAAGGAACAAATAGAGCTCAAAGAGAAGGAGAAATAGAGTAGACATCCTGGAGTGGAGAATAAAAGAAAAACTCCTTTTTGAAACAATACACCTCAACCTCCAGCCACTCTATTCATTCTTTTGGGTAGCTCATGATTTGATCCATTGGTCATTGACAATGCTGTTAATAATCTTATCACCTTTGACCCTTGGCAGCACATTTTTCCGTTATCAATGGGTCCACTAACTTACAATAAAGAAGATGAATTTGGAGGGAAAATGTAGTGCACTAATAAGGGAGGAATTGGAGCTAAGGAATTAGGCATTTAATGTTATCCAAACACACTACATGCATGTTTGAAATTCTCAAACAATCTAGAGAATTTGAAAAATATATGTCCAGAAAGGCAAGTCATTTAGATGCTGCCATCGTTCATACTTTCATTGAATAAATTAGAACAATGTTTGAAGTTGTTAATGTAGTTTAACAGAGTTATGTAAAGAAATGGATAAGAGCCTTTAAATATTACTACACACATTGACCGAAAAATATAGTTTGGAAGAAAAATAAAATACCTGAACCAAGGGTTAATCATTTCATAAATTTTTGGTTATGAAATTACTTCATTAGGAGATTAAAAGATCATTTCACCTTGGAAATCATCCAATATTTTTAATAAATACCTAGATCATGGCAAACTAATTGAATTTATAATTAAAAATAATTTTACTATAAATTAATTTGAAACATACTATAAATATATACGTCTAATATATACTGTATGTAGTTAAAATGATTTAGTGCTTATAAACCTGAATGATGTTCCTTTACTATTTCAAAGTATAAGAAGAGCACAGAGGCTGCCCCACACTCTACTTTCAGGTGAGATTCGAAATGTCTCTGTGTAGTATGACATCCAAGAATTTGGATTAATGTGTATGATGTGCATATAACAAAACCACATTCCATATTGTGATCAAAATGACATGGATAACTTCATGCTCACTGACCCTTGGTTTCCTCAGTTTTGAGATAGATACAATAAGTTATTGCCTTGTGATTACAGTGTATGTGCAATACATGATTAGTAAAGTAATTATGTAGCCTAATGTGATCTATTATACAAATGAATCTCATTAAAGATTTTGCAAACAAATACAACTACTAATAATTTCATATTTATTTACAAATTAATACTTTTAATTAAATATGTATTGTCATTTAAATATCAGATATGTTGTTAAAATAACTTTTTTCTTTCTTCAAATTAGTATAATTCACCTTGCTAGGAGACTACTCAGATACAGGGACTCATTTATTTTTTATGAACACTGCACATATTTGGAAATAGATCCTAAGACTTTAAAATTATATTTTTCACTGTTTTTCTGAGGCTTTGCTAACAGGCTTAATTTTTGTATGTTCTAGTTAATTTCCTATGTGGCACAGGTTAGAATACAACTCATTTGTTCCATCTGAAGCAGAACGAAAGACAATATCCATCATGGTGGAAGTAATATCTGCTTCTGAATTGTAGCCTGAAGCTTCAGTTTTATTGACAATTAGGTATTAGCATTGTTGTCACATAGGTACAGGATATTTGGTTGGCTTAATTCCCTCAATAACTCAATAAACATTTACTGAGGATCTCAAAAGCCTGGCACTCTTTCAGTTATTGGCATTATAAATAACTGTTTTATTTGTCATATTTCATAGAGGGAACATTGGAAAGTGATTTTCATATGGCATATTTCTTTTTAGTGGCTTATTATTGCATTACCGCAAAATCAGTTCTCAGAAGGCCATAAAGAAATGAGCCAATTGTTCTCTTGCCTTTGACATGCCTGATAGAGTTTTCACTCATCCATTTGCATTTTTAGATGAAAAGGGAAATAAAGACAAGGCCGTTTATCCATATCATTCAACTCTGGGTTGCACAGCAGGAATACAGGGAAGAAAACCCTTCAGTAAAATCTGAATTTTTCTGAATGAGAACACAAAGTGAAATAGGCAACCTGAAATTGTGTAGATGAAAATTTGAGAATATGTAATATTACATGGGTTATACTACTTTTTCCTGATGTGTATATATGAAGGGTAGTAAGTCACACTGCACATGTGAGACTCACAGTACAATTGCAGATACAGGTTCTCTCTACTACAAGGACTCTGGGATCAAACTTATGTGATAAGCTTGGTGGCAAGCCATTTTATCCAATGAGCCAACACAACAAAGGTTGGATCGTGTTTTCTAATATCAAAGAACTACAATGTAATTGTTCATTATGCTCTTTAGTAATAGTAGAAATTCTTTATGCATATATCTATATAAAAATATACATATATAGATACACATACTAATATATGTATAAATATATAAAAATGAAAGGTACATCTATTGTGAGTGAATAAAACAGTTTTTTAGAATTATGCTAGATTTATTAAAGCATTAACAGAATCCTGAGGATATGGTTACATGAGTATATTTATACATTCATACACTCATACATACATACATACAAACATGTAGACATACAAAGATAGTTTTTCATATGTATATGAGTCTCGGCATTCTCTTCTCTTGGACTCCTAGTGGTAACAATCTTCCAGTATGTTCCAGCCTCTTAAATTTCAGTGGCACAGCATTTTCCTTTAATTTACACATATCCTTGCTAATCCTTTATGCCTAGATTAATGTAAGTATTTAGCACAAATTAGCTGAAACTATTCAAGAAATAAACACAAGAAAATAAGTCCATATACATATGATTTTATTCCACAAATTTTGGATGTTAGTTAATCCATTAATGCACAGTCCATGTATTAGTGCAGCTAAATTGCACCAAAATAAAATATTCGTAATAGTAAAGTGAATCTTTCCCATAAATCTTTCTCTTCTGCATACCATTGCTATTCTCTAATGTGCTAACTTTCTACAGGCTTTCTTTGCCACCATTTGAGTTGGTATTGTGTTCTGATGTCTCCTGCAGTTTTTGTTTCCCATATTCCAAATGGATATCTGTGGAAAGAAGCATTTTATTATGTACTTCAGATATTTCTTAATTTGTATGGTCTAGTAATATTCATATAAAAATAACATGTCAGTTATTAATATAATGCTAGTTAAGACAGATACTACATTCTTGGATGCATATCCACACTATATAAAATTAGAAAAGAGCAGGACCTCCTTCCATTGGTTTCCTGTTTAAATCATAGCTGGGCTAATTGTTTCTGTGTTTGGGGCATGTGCTGTCTAGCCATTTAGAACAGGAATTTCCTGGCATGACTGTAGGGATGTGGAATGATCTTGATAAGATTAACTGAGTTGGGAATACCCATTTACTTTGGGTGTCTCCATTCCTTTGCCGGGATCCTTATGTGCATTCATTTAGATTCTGTTCTAATTGTAGATGTGTTATGACCTGCTACTTCAAACCTTTTCAACCTTGACTTCCTTGTCATAGCAGGATGTATTCTCAAATTTTGAGTAGGAATAATGCTTTCTCACTTGAGGTAACTATCGTATCATGGAGGAAATAAAAGAAAAAACACCACAGTTTACAAAATTTTAAATTCTTGGATGAAGTTTGATTTACATGGGAAGTTTATAGTTTTTAATGTTTGTATTCTTGTCATATTTAATTTTTGGTTTGAAGAGTGACATTTATAGTTCCAACATTCCTGATCAAGTATCACCTACCCTGTACATAGCAGAACCTTCATCAGTAAATACCCTCTGTGTATGCAGGTCTTCAGGAGAATATGTAGTAATTTTTTTCTTTAACTTAGGCATTCCATTTATTTGTTAACATTCATGGAGAGAAATCATTATTCTTTGCAAAAAAACCAGGGAAATTATACACTAACTTAAAATGCATACTTGGATATATTTGGGGAGGGCATTGTATGAATTTCAGAATTTCTCTCTTTTCTCAGTCCAAATTCTCCTAGATGGTCCTTCCCACTCTCCTTCATATTCAGAGTTCCTGTTTTCATCAATTACTATTATATATATATATATATATATATATATATATATATATATACACACACACACACACACACACATATCCCCAAATATAATCTGCTAAGTCCATATTATATTACTTATATGTATGTATTCAGTACTCACCATTTGACCACAGACTACCAGTTAGAGTAACTACCCTGAGTACCTAATTTTTAAAATGAAAATTAATTTGTAGCACTATAAAACATATATATGATCCTCATTTATCAATGAAAATTTTTTTAATTTGTGAAAGATTTCAAAATTATTATATGAAGCATTTATGAATAAATTAAGTCAATTTCAGTCAATGGGTGTGGAGAGAGAAGAGATCCTATTCATTTCTGCTCTAGGAGAATCCAAATGAACGTTTCCACTGAGGATAATTAACACCAATTCTAGGATGTTATTAACATAATTTCCATTAAGAACCATGTTGCTAGGACTTGTGTTATGCCAACCTTTCATTATCACAAGAAAGCTTGCACCATTATATAAATGATGGAATTATTTCAAAATACAATGTCAAGTATTATGAGTGAGTTAAGGTCTAATAAGTTGTCCATCAGGATTAATATAAACCTTTTAAAGTTAGTTCTCCAGTAGACTAGAAGTATAAATTTTAGTGTAATAGAACAGAATATTTTTATAAAAAGCCCTCAAATCATGATTAAATATTAATAATTTTAAAAAATTAGTTTTTTTCTACTTCTTCAAAATATACCAAAGGCATAAGCATTGTATTATCTTTCTCTAAGACTTGCATCTTTGTATCCCTAAGGGATCTCTAACTTAAGATAAATGCTGTATATTTTATAAACGGCCTTTAATGTTCAAAACTGTTTATTTTCTGGACTGTCTGCAGAAGATTCCTCTTCTATTATATAATTCTGTAGTGAGGAGAACACCAGTGACTAAGTCAAAAGGCTCTTAAAATGGCAGGATTCTTCAATTAGTATGATAAGATAAATATTTAACTCCTTTAAGGGTTCATATCTAACAAATGATTCAGATGACTATCATATGTTATATAATGACATCATTTTCATGACCATCTAAAATCTCGTTCAGATTTTCAGATTATATATACATATATAACATTACTTGCAGATATATTTATGTTACATGTCCTCCCAAGGAAACAATTACTTTTGTGGACTTAATGGCCTTTCTCCTAAATGATAGAGCTGTGTAATGGTTGCCATACTGCTATTAAAGTATTCTAATTAAATCAGTCATCCTGGTCCCATCTGTTATGTACTGATCTCAAGCCGAGAAGCTGCTGGAATCTCTCCAGGGCAGTCAGTGTGCTTGGTTCCTTTCATGGCTCATTGGATGTCACTTGCAGGAGGACCTTGTTCTTGGTTTGAAATTATAACTAAGACTGTGGGTATACAATAAGCCCCAGTAAATATTATGGAGATTAATTCAGCTCTTCTCTCAAACTCTCAGTGCTTGCATAGTCCAAAAAGTATCAAGTCATGTTGCTACTTAGTATTCTACCATAAGGAAGGCAGTCACTGATCCTGAATATATAGATAAGGGTATCTGAAGGCCAAGTCTACAGGAAAACCCAAGAAAAACTAAGTTGGCACAGGAGACCACAACTCTGTTCCAAAAAAGAGTTTTGTAGCTGTAGAAGATCTATCTTCTCCAAAGATCACAGGACTTGCCCTCACCAAGTTTAGCCAATTCACTGGTTTTTAACATTTTTAATTTCTTAGAAATGAACAGTCATTTGGCAGTAGGGTAATCTTAGAACTCCATATATATAATCTTCTTGTTAAATGATGATAGTAACAATAGTCTTGACATGTTAATTACCAGAGTTTGGCTGAAAAGTATAGCAATCTATTTCAATAATTGATAGGTGAGAAAGTGGCATTTTTCAGCTCTACTTGATTCATGAAATGCCAGATGTCTTTTGCAAAGTAGCAAGTCTCAGTTTTATTACTGTGGTTCAGTAATTAGGTAGATTGGCCTATCTGGCACCACTATTTTGCTAAAGACACAACTAAACAGCATTGGCTATGAGAATTCTTTTTCACAAAGGGCTGGCTAGGCAGTCTATAAGAAAGATCCTAAAGGGGTATGAATTAGGTTCTACATATAAGCAAATAACACATATCATTTGTTTGAGCCTTATAAGTCAAACACATACATATATATGTAAAAGACATCACCTAGAAGGAGGTCTGAGATTGAAGAAAAAGGATACAGGATAAGCATGGCTGACTGTTGTAGATTTGTGGAAATGAACTTTTGGGTAAAGGTTTTATGAGGGGGGAGAGGTTATCTCTTTCACAGTCTGTCTTTATCAACAATGCTTTATTGTGTTCCTAGCTGTTTTGTGTTATGTGAGGACACAAGACACCAAATGAGTATATTTGTAAAGGTCCTCACATGAGGTCTGGTAAGATTCATCCAGAATGATGAACAACAATGCTGCTGTCAGCCAGTGTGAAGAGTATTATATAAACATTGCTGAAATTTTCTTTAAGAATGTTAGATATCTTACTGTGTTGTAACATAACCTCAAAATAGAAGGAAAAGAAGGGGAACATGTGGAAGTTGTTGACCCAGCATTATGACGAAATACTGCAGTGGAACCTGAAGAAAAATGTGTCCTCACTGTGAGATTTACACTCAAATGAGACAGACCTCTCGGTAGGGAAGGCAAGTGTCTTTTGTATGCTGTTGACCATTACCTAGAAGAAATTGGCTGGACCATGCAAATATATGGGAATCACTCTAGTTATCTTAAGATAACTTCTGTGGACTGAAACTCCAAAAAGCCCAATTTCTTCTGTAAAACTGAGTCTTTAAATTGTAGTGTTATAAGCAAAGGAGTAAAAATTGAATGGCACAAAGACTTAAATGCACATTTTGATGTATTCAAATTGGAGAAATGTAAACAATTGATTATGAAGACATACTTTGATGGCTAGGAAGGTTCTTAAGGTTCCACTCAGGCTATTAATTTATTTTAGCATTGGATATATGACCATAAAGCCTTGACATTCCAATTTAAGCTTTCTTTTCACTTTATTGAGCTTATTAACATATGAAAATTAGTTTAGTTTATCATCTTCACCTTTATGGATGTCACATAGATATCAATGTGCCATTATTAAAAGTGAAGATGAAAAGGCTCAATTGGGAAAAACTTGGGGGTGGGCAGAAAAAATAGAGTGCTTAACATTACCTTGAACAAGGACTTCTATATTTCTACTAGAGTACCACTGAATTGCAGTATTTCTAATAGAATATAGTATATGAGTAATTGTTTCATAGTTGTGACCATTGATTGACAGTGTATGCAAGTGTACATGTGAAACATAGAAAGATGGCACACAAGAAATGTACTTTCTCTCAACAACTAACTATGAAATTATATTTTGAAATTTAAAATAGAAATTATCTGAGTGTTGAAGAACCTATCAGAACATTGCATTGCATTTTTAACATAGCAAGAAATTACAACATTGATATGGAGGTAATAATTCAATCAAATAATCATGAATTATAGACCTCACAAATTTTATTATTGAAGGCACTAAATTGAAGGCACTTGTATTTATTTATTCTTATTTGACATATCTATCCCTGTTCTCTCTCCATCCCTTCCTCCCTCTCTGCCTCTCTCCCATGCCCCCAACCACCCTCCCATCTTGTCCACCCTCACTCCAAAGAGGGTGAGAAGGCATCAAATTTCAATGACATGTATAAATCATTGTATAAGAAATGTATAAGGCATGTCTTACACTCACATTATAAAATTTTGCATTAACAACTGTTTGTAAGACAAATATAACAAAATAAAAAAACAAATCATTGATTTTCTCAGCGCTCAAATAAAACTATAGATAACAAAAAGGAATATTTAATATTCTCTGGAGAGTAAGAAAAAATCCATAGAGAGTTCAACTTTATTCAGACATTGAGTTACTAATTGGTAAGTTTTGACAGAATGATATGATTTATGATTAATATCGTATAGTAATAAAAGAATTCTAGAGTTGATCACATGTTATATTATGCAAAATGATACAAAAACACTTAAAAGAAAAAAGTAACAAAACAGACATGTACATATGTCCTTGGTTATCTTTAAATTTAGTCCTACATAGGATAATTGCATTATGTAAGTTTTAAGGTATAAATTTATGGTAAACCCTATCCTAAAACAGTATAAGCAAACAATTCTTGAGCAATACAGTCCTAGTTTTAAAGGCTGGACCCAACCCTTTAAAGAGTTAAGAAGATAGATCCAGGACAGCATAGACTATAAATTATGGCACCAAGCAGTAAAAATATCAGTAGGTCAGAAAAGAGATGCATTTATGGATTAGGACAAAAATTACTACCAACAACTTAAATACACAATTGGCCTCACCATGAATACAAGATAGTCTCAAACATTGCACCATAATCAGGCTTTACCCAGAGAATATCACTCTCACATTGATTCTTTCTTCAAGTATTTTTTGATGTAAAGTAAAATATTCTTCAAAAAAACAATTCCTTTCAGTCTAGGTTTCCAAGTTACTTCACAAAGTGAGCAAATGCCAGACTCCTGATGAAAAGATTTCTCGCAGATGTTGTAGGCCTGTACCTGGGGCAAGCTCAGGATAAAACTGAGATTTACTATTATTTTATGTGGATAACCATGTAAATATGCACAGCATTTAAGAAATGAACTGAAATGATTTTTTTTTAGTTCCTGAGGAGAAATATCCACACAAAATTCTATGTCTGAACTTAAGATTTGACCAAGATCAAGAGAGTAAGACTCCAAAACACTTAGACTTGAGACAAAATTATGGGTGGAACGTGAAAGAAATTATAAATGTCATATTGAAAATAGAAAGAGTAATTTTATCATTTTTAATTAATTTCCATATTCAAAGATTTGGGTAGAGTCTGGGAAGAAGTACTTGTCAAACATGAAATTTCAAACAGAAAAAGCATGGAAGCATGGACAGTAGGATTTATATAAATATATATATATATATATATATATATATATATATATATATGTGTGTGTGTGTGTGTGTGTGTGTGTGTGTGTGTGTGTGTGTGTGTAATGCCTAAGTTTTCCTGGTAAAATGAAAGACTACTAAAGAAAAGTTAAAAAAGCCCATTAAAATCTTCCATTTAGGGAAAGCAGGGCACATTCAAGGAGAGAACAATTAGGTTGATAGCTGAGTAATTTCCATCCATATCTAGATCCACACAGAGGACAAGGCTATAATGATATCATCTCCTATGGGAAAAGAGCCATCAACAAAATTAAAATTCAAATCAGTACTTGAGCTTTAAATTTCCTGATATCTCATCAAAAAAGTTATTATTACCAACATATCTTCATTAATGTAAATTCTGAAAGATGAGTTTTAAGAAAAGAAAAAAGAAATTATTCCAGAAAGCAATTTATGAGCCCCCCTCCATATATTGCTTCTTCAAATTAATTTGATTTTAAGAAAATATAAAACCCTAATTTTATGTATTTTGATTTAAAATCTAGTTTGAGAAGCTGAAACAAAACAGGTAAAATACATTTGGAGGGAAGACTCACATCCCATATGGCCTTATATTTACCTCAAAAATGGAAGGAGGTTAACAGAAATTAAACCTGCTATCTATCATGACTGAACATAAAAGTTCTTTGTATTCTGGGATTTTCATGACTCTCTTTAATTTTCAAAGGTGTCCTATTGTTACGGCAGGTTTTACTCTTTGTTCCTCCCTGCTGGCCTCCTGGTCCTGCCACCATGGTTCCGCCGCCACGGTTCCGCCGCCATGTTAGCCCCAAATAACACTCAGAGTCTCTATATTTGAAACAATCCTGTTGGCCAGTTACCATTATTGTTTATGGGCTAGCTCTGTCTTAATTACAAACCCATTTCTACTTATCTTATTATTTCCACGTGGCTCATCTTATACGGGAGCCGCGGCTGGCGTCTTCCTTCCTCCCTGGTCTATACCTTGACTCCTCCTTCCCACTTCCTCTTTCCTCCTCCTAGTCTCCTAGCCCCACCTATCTAGTTTTCTATTGGCCAACAGGACTTTATTAACCAGTATGAGAAACATATTTACAGAATAACATCTCCCATCATCCTATAAAGACTTTATAAGGAACAATTATATATTCCTAAATATGTCCAAATATAAAAAAAAAACTATAGTTTATTTTCTGAGAAGATGGGTCTACAAATATTGTTTGTCTAGTGTCTTTATTGTTTTGTGGATTACAAAAACAAAATTTGTTCCTTTCCCCTTCTTTGAGGGACCTTGTGTGAATCTCTTACATTCCTCCTTGTATCCTAGTTTCTCTGGTGGTATGAATTATAGGCTGGTGATCCTTTGTTCTATGTCTAAAATCCATATATGAGTAAGTACATACCATGTTCCTTTTTTTTGTGACTGGGCTACCTCATTCAGGATGGCTTCTTCAACTTTCTTCCATTTGCCTAAGAGTGAGATTGTCAGGACTGATTCCCATTTTCCCAAGGATCCTCCGTACTGGTGTTCAAAATGACTGTACAAGTTTAGTGAAGATCTGTGGGCTGATGTTTGGTTCTTTGTTCTTTTCCTTATAGAAGCTTCTCAGTTTAAGAAGGTCCCATTTATTAATTGCCAATCTCAGTGTCTTTGCTACTGGAGTTAGGTTCAGGAAGCGGTCTTTTGTAACAATTGTTCAGTATCTCCTGAGCATATTGGGAGTGGGGTGGGTGAGTGAGTGGAGAGGAAGCTAGAAGAATGAGAAGGGGAGGTGAAAAAAGCATGTGGGACTAGGAAGATTGAGTCAGGGGAGGTATAGACTAGAGAAAAGAGAGAGAGAAAAGAGAGAGAGAGAGACCATAAAAGAGGGAGCCATTGTAGGTTTGATGAGAAAACTGACTCTAGAGAAATGTCCAGAGACCTACAGGACTGATACCAACTAACAATTTGAGCAATAGTGCAAAGGCTACCATAAATGCCTTTCACTGATAATGAGATTGATGACTAACTTATCCACCATCATAGAGCCCTCATCTAGTAGCTGATAGAACCAGAAGCAGACAACCACAGCTTAACACTGAGCCAAACTGGAATACAGATGCAGAGAAGGAGGACAAGACCAAACTACAGAAACCCACAGAGACGGCAGATCTGAACAAAGAGGAGCAAATCGGCCTCCAGACTGATAGCTGGGAAACCAGCATTGGGCCAACTCATACCCCTTGATCATGGGTCTCAGCTAGAAGGCATGAACAGTCTAAGGGACCTTTGACAGTCAAACCAGGTTGTATCCCTAGTACACAAAAGGACTTTGGGAGCACATGGAGGGATACTCTCTTAACCTAGAGAAGAGGCAAGAGGGAGGCCTAGTCCCTACTCCAAATGACTTGACTGAACAAAATAACTCTTCAGAGGGAATTGATGAGAGATGTAACTCTTTCCTCTCTCAGGTAAGGTAAGACCATGTGGAAATACTTAGATTAATAGAAATGGGTTAATATTTAAGATAAAACTAGCCAATAAGAAATGCTGGCTAATAAGAACTTCCACTTAAAATTTAGCAAAAGCTTAAGAAATAGTTTTAGAACCAAATGAGCAAAGACAACCAAGCCTTCTTGGTAACAGCATTTTTCTCTGGTGCACTCTGTTTCACTAGAGACAAAGGAAGTTTCCTGACTCAGCATAAGTGGCAAAAAACCACAAGGCTTTTAAAGAGCTCTGCCAACAACTTAATGGTGTGTAAGAGAACTGGCAATGGCAGTGAGCACATCTCCAAGTTAGCAGCATGCTGCTGGATGGCAATGTAGACCAAGGCAGTGAGCACAGCTATCAGTCCTGGCAGTAAAGGTACCTGCCACCATCTTGGATAGACCACAGCTAATAAAGGTATCACTTTCACTTGACCAATTTTGTTTACCAGATAAAAAGACTCGTGGCCACAAAATGATAAAGATTTAGAGTAAAAGCAAATTCAGATTAAGAAAAACCTATAAATGCTTACAATGTGTTTTAAAATATAAATAGGCTTGGGAGAGAAATAAAAACAAGATGAAATGCTTTACAAAAGAATAATAAAAATAGAGTTGCTTGGCGTGTTGGCACATGCCTTTAATTCCAGAACTCAGGGGCAGAGGCAAACAGGTCTCTGCAATTTCAAAGCAAACCTGGTATACAGAGTTAAATCAAGGACAGGCAAATTTACACAGAGAAGCCCTGTCTACAAAAATAAAAAATAAAAGAAATAGAGTAATATAAAAGCCATGTAAAAATGGAAAGCAAGAAAAGAGTCTGGATACTATATACTGTTCTGTTACCTTTAAATTGTTTGACTACTGAGGAAATAGGAGCAACTGTTAAAAAAAATGCTGCTGGATTCATAGAATTTATATATTGTGAAAATGCTTTAAGTTCAAAATTTAAGCCCACGTACAGGTTACTGGGGAAAAGGATTTCTATTTTTGTTTCCACAGAAAATAAAAAGCTGTCGATTCCTTCCAGACTAATATCATTTGATCAAGCCAGATGCCCTAAAACAGCATCCCAGGTGATCCAACATTCAAAACAGCTGGGACAATGCAGCCTTCAAGACTACAGCCAGGATTTCAGTGTCTTCATAGGATCCCCATGAAAGTGTCCCCTACTTGCAGAAAACAGTTTGGAGAGAATTATGTCCAAATTCCCATATATTGTCTATAAATGTTTGTTTTTATTTAAATAGGCTTGATTATAAGTGGTTAATGACCACAACCAATCTCTTTAAAGGTAAAAAAGGGATTATGGTATAGATAAGAATACTTTGTTTTGGAATGAAATTTCATTTATTGATACAATTTAAGGTCAATTTTGTGATATGTATATTCCTCTTTTTGTTTAGATATTGTGTTTATATAGCTCCTTTAAAATGCATTGTATAATTTAGCACAGATTATTATTTTTTTTTGAAATAACTTTTTTCATTTTGTTTTTTATTATTATTTTTTACTTTTCATGTCGACCCCAGTTTCTTCTCCCCTCCCTTTCTCTCCCCACACATGCAGCCTGACCACCCTCCCCTCCCCCGCCCCCTGCCCCATTCCATATGTATGGCTATGCCATCTAGGTGGGGTCATGTAAATCTGTCAAGTCATTTGAAGTAGGGACTAGGACATCTCTCCTGTCTCTAGGTTAAGGGAGTATCCCTCAATGGGGGATGGATGTGTCTGAAAGGTCCTTTTGTGCACCAGGAATACATCCTGGTTCCAATATCTGAGGTCCCTTAGACTTCTCACCTTCTAGCTGAAACCCATATTCAGGGGGTCTGAGTCAGTCCCACGCTGGATTCCAAGTTATCATTCTGGGGGCCCATTAGCTTCTCCTTCTTTAGATCAGCTGTCTGCATGTGTTTCTGCAACCTGGCCTTGTCAATTCCCTCTGCATATTGATTCTAGATTGACTCAATGTTTAGTTATGGATGTTTGTTTCTGTTTCCAACAGGTACTAGATGAGGACTCCATGATGGTGGTTAAGTTAGATGTTGATCTCACTATCAGGGAAGAGCATTTATGGTACCTTTTCCATGGTTGCTCAAATTGTTAGTTGGAGTCAGTCTTGTAGGTCCCTAGATTATTCTTTAGGTTCAGTTTTCTCTTCAAACCAATAATAGCTGCATCTTTTAGGTTCTTTCTCTCTCTCTCTCTCTCTCTCTCTCTCTCTCTCTTCTGCCTTCTATTCCTACTCTGACTCAATCTTCCTAGTCACACATGATTTTCTCTCCGCCCCTTCTCTTTCTCCTAGTTCTCTCTCCATTCACTGCCCCCCAATGAAAACAGCCTGGTATTGGTACAAAGATAGACAGGTAGACCAATGGAATCAAATCAAAAATCCTGATATTAACCCACACACTTATGAACACCTGATTTTTGACAAATCACCTAAAAAAATACAATGGGATGAGGAAAACATCTTCAACAAATGGTACTGACACAATTGGATGATGGTATATAGAAGACTGCAGATAGACTCATGTCTATCTATCACCATCACAAAACTCAAGTGCAAGTGGATCAAAGACCTCAACATAAATTCAACCACACTGAAGCTCTTAGAAGAGAAAGTAAGAGGTACTCTTGAAAAATAAGTATAGGAGACTGATTCCTGAACATAACTCCAGTAGCACAGATACTGAGATCAACAATTAATAAATGGGACCTCCTCAAACTTAGAAGCTTCTATAAGGCAAAGGACATAGTGGACAAGACCAAATGGCAGCCCACATACTGGGAAAATATTTTTACCAATCCTACATCTGACAAAGGGCTGATCTCCAAAATATACAAAGAACTCAAGAAACTAGCCAACAAAACACCAAGTAAACCTATTTAAAATATGGGGTACAGAACAGAAGAGAGAATTCTCAATAGAGGAAATAAAAAAAGGCTGAAAGACATGAAAGTGTTCAACATCCTTAGCTATCAGGGAAATGCAAAGCAAAACAACTCTTATATACCATCTTACTACTGCCAGAATGGCTAAAATTAGGAACACCAATGACAACTTATGCTGGAGAGGATGTGAAGAAAGGGGAACACATCTCCACTGCTGGTGGGAGTGCAAACTCATACAGCCATTTTGGAGATCAGTATGGCAGTTTTTCAGGAAAATGGGAATTAGTTTACCACAGGAAATAGCACAGATTATAGGCAGCTACCTATGATAGTCAAAACTTAGAGTTAAGTTAGTTAGGTTTTCAAAATATTTTTTGAGAAGAATAGGCATTCTTCAACCTTTCAAAGACCTACAGAATATGTCATTTAAAATGGTTTAGGGTTTTTCTTAACAGTGAGACACAACTGCTCCTGGCAACACCACCTATATCAGAAAGGAAGATGGACCTTGATGAAACGCGTTATGTAATTTGTTTTCCATATGCAAGACTAAGCATTTGTACAAGATACTCTCTTGTCTGGACTGTTTAACTGTACACAGTATAAAATAGACGTGCAGGACCCACAGGAAAGTGACTGCTAATACAAGATGGATATTGATACATGGTTCCTGCTTCATGGAGGAGTCTGCCAGACATTCTTCAGGACACAGAGAAAAGTGATTGACAAACTGCCAATACAGGTAGACAGTTTAAAGTTTTCTGCTTTGCTGAGTAGTATGCCAGACACACTATGGCTTATAGGTTGAAGATGGAACATGACAGAACAACTGACCACGCAATAAGTTGTCTCTGATTTCAAGAGTTTATATATTATCCTTCTATGGTCTTTGATGGTGCTGAAGACAGATAGTTATGGTTATAGTTTTCCTTAGTAGGATTAAAGAAAAGTTACATATTGGACTTCAGACTCACAAAGATAGGATAGACAGATGATGGAATATTTTGTTTAAATCTTGATAAATGTTTATGAACTAAATATTGTTAACTGAGGCTCTTGTTTGATAACTGTTTTGTTATGTATTTTGCTATGTTCATGTTAAAACCCTTCTTTTTATTTTAGTCAGAAAAGAGGAGATGATCGGAGATGTAATTCTGTAAACATGTTTCTCTTATTGGTTAATGGATAAAGTCCTGTCAGCCAATAGGAATGCAAGATAGGTGAGACTAGGAGACAGAGATGTGGAGGATTCTGGTAGATGTAGTGGGAAGTGATTCAAGATGGAGGATGGAGAGAGCAGATTGCTGCCAGCCCCTCTCTCCAGTAAGATGATACCATGTGGAAATTCTTTGATAGAAATGGTTAATATTAAAAACAGAGCTAACCAATAAGAAATACTAGTAACAGACTGACAGCTTTATATCTAATATAGCATTTCTGTGTGTTATTTGGGGCTGGTGCCACTGTGGGAGCAGGATGGAAGAAAACCTACTCATAACAAGGAATGGACTCAAAAGGCAGTTCAAGTACTAGGGATAAATCCTGTTCCAAGTGAGAAAGCCCAGTTGATGAGAAGGAGTGTTAATATGAGCAAAGACATTGAGACCATTTTGGGTATACCCACAGAAATAGCTGTTCGGAGATAGTGGGAGCTCACGGACTCTATCTTATGTTTTGGTGTCAGTCTCTTACTAAACCTGGATCTCCTTAATTGGGTAGGCTAGCTAGTCAATTATATTTAGGGATCATGTATCTCTGTCTCCCAGCATTGGGCTTACACATGCATACCACTGTTCCCATCATTTACATAAAAATTTGGGTTCCAAGCTCAGGCACCCAGGCCTGTGTAGCAAATGATTTACTGACTGAGCCATTTCTCGATCATTTTTGTAGCTTTAATATAAACCATCTGTAAAATATTAACTCAATGTGGCTTTATCTTAAGCTGGTTTTAAAGTGCATAATGTAATTTACAAATGCCACGATTTAAAACAAACATTTCCATTTCAAAACTCTTATATGACCAATGTGAAAAATGCAGCATGAGTAAGAAGCAATCAAACCAACCATCAGAAGAAGCTGCAGAAACCCACAGAGATAGCTGACCTGAACAAGGGGGAGCTCATGGACCCCAGAATGATAGCTAGGAAACCAGCATAGGACTGAACCAGAACCCCTGAACATGGGTCTCACTTTGGAGGCCTGGGCAGCCTATGGGACCTTTGAAAGTTGAACCAGGATATATCCCTGATGCAAGAAAGTACTTTGGGAGCCCATTACCCATGGAGGGATACTTTCTTAGTCTAAAGAGATGAAGGAGGGCCTAGGCCCTACCCCAATTGACTTGACAGATTTTGATGATCCATCCTAGAATGCCTCACCCTCTCTAGGAAGTGGATGGAGGGTAGGAGCTGGCAGGGGGTCAGTCTGTGGAGGGCAAGGTAGGGAGAGGGAACTGGGATGTATTTAAAATTAAAAAATAAATGGGAAGCCTGTTCCCTGTGGAGGGATGCTATTTCATCCCAGGTGCACAGAGGAGAGCCTAGGCCCTCCCCCAAATGATGTGACAGACTTTGATGATCCCCTATGGAAAGCTTCACTATCCTTGGGGAATGGGTGGAGGGGTGGGTTGAGCGAGTAGGTGGCATGGGAGGATAGGTTGGAGAAGGAACAGGGGGTTGATATGTAAAATGATTGTTTCTCAATAAAAAAGAAAAAAGTAAAATTGTAGCATTTCTGAAGGTACAATTTAAATCGTGTATCACTTCACATGATTTTTCATGTTGATCTCCATATGGGTTACAGGATTCATGTTTACCCATTAGTCTGTTGTAGATGGTTGTCTGCAGGCATAGGGCAGGATCTTAGTATTTTGCTGAGATACATTTCACCATTCTTTGCTGGTTTATTCTCATATGGACAGTTTTCTCTTGGGCTTCTCACAAGCTTCCCTTCAGGGTCCTGCTCCCCCCCATTTGTCATTATTTACCACTATGAACCAGTCTCTCCATATACTTCATGTGACCCCATATCTTTGAGGAATCTGCTTTATCCCCATGCCTCATCACCTTTCATAATTTTTGTTCATATTTAACAAGTGTTATTAAGGACAGAAACACAGGCATTCACAAAGACAATGTCATACTATCTCAGATAAAAGTAACCAGGCAATGTGTTAGAATGTTGACTTTTTCCTCCTGCTAGTTACTGTATAAATTATTGCTTTTGGTGTATGTGACTCTCAATGGTAAAGGTAATATCAGAGAGTTTCAAGTATATTTTACAAGAAACATTGATATTGAAAGACTCACATGGCTTGGACTCTCACACTCCCACTCTGGAAAGCCCCCCCCCCAATCACTCATGAGTAGCAGTCTTGATGGAATAGCATGAGGTCTTTTATATTCCAAGTGCACTGGGGTCCACAGCCATTCTCCACATGGGGGTAGAGGACTGGGAATCCTGGGTACAGAATTGAGACAGCTTTTATAGGGTTGCAACAAAGCCCACACATCGTGCGGACCAATCAATTTAAACTATCTGAGCCAGCGCTTAGCCCAGGAAGTCTGCTTTTGTGTTGGTTCCCAGGTGGGGTGACAAGGCTCATTTCCTATGTTCACTCCTATGTCATAAACAAAGAATGTGACCTTTTTTTTGCTGACTCACTGCCAGGGGACAGGGTCTAGGATTAAACTTCTAGCTTCCTGAGGTCAGCGGAGAGTTAGGATAAATTTTTCCATCCTTACATTCCCCACTTCTTCTCTTGCTAATAGTTCTAATCTTAGAACTGGGAGGACTAAAGGCAGCCTCCTCTTAGTCCGGAAGGCTCTTGTAATGTTGTCTAAGTATCATAATCCAGACCATATTCACTCACTCCCAAACAAAAGTAACAAGCAACAAGAGATGAATGAAAATGAGCAGTTATAAGAAGCTGCCCCTGGGTCCTATGACCTCAAGTGGCATGGAGGTGGGTGCAGGAGAGGAGGAGGACATATTCTGAAATGGCCATGAATTGGGCCTTTTTAGCAAGTTTCAAGATTTCCTGTGCGGTGACATCTCTCCAACTTGGAAGTAATGTGGGACTACCAAGTCTCCTTTCACCAAGTAGGCCTCCCAGAGCTGCTTTCATATTTGTTGTCTCACCCACTCGAGCACCTTGAGCCTAGCAAACAAAGGCTGAGAGAACAGCTCATAAGCACTATGTACAGAGACAATTTCCACCAGTGGAGGGAGCCCCCCATAGAGCCATTTATAGGAGTCAGCCCAAACGTTCCAGGGATGTTTCTACCCCTGAAAAACACAAAGGGTAGGAGAGCTATCCAATCATTAATGCCAGCCTCTGCGGTCAATTTAGTGAGGGTCACCTTAATGGTTTTATTGATCCTTTTTACCTGCCCTGAGCTTTGGGGTCTGTATCCACAATGTAATTTCCAATCAACCCCCGACTTCTTGGCCAGTCCCTGACTTACCTGGGCAACAAAAACTGGACCATTGTCTGATCCTACTACCTTAGGAAGCCACCACAGTTGAGGTAGCCACTTTTGATTATAGATAGTCCTGTGCACATGTACAATTGCAAAAGCTTGCCTGCTTGCCTGTGTAGATGTTTTCTTCAGCTAGCCACAGGCTTGTGTGAAGGCCATGAGCTCAGTTCTTTGTCCTAAGTTTTCTTCCACCAGGCTGCTGGACCATACCATGCAGGTTCCCATCCATAGCCACTGCCCCTTTCTTTTAACCTTTTATAAAGTAACTGTTCCCATTAGTGAACCAGTTCAGTGCCTCCCCAGCCAGCAGGATGTCCATAAGGTCTTTGCGAACCCCATCTCTTCAAGTAACAGTTAATGGCAGTCATGAATCACTGGTTCATCAGTCTCCTCAGGCAGGAGAGTGGCTGGATGAGGCTGGTGTAGTGAATGCAATCCTCTCAGTGAAAAGCAGGCTTTGGTAGTGAGTCATCCATCCGTCTGGGGGCTGCCGGACAATGCTGCTCTCCAATGCATTAACTTGTCGGTGTCTTTGACCAGTATAGTCACTGCTACAGTAGCTTTTAGACAGTCAGGCCATCCACTGGCTACAGGATCAAGCTGGCCATGGTTGGGGCTTTTATCTGGACTACAGTTCACTTCTGAGCCTCCATCAGCCATTGTTGCCCATCCTGTAGACTGTACCCCAGGTCTGTCACCTGGGGGTGTTGTAAACCCTTAGGGTGGCCAGGTCCAGGTGAGCTGCCCAGTTCTGCACATGTCAGGGTCCCTCCATTCAAAAGCAAAAAGTGGATGGCTGGTGGGATGTAACCTCAAAAAAATGGGATACCTGGCCCATGCCAAGGTCCACTGTTCTTCGGGTAGTCCATGAATACTGCCATTGCCCCATGGCAACCATTACCCAGGATTTTTTGTCTTTTAATTTTCCTAATGGCTGTACCAGCACAGAATGCTCTGCTCCCGTATCTACTAATAAATCAGCTGGTCTCCCCTCCACTTACAAAGTTACACTGGGCTCCAGGAGGGGGTCCGAATTCCATCTTCCCTAATCTTCATTTTCTCCCAAGGCTAGCACCTTCAATCCCTTGTTTCCCTTCTTGGGGCAGTCCTTTGCCCAATGCCCTCTTTCATTACAATATGCACATTGGTCCTTGCTGTGTGGGGTTCTGTTGCCAAGGTTTCTAGACTGTCTAGGGCCTGCTCTAAATTTTCTAATTTCTCTCTCTCCCTCTCTACTACTTCTTATTTCAACCACTGTGGCCAAGATTTTAGTCAAATTTCTTTCCTGTCTTCTGTCATGCTTGTTCTCCCTCTCTTCTTTTTCCTTCTCTTTTCTCTGTTCCTTTTTTCCTCTGTCTCCCTTTTAAAATACACTTTCTCTGCCTCTTTCACTAAGTCATGCATCTCAACTTCCTGTAACCCTCCCAGTCTCTGGAGTTTCTTTCTAATATCCAGAGCCGATTGCCCTTTAAAGGCCAGAGTCACTGAAGCTCTCTGGGCTTCTGAGTTAGGGTCAAAGGGAGTGCTTTCTTTACCTTAGCCAAGTGGGTGGGCTGTTTGTGACACCTCAGAGACCCACCACCAGTGCCTGGCGATAGATTTTTAAGTTCTCCTTACCATCAGCAGTGTTGAAGTAATAGGGCGAGTCAAGGGGAATCCTAATTATTTTTTCCAGCTCCTTGTTTAAGCATCTGCAATAGCTGTTGACTGTTGAGAAAACATAAGAGACTCCACCAACCCTGTAAGGTGTTGGGGAATTCTCTGATAAAGAGGAGTGGTTAATTTTACAGTTACAAAGATCTGGTTTTTAATTACAAAGATCTAAGAAAAGCCAGCACTGGAAGCTGCAATCTGGCTACCCGACACTAGGGCCAAAAGTGCATAGGGACAGGGTCATAACCCCGTTCCTCCATTCCAGTGTGGCTCTGCCCCTGCTGCCCCAGCCCATGGCTGCTCAGCTACAGCTTGGTCCTGGCAGCCCTGGTGGCAGCAGGGGCATGCTACAGGAGGCAAGGAACGCTCCTGTTCACAGTCTCATCCAAAGATGGACTCCCTCCCCCCTGCACAAGTGCCCTCAAGCAGGTCAGGATGGAGCAAGGTCCTAAAAAAACATTTGCCTTAACAGCTTGAATAATCTCAGAATGAAACTCTATCTTACACCGAAAGTCTGCCATTCAGGCACAAAAAGTGTGCCAGATTCTCCCTAACCTCAACTGACAAATTATGGGCCCAAGACTTAACATCAGTCCAGTGGTCAAGAGTTAAACTAAGATCAAGTCTTTAGTCAGTCTGTCCTATGATAAAATTATAAAGACACCAAAGACACACAGAACAAAAACTCCCAAAACAGAAACTAACAGATCCAGACACCTGTGACCTGTCCGCATCTCCCACAAACAGGCAAAAGACACTACCGGCCACAGAATACAGAGCTTGGTCCTACTGACCAACCAACAGATGGAAGCCAAAAGCCTCCTCACCTCCCGGGGTGTCCCCTAAGGCTGCAAACAGATTCAGACACACATGGCCCGTCCATGTCTCCTGCAAACAGGCAAAAGACTCTAGCAGCCACGGAATACCAGAGCTTGGTCCTACCTACCAATTGCCAGATGGAAGCCAAAAGCCTCCTCTCCTCCCAGGGTGTCCCCCATCGCAGCAAACAGATTCAGACAACAGAATTCGGACCTCCAACTGACAGACGGAATCAAACAACTGGGTTTCCCCAGGCTTCCTATACCCCCCTGGAGGTTCCTCCAGGGAAACAGCTTGTGATCCTCCTAGAATGTCTGCTGGTCATAGTCCCCTGGTCGTTATAGCTCAAGAGGGCAGCTGCAAACTGAAAGCAAGAACATGCATTCCAGAATACAGATACTAGGTCAGAACAGAGGAGCCGGCCAACATACACACATATACACACACATCAGAGCATGTCAAATAGACAAATACAGACACTGCAGAGAGGATCCCCGTACCTCCAAGTCGGTTCTCAGGTGAGATGGGTGGTAACGGTTTCCTGGCCAATGTACCAAATAAAAGACCTGCAGAGCGTGGATTCTTATGCCCAGACTCAGAAAAGGTGCCTCTCCCACCCCCCAAATCACTCACAAGAAGTGTTCTTGATGCAGAAGCATGAGGTCTTTTATATTCCAAGTGCACTGGGATCTGCAGCCATACTCCACATGGGAGTAGAGGACTGGAAACACTGGGTACCGAATTGAGACAGCTTTTATAGGGTTACAACAAAGCTCGCACATCATAAACCAATCATCTCATAGCACCCAGTGTGGATCAATCAATGTAAACTATCTAAGCCCATGCTTAGCCTAGGAAGTCTGCTTTTGTGCTGGTTTCCAGGTGGGGTGACAAAGATCATTTCATGTGTTCACTCACTCACAGGTGCTGTCATAAACAAAGAATGTGAACTTTTGCCTACTCACTGCCAGGGGACAGGGTCTAGGATTTAAACTTCTAGCTTCCTGGGGTCAGTAGAGAGTTAGGCTAAATTTTTTCATCCTTACAATATGAGTACTCAAGTAAAACCATAATCTTATCAGGACACAAAGGTGGGAGAACAAATATTTTTTCAACTTTATTAAGGCTTCATGGCTATATTTGATAATACAGTTGTGCCCATGAAATATTCCATTAATCAGTAACTCTTACTTAGGTTGCATAAAATATTTGAAATGAACAAAATTTTCCATTATTTTTCAAATTTTTTCTATTTCAATGTTTGACCCTCATGGTAATACACATAAAATGGATGGTGAACTGTAATCATGTGATAATTGACTTCATATAAATGATTTGATAACTTAAAATAAGAGCATTCACAAGTTATAATATATATTATTTAATTATAATATATTGCTTTTCACTTAAAAATAATTTCCTTTGCAGAATTGAACATGGGTGATTTTTCATTGTGCAAAATGTTTGCTGTTCAAGCATGAAGAACTGAGGTCAGATTGCCAGCACCCATATAAACGTAGAATGTGGCATTGTGTACCTATAACACCAGATCTGTGGGACAAAATTAAGTAGATTTGGTACTTGCTAATCAGCTAAAAAAATGAGTTCTATATTTAGTGGAAGACCTTATCTCAACATGTTAATCAAAGAAATGATTGTGAAATAAAAATTCTCATATCAACTTTCTGTCATCTATACATCTCTAGACTAACACATCTGCACATACACTGAAAGGCACCAGAAAAACAAACAGTGGCATACAGAAACTCTTCTTTATTTCCCCAAAATTACTTCCTCCAAATAAGTAATTCTTACAGTAATTCTTACAGAATAATCCCTGATAAGTAAAGCTGATGTCAGTAACAATTTTACAATATTTAGGAAGCAAAACCTTTCATTCTCAAGGGTGGCAAGCAACTCTGCTCTGATATTGTCTGACAGTGACCTAATTAGAGTCATTTGCATACTAATTAGACTTTGAAGGAGATAAGCAATCTCATGCTTGTAATAGATAATTAATTTGTATTTCAAAATAGGTTGTGGCTATTTGACAACAACTCAAATGACACATTGAATTAGAAAAGTTGTTCAACTCATTTCTTAACAATAAACTACTGTTTTAGCTTTTCAATTTTGCTTAAACCTCAAACTCATGAACACAATTCACATATCTATATATATATGCATAAGGTGATTCCTCATTATGTGCTTAATTCTCAAAATCATCTTAAAAATAAAATGTCTCTGCAAAGAGATTCAGTGTGATTTATGTGCCCTTAATTAAAAGATTACCTCCTTCTGTTCTAACATGCATCTAAATAGTACACTGCATTTGAAAACATCCTTGGAATTACAGAGTCCAGGTTTTAGTCCCTGGAACAGGAGTTCTAATGGCAAAGTCTGTGGACACATCCAGAAAGACATAATGAGCCAGGCTTTTCTTATAAAAGTTTTCTATACATTGTGTTTCTTGTTAGTGTGAAATGGGGCTTTTATAACTGTAAATAAATTGATTAAACATGTTCACCTCCTCCAATAGACTCTTCTTTATTGATCATCTGAATCATAAAATATCCAGCGTCATTCTCAGCCATAGCAACTGGAACTAGGTGAGAGAATCAAGGTGATTTATACAATGTCTCCTTCTCTAACTCATTAATCTTTCTTTCATTTAAGTTTCAAACTCCAAGTGTGCTTTATTTTCATAAAGATAAGTTATCTTACAGTATGTCTGCTCTGTTATCAATTACTTGACTCCTGACAGTGCTGAGGGCAGAAAGTGCTGATCACATAATTGTGGGTGAGTTATAGAAACTTACACGGGCCTTTATCCAAGAAAAATTTCATATTTTCACAAGTACAGAGTCCTCCATTCTGTCCTTGAGGCGCAAGCAACCCAGATACTCACTGAGTTATTTATAGACTTAATACATAAGGTCAAAAGCAGCAACCACTGGAATCACAGGTAAAAGGAAGCTGCTCACAGATCCACCATAGCACACATGAAGAGGGAGAGGAGGAAAGTAGATTTGTGGTTAAAACACTGCTTTATTTTCATTATAAAATCTTGATATTCCAGAGCAACCTTCTAGGTTATCAACCATTCCTGCATAGTACTGCACAGTGTCTTCCAGCAGAGTTATAGATCTGTTAGTATTTGTGTATGCCAGCACTCTGTGCCCGCATAGAAACACAGACAACATGAATAGATGATACCGGCAAGATGCTTTATTAAATGATGATAACTGTTAGCTCAAAAACAACTTAGGGATTATGTTTTCTAATCTATGGAAAATTCAGGAAAACTTAGAAGAAGTTAGGTGACATTCTTTATGTTTATAATGAGGACCTCATTATGAAGTAACGCTAAGTATCTATTTAATGTGATGATAAATATATTTTCTTTTTTTTTACTCTTACCCAAGGGGCTGCATCAATCATGCTGAAATTCTCATGCACGATTTTGAGCATATACACCCTAGACTACTCATTGCAAAGCCCTATAGATAATCTACATTGAAATCAGCTTAATTCAGAAACATTGTAAGGAGGACCAAATTTATACCAAAAATAAGAAAATAAAGGCATTTATTGTTTTCCAGAATCCTTATATACTAATTCCTGAAATAGATCTTATATATGTTTGTCACAATACATCAAATTTAGTGATCAGGGTCACATACCCAACCTGTTTTAGCTATAAAATGATATGAGGACTAGATGGCTCACCATTGCAGAGTCCTTACTATTCTTGCAGAAGAGTATGACCTGTTTCAGGTCATGGACATTCACATTTAGGGGCTCACATTACCTATAACTCCAGTTTCAGGGGAGCTTATATGACCTTTTACACTCAGAGTTGCCAGCATTCACATGTACACATCTGGCTCCTCTACCCCACATACACACATTGATTAAAAAAGAAAATAGGACCTTTAAAATAATCTCTGACATTTCACCACAGATAAAACTACACATGAACTTCTCTGAAGCAGTCACTCTTATTCTCAAATGTCCATTAGCATTTCCAGAGATTCTGTTCTCACATTTGAGGAATCACACACCCTAGCATGTCTTGCCAGTGTCTTGGATTTTATACACAGAGTCCATTACAGATATTGTTTCATAGACTCTAAGAAGTTCTCACAAATCACCTCAGAGAATTTATCTGTGCCTTTGTAAGTGAGAAACAGGGATTTGTGAGGGCTCAGCTAAAGAAACTCTTCTGGAATAATTAGATTGCTCTCAGGATACTCAGTTGTGAGTATCAGAATTGCTTGGCCATGTTAAAGAATTGTATTCAAAGTCACCTTGGTATTTGTTCTACTATCTGGTGATACTTCATCAAAATTAATTTTTCTTTTTTAAAAAGTTATACTTTTTTGTTCACTTCAGATAAAAATAACAGAGGCCCCCACCACTGTTCCACATTTTATGTTCTCCTGAATAAGCACATGAAGTTTCATTTGTAAAACAAGAAAAGATATCAAGTATCAATTTATTTTTACTGCATGTCAGTTTGCCTGAGTTATCTCCTTTAGTCTAATTTAGTTCTGCCTTGTAGATGAGTATGTGTACTTTTCCCTGTGTATACTAAGTGTTTTCTTGGCCAAATTTGCATCTCTCTATGGAAATAATTAATAATTCTCCCCAGTAAATTCAATTTACCCAGAGTAAACAGGACATATTTAAAGATGAACTTTTTAGCTCTGTTAGGATAAAAGTAACTCTACCCTTCTAAGTACATCATTTACCTGATACAACCTTAGCAATGTTTCTAGGCAGATTGAGTGATGATAGGATGGGCAAAATAGAGACTACAGCAGATGTAAGACTATTGATGATGATTATTTGTATCGAGGCTGCTGAAATATTATGGTAAGCAATTGGAAGAAATTGCCCTACTCTGATAAAAGTAAACAAGGTCTAGAGTTCAAATCATGCTGCTACTTCTCTTGTAAGAGAGTGGCAAGGACTGCTGCAAAGGGAAAGAAGTACAAGTAAATTTATCACTTTGTATTAGAGACTTCTCTGTCACTGTGATAAAACATAACCAAAGACACTTGACAGAAAACTGTATTTGGCCTTATGGGTCCAGAAGAATAATAGTTCATAATCACCATGGAAGAGCATGAAGGCAAACAACAGGTATGGTGACTGGAGCAATAAGCTGAGTGTTCCCATACTCAACCACCAGTACAAAGATGAGAGAGCAAACTAAAAGTAGCACAAATCCCACCCACAGTGACATACCTTCTCCATCAAGGCTGCGTTGCTTAAATCTTCCTAAATAATCAGCAACTTGGAAACAAATACTAAATTATTTGTGCCTAGGGAAGTCATTCTCATACAAACCATTACATGATTTTCTCAATAAATCTGGGTTTACTTCTCTCTTGCTAGTTAGGTTCATACATTTTTAAACTGGGAGTAAGTAGATAGGGGATGTATAGATGAACTACACTGATATGGAAAATAAAATAACAAGAGACTTAACCTCTATTTGGTAACTCACAATCTACAGGAACTGATCAGTACATGGACAAAAACAATTGTATGGAATGGAACAAATTCATCAACATGCACACAGAAGGGGAGAGTGCTCATGGTGTGTGGGCTTTGAGGGCATTAGACAGATTAAGTATTGCCTTATAACCAGTTGTCAAAGGACTCTTTGGCCAAGTTACAATAGAAACCACAATTTGATCAAGTACAACTGCATTATTTTTAATACTTCTGGGCTTTGAATACCTGGACTTTGAGTCCTTTTATATTATTTTAATATAGTTTTAAAAATTGAAAATAGGTTATTTTCTCATATAATATACCCCAATCACAGTTTCCCCTCTCTCCTTTTCTCCTAGCTCTCCCTTATCCCCCTCTCTTCCTCAAGTCTACTCCCCCTTAATTTTCTCTTCAGAAAAGAGAAGGCCTCAAAGAGACAATATCCAAATAGGACGAAACAAGATATCATCTTCAACTCTCTTGAATTTATTTTTCTGTAACTAGTCAGGCAATTTTTATCAGCTGCTGGATATCTGGTTGTCATATCACCAAAGTGGCCAACACTACCTGTGATTTAAAAAGAAAAAAATGAAAAGAGGCAGTAAAATACTATCAGGTAAGACTTTATTGGGATCTGCATCAAGACAGGCCAAACTGAATAAAGCATAAGTGAGATAAGCAAGTAGATCTGCAGTGACTCAGAGAACACTGTTTGGGATTAAATAAAGCTAATAAAGGTTATCTAAGATGTGAAATTGATATTTCTCTATAGGCTTATAGTGAGATATTTAGGATGGTCGTGACTGAACTGAGTCCTGACAATCAATATAGAAGTGACAAGCCCTGTAATAGAAAGGATTCTGCATCTACCTGAGAGCTCTGGAAGACAGTGTATGTGGTGAATGTTACTAATTTCTTTAGCATTACTCCTATTGTTTTACATATAGTTTGAAATCATAAAAAACAAACAATATTATCTCAAAGTGTTCATTATTTTCCTTTCAAATATCCAAATTTTCTGAAACACAAAATGAAACAAGAAATTTAACCTAGAAGTTTATTTCTTCACAAATAATAATAATATTATTGTAGTTTAGATGTCAATGTTGAGTCATGGTACTACAGTGTTTTACTTTATGATGTTTGCGTGGAGGAATAAATATTTCCAGGTAAAAAGACATGAGATACCTCCCAGAGCCCTACATTAAATAAAGCTTTTGAGGAGAATGGAGTTCTCTTAGCTAGTGATGCTGCTCACACTTCAGTCATTTCAAAGAACAAAGATTCTTGAATTTCCTTTGCTGTTTAGTTTGTTTACTCAGTGGCTTATACCTCTTCGATTTACATTAGCTGATGGTACTCAGCATCTATCAAACACTTAACTGTCTAAAACCAAAGAGGTGATTTAAAATTTTGGGATGAGTTGTTTTGATTTGCATTTTCCTGATGTCTAAGAAAAGTGAGTACTTTCTTAAGTGTCTTAAGCTATTTTATACTCCTCATTTGGGAATTCTCTATTTAGTTCTGTACCCCACTTCTTAATTGGATTATTTGGTGTTTTGGTAACTAGTTTCTTGAGTTCATTTTATATTTTGGAAATCAGCCTTCTCTCATATGTGAGGTTGGTGAATATATTTTATCATTCTTTGGGCTGCCATTTTGTCTTGTTCACTGTGTCTTTTGCCTTATAGAAGCTTTCCAATTTCAGTAGGACCCATTTATTAATTGTTGATCCCAGTGTCTGTGCTACTAGTGTGTTCAGGATGTGGTCTCCTGTACCAATTTGCTCAAGCGTACCTCCCACTTTCTTTTCTAAGTGGTTCAGTTTGGCTGAATTTATGTTGAGGTCTTTGATCCTTTTGGACTTAAGTTTTGTGCATGGAGATAGAGATCTATCTGCAGTCTTCTACAAGTCACATCCAGTTGTGCCAGCACCATTTGTTGAAGATGCTTTCTTTTTTCCATTGTATAATTGTAGCTTCTTTGTCAAAACTCAGGTGTTCATAGGTGTGTTGGATAATATCAAGGTTTTCAGTTCAATTATCTTGGTCTTCCTTTTTATTTTTGCAAAAATATCAAGATGTTTTCAGGACTATAGCTCTATAATAGAACTTGAAGTCAGGGATGGTGATGCCTCCAGAAGTTCCTTTATTGTACAGGGTTGTTTTGGCTACCCTAGGACTTTTGTTTTTTCATATAAACTTAAGTATTGTTCTTTCAAGGTCTGGGAAGAATTGTGCTGGCATTTTAATAGAGATTGCATTGAATCTGTAGATTGCTTTTGGCTAGATTGCCATTTTTACTATGTTGATTCTACCTATCTATGAGCATGAGATCTTTCCATTTTCTGGTATCTTCTTTAATTTCTTTCTTTAGAGACTCAAGCTTTTTATTGTATAGGTCTTTCACTTATTTGCTTAGCATTACCCCAAGATATTTTATCTTGTCTGTGGCTATTGCAAAAGGTGACATTTCTCTGATTTCTTTCCCAGGCCATTTATTGTCTGTATATCATAGGGCTACTGATCTTTTGGGGTTCATCTTGTATTAGTGAAAGCATTTGTCAGGTATAGGAGTTCCTTTGAGAGTTTAAAGCTCTTTGAAGACCAAATAAGCATGTAGTGAAACTGTGAAACTTACTGAAACCTTGAGGTATGAGCACAAGTTTCAAATAGCAAGTAGTCCAATTTATGGGATATACTAGAAAAAAATACAATGTAATAATAAACAACCAAGTCCAATTTTTGATCACTTATTAGCAAGCAATGGATGATATATTATGCCATATTGAGAGGCTACTTGTCCATTCTTCATACCAACTGTCATTTTAAAGAAGTGTTCCTCTCAAACTTTAAGGATAAACTCATTTCCTGGAACAAATATGAGTGGTAAAGCAAAGAGTGGGTGGGGACTCAGTGGCATATCTTGTTGGTTTGGTGCATGCAGGTACAGATGTTTCATTTCTGTACCATATAAAGGTCTTCAGAAATCATTGATTTGTGGCCCAGAATTGCTTATGTTTATCCAGAGAGTTGATTTCCCACATTTTTAAATAATTCAAAAGAAATTGATAAAATAATAATGTTTTCTGACCAGAAATTTGTACCAACTATCAAATTTCAAATATCAGTCTTTGTTGGTACAAAGTTTACCCACTGTCTAAGCTTTCTCTTGCTGCTCTCAATACTTGGGTGGAGATGAATTATGTATGTATATAGTTGCACCTCTCAAATTCGTAACTATGAAGTTATATGGTTGGTTTCTGTCCAGTGTGAGTAATAAGCAAAAATAGAAGTTCTAGAATTCAAACAGCTTATTTCAGTAATAACTTTATTTTTCTAATTAAAAATATGTACCTTCTGTAAAATAAAAATGTCTGAATTGTATTGTCCATCCAATTGTAAATGTAGTGGTAAATATGACTTTTTCTTTCAAAACTGCAAAACTTTCAGCACCACCTATATGTTACACTTGTTTTTTACATAAAAACTGATGCTTTAAATTAGCTGACTCTCATGTTATTCATGAAAATCATTGTGGTTTCTTCAATGCACATAGTGTCTAATTAGGACTTTAATCTGCCCAAATAAGTGAGAAATACTGAAATAGTGACTACAGCATATTTCCAATTTTTATGCTAAAAATCTAATGATTCATTGTACTTTAATGAAATCACAAAAACATTACTGATGATGATACATGTTTGGAAACATAGGTTTGAAAACTTTGTTACAGAAATCTGATTCAAATTGAGTTCTTACAACCATACCAAGATGAAGTGTAACAGTTCATTCATTTCAGAGGAGGTACTTTCAACAACATAGAAGTTACTTAACCCCTCTGAATTACTTTTGCATAAGCATTGATTTCTTGTTGTTCTTTGGGAACAGATTATTTCTTAGGCCTATTTTTCTCCCTCACAGGTTACACATTAGCTGTTTGCTGGATAGTGTCTCAGTCCATTTATTCCATTTCTCCTTATCTCTTTTAGCACTCCAAAATTTAATTTCCTAGTAAATATCCTTCCTCTGTAAACTGTACATTTTGTATTTCCTTTTGCCCTGCTTACTCTTTTTCACTATAGACTGCATAAGTGTGCTCACTCATAACCACTTAACCCCAGCATTATTAGGCTGACTTGAAATCATCTCAGCAACAAAATTAGTCTAAAACTCTTGAATTTAGCCTAAGGAGACTCTTGGGACAAGGAAAAAAAGACAACAATGTTCTTTACAAAAATATCATAAGAATACTCTGTATTCCAGTTGTTAATTTTGTTTCCTTTCTGCAGTTTCTTGAGCTGGGAATCCACAGTTCACCTTGCTCTCAGAATTAATTCTTTTCAAGTTCCCACTAAAACGGTCCAATGATCCCTGCTTATATCTTCCAAACTTGGTGTCTAAGTTGGAGCAGTATCTAAGAGCTTATAACTTATCTACACATAGGAGGCAAAGACAAAGATAACTTGAAATGGTATAGTCTTTTGAAACCATAAAGCCTGACCCTAGTGACACACCTACTCTACAAAGCCACACCTCCTATTCCCACCCTCTAAAACTTCACCACCAACTGGAAAAAACTCTCAATGCCCTCTGTCCTGTGTGTGTGGACCTGATTGTACACAGTGTGAATAAACTTGTCTACACACACACACACACACACACACACACACACACACACACGCACACACACACACACACACACACGCAAATAAAATAATATTTTTAACATATACACTTCAAAACAAATAGTGTAGTTTAATAATGCATTCATTTCTTTTCTGTTCTTAAGAGGAATGATTATGACAGTAGTCAGGTTTGTTTTCATTGATTAAAGCAAAATTAACGCAGTAGAAGCCTTTATTTAGAAGGAGCCCATGATGTGAGTTGACAGTTACTTTGTTTAGACAAGTGTCATGATTTGTTTCATTGGCCATTTTCCTGAAGTCAAATAGGGCACACAGTCTATGAGCATCCAATTTGGACATCAACATAAACAGTCATACTGTATCCCCAACCAAAAGCCAAACTTATCAAAATCAACTAAATATATTTTTTTCACCACTAGCAATATTACATATAACTTAACACATATGGGACTAATAATAGCCTTCTTCTATTCCACATTTTAAGAAATTAAAATACTTTATAAAAACCAGAAATGTGTTGCTAATCAACTAATGACACTAAAAATGCCACTTTGGCATTACTTATAAGAAAAATAACATGAACTTGATAATTCTGATTTTGAACAATGTACACCATATATTCAGAATAAAAATAGAAATGACGTTTGGATATTTATTGCCTCTGGAAATATGATATAAATTTTCTCATCTTCTCTGATTAACAGTAACCATCAAAGTAAACTGCAAGAATAAATAATTTAAGTATAAAGGATGCTACATTTATGGTTGGATGACTTTTACAGTTCAAAGCATAGTAAAATATTCCACTGGAGTCTTATAATTTTTCATATTTGTGATGACTATTTAATAGAAGATACTATTTGGGGAAACATGTTCAAACATACAAAATGAAAAATGGTCCAAACTAGTGATTTATGAGGTAGTTTTTGCTTCAACTATACAGTGTATAGTTATTACTGGCTTATGAGTGCTTATGAGTGTCGTCTTTAAAAAACAAAAAACAAAAAGCAAATCCCATTTTACCCAATTTGGTGTTTGGAAGTTTGATTGCTTATGCCATGTCTATGATATAGTAATGCCCACTATTCTCCCCAGCTTTATTCTTATTGAATCATGGTCTCCTCATAATAATGAAATAATAGTAATCACTGCTATGTCCAGATTCAGGCCTTTAACAAAAGTTTTAAACAGAAGTGTTTCCTTGTGGGTATTTCAAAACAAAATTAATTCATAGAACTGTGTTCATTTTTCTCTTGATTATACCAAAAAAAACTAGTTTTTCTAATACTTAACTACATAACTGAAAGTTTCACTTAGTTGTATAATCAAATGCTCTTTACCTGTGTATGTAATAAAAATATTTTCTGAAATCAAAGATCAAACAAACTGCAAGTTTACAATAAAATTCTGGCTATCTCTACTCTACTGCAAAATTAAACCATTAGAAGGAACATAAAGAAATAAGTTCTACAAGAATGTTGGAAATATTGTAAAAGTAATTGATAGTAAGAAATGGCGATGTCTTGATGCCAGCTCCCTCTGGCTATTTTCAAAACTAATTTTGTTTACTCTGTTTTGTGAGAAATGCAACATGAAGTAATGAATATTGACTAAACCTACAGTTAATATAAAATCTGTTTCTGAAACCCGTAACAGATGGCTTGATACAAATTAAAGCCATCACTCTGCCATTTAGAGTTGGTAGAAGAGACATATATTTGAAGGTACATTAGTTCCAAACTACTTTTTTCAAAGCCATCGTACAGTCAGAGAAATAAATTTATTTAGCAGAAAGAATACTTGTTATCTATTAGATAAATAAGTACAATGTGTTGATGATACCACACTCAGTGGTGAAGTACATAATGGACATATGTAGGATCATTGCTTCAATATCTAGTACCTTGAGATAAATAATTAATTCTAGATAAAAATCCTTTCTATACAGACTATTTGCAAGTGATAGTCTTGTTCAGTTAATGTGAGAATGGCATTGCATACTGGGAAAGGTTCTCCTCAAAACATTTCCATAGATTTGAAAGTCAGGGGTGAGGCACATGTCCCTAATATTTCTAGGACATGGACAGTAAAAATTAACAGTTGTCATTCAACTGTTCAAGTGAAAACTATGAGCAGGTAAAAACTGATTTATCAGTTTCTAAAGTAGAATATTGACATGTGCTACATACTATTCAACTTTCTCAGATTATTTCATTTGCCCTTAAGTTCAAAGTTCAGCTAAATGTGTGGACACTTTCTGTGCTAAAATGAACTGACTGGCTGTTACTAGAGCATGGGCAACACCCATATTTCTAAGTGAAGATATCTTATCTGTAAATTGAATATAACACGCACGCACATGTTACATGATCTGGGTATGTATTAGAATAGCTACAGGTCATACTTTTGTAAGGACTCATCTTAGTGGCTGAAGATCTTTAGGGGATTATCAATTGTTGGAATGTCTTTGTAGGACTCCAACAATTTCTAAGATATTCACTAGAGTTATAGTTGTATTTAAATAATATCACAAGCACAGATGTGTTCACTACCTACATGTGTGATTTGTTTGGTTGTCATCAGCTTTACACTGTGGGCTGATGTTTTGATCTAGTTTTTTCCTCTCTTGAAGGTTGCTGACAGTTGTTAGAACAAGGATGGTTAAATATTCTAGAATATAAAAAGATTGAATGCATGGGGAAATTTATGGTGCTAGGAAGGAAATTCACTTACATATATTGGGGTTTGACAAATAGTTTAATATTTCCTACACTTTAATCATGAGGGAAAAACAAAAACTACCGAATATAGCTACTACCTGTCTACTGGACAAGGATCATACTTATCTATCTCAACATAGATTTTGCTAACTTTAATTACCACAGATTTATCTGGTTTTCAAGTAAGGACATTTAAGTATTTATATATTATATGCAGTTCTCAAGATTGGGCCATAAACTCTCCTTTTGTCCAAGATCACAACATAATGATCTTCAGTTTATATGAAGGAATGCATACATTCAATATAACTATGTTCTTAGACTCACTATTTTTTAAGATCTACTATAAGATTCATTAACAAGTAGAATGTGCAAAACACTTATAGTTGCTGCATTTTGTTTCTTTTACTATCTATAAATGTCTTACAATGTATTCTTATTCTTCATTTTCAGTTAATGACAATCAGAACACTACTGTTAATACCAAAGTAGGCCATCTAGGATTCATGCCACTTCCCATCAGATTTCATCTCATCCCTCAGTCCTACACTCAGGTGCTGAAGACACATTATAGGTTTTTTTATTTCAGTAAATATCACAACTATCCATTAATTATTCAATTCATAAAGTTAATAATAAGTTATGTTGCCACTGATCAATATCATAGAGGAGCCAGAACCAATACCTTCCCATTTAAGAAAGATCCATTTGTTATTTTATGTGTATGAGTGTATTTGCCTCAATTTTATGACTGTGTCTCAACTGTGTGCAATGCCTTGATAGGTTAGAAGGTGTCAGAACCCCTCAGACTGGATTTACAGATGGTGTAGTCAGTGTAATGATGCCTAATGTCATTCAACTATACTCACAGGATGGAGCCTAGCCCCATAGTCATAAGAGAAGCTTCATCAAGCAACTGGTGGAAACATGCAGAGACCCACCATCAGAAATTAGGCTGAACTCAGGGAATCTTGGCTGAAGAGAAAGAATAAGGGTTGTGTGAACCTGAGGGATCAAGGACATCACAACAAAACCCACAAAATCAACTACCTGAGCTCATAGGAGTTCACAGAAATTGAACAATCAGAGAACCTTCATGGGCATGGCCTAGGTAATCTGCATGTATGAGACAGTCATCCCTTCTTGTGAGTTTCCTAACATTGATAGTAAGTGCTGTCTTTGTCTCTTTTGCTGACTTTTAAGACCCCATTTCTCGTTAGTTCCTGCCACTCCCCCAAAGAACACATTTCTCTATCTCCTCTCTCACACACATACACTCATATAAATAACATGTAAATTTGTATATGTATTTATGGTTTAATCTTTAATCACTTCATATGAAAGACAACATGCAACATTGTTTTCCTGAGTTATGTTTATTTTGATGACTGCTATATTCTCAAATTTTCCCCCTTTCTGAAAAATAACACAATTCTATTATTTTCTTTATGTAAGTACAAAACACCATTATGTTTATAAACCATGAGTTCTTAGGCATTAATTAGTCAATTATCACAAACAGGTTGATCATGATGTGGTTTTGAATGTATATTAATTTATATGTATATTTAATTTTATATGTATGTTTATATGTAATTTAAATGTATATGTATTTTCACACATAACAGTCACCTCTTCTATTAATTTTGGGTCTCTGTGAGGAAGACTCACTGGATTAAGAATCAAATTCCAGACTTGGGCTTCTGTGTATAAATGTTGAAACTTAACACAGCCAGAATCCATATATAAATACTGAGCATTTACTTGACTGAATTAAGACATGATTTGAGGTTACTGAAACACATCTCTGATGTTTAAGTAAGGATGCCTTCAGAGATATTCAGATCATAGGGTCTTGTGCAACAAATGGATCCATCCCTGCATGACTTAGTTATATGGTGGCTGTACTAATATGTCATGAATGTTAGTCAGCTGGAGGAAACAGGACAGTGGAGATGTGTCTCTGACAACAGTATTCTGCTCTGCCTTCATTCTCTCTGACCTTTACTTTGCTTCCCACCTCCATAATCGTATGATCAGTTCCCATCTGCCACAAGCTCTGTTCTACCCACGTTCCTGAGGCAAATAACTCAGGACTGAATTATTTAAAATGATGAATAATCACTAAAGTAAATCCTTTCTCCTATAAATTGTTCTCTCAGGTATTTTGGTCCCATCAGCATAAAAGTTCAACCACCATATGGCACTAGTCATCATTATAATTTAAACAAGTTTGTTCTTGTCTAGCAATTGTTTCCTGCCTATTTTCACTCATTATAATTGGGCATATCCCAATTCACTCTTCAGTGTGATTACTCAGTGGCAATTGTTGGAGATAGATTTGTATCTTGTAACTTCATTAGCATTTCTTGCTATTTCTTTCTAGTTTTGATTGATGTACTTGTGTTCACATATTCATGTGTGTGCATGCAGGTACCCGGATACATAGCCCATGATGGGGTCTCAGAAGACAACCATCAGTGTTGATCTTCACTTCATAACCTGATTGAGACTGGGTCTCATTGTTGTTCACCACTTCATATGCCAGGCCCTCTGGTCATCAAAAATCTTGGGATTCTGTCTCTGCCTCCCCTCTTGGCATAAGACCACTAGAGAATGGACTTACATTTTTATTTGGGCTGGGGGAGTTCTGGGAAGTTTTGCTTTACTCACTGAGTCATCTTCCCAGGCTACTTTATTTATTTAATTTTAAGACTTTTATATTTATAGAACATTGTCATTTTAAACAATGTTGGCTTATTAAATTGATCAAGGCTTATTTGTCATTCATTCATGAATTAAAAGTATTTCTTAGCTACTATCTACTGTATAAAATGCATTAATTTCTTTATATTACATGTTGTTAGTTTTTACTTAATTAAACTGTTACAAATAATTACAAATATAATACAAATGAGAAAAGTACCAAAGATTTGCTGAGTCTTAAACCATGGGAATTTTCACATATTTTCTGTTTTCATTTATTTTTAAAATTAACATATTTATAATTTACATATTAATTATCTCCTTCAAGTTTTTCTTAGAGTTAATCACATTCACTTTGTGAAAATTTTGTTTGCTGACAGAGCATATCAAAACTTTAAAATATTGTGGCTTCTAAAATTAAGTTGGTTGTTTGTTTGGCTTAAAAATTTAGACGTTTATAATTGCAAAAATGTAAGTCTATGGCATTATTTTCTTTTAAAAGCTTTCTTTTTGTAAATGTTCCTTTGATTTTAATATATCTAATAGTAACACATCTGCATAACTCTTTTTGTCATTACTTATGTGATCTATTTACACACAGCTACTTATTTTAATCATCTTCATTCATAGATTTTTAGTTTAAAATTTAGGCAAGATAATATAATCTGTCTAGATCCTTATTGTTACTTTCATCTTTGATATAATTTTAAAAATAAATGGTTATAGCATTGTCTGTAAGATTAAACTTGACTTCTTTCTCTTGTTGTAATAATAGATCTTGTCTCTAGCCTGTCTGACATCCCATAGTCTTCTAACCCAAGAAATACTGATTCAACTAGGGAGAAATAGAGAGTGGAGAACGATCACCCCTTAACTTTGACTTAAAGTGTGCCTGCTCATATCAAATGGACAAAATTTCACATCTCCTGTGACCTGTGAAATAATCACTGCAGAGATATCTTAAGTGTGATGATGTCTAATGATTGAACAAAACTTTTGATGAATTCTTAGAAACTCTGTTAGTAGAATATCTGCAAGGAGTACTGGTATGGGACATAAAGTTTTATTTTAAAAACTATCTTACATTCATGATTTGCATTTTTGCCTCATGAATATCTCTTCCTTGATTGTTTGGGCAACCACAAGAAGGAGGTTAGAACACCAGCATCCTGCTGATGGGAGCTGTTCTCTGGCTTTTTAATAGGATGCTGCCAAGGAGGTTAATGGGAATCTTATGTGCCTGACATTTTTGTAAAGTGGAAGAAAATTGCCTTTGTCAGTGCTACAGTTAGACAGATGAGTAGAGAGATATAGTTGTATTTAATATTTAACACATTACATTTACATTCCTTGAACTGAGTAGATATGAATACAGTAAAATAGAACCAATCTAGATATGAACTTTAAATATTTCTCCATCATAAATGTGTTCTGACTTAAAATGATTCCCTTAATTGTGAAAAGGTGGCAACAAAAGAGATTTATAGTTAGTATGTTATGTGCTTAATATGCCTTACATTTTAGGTATTATTTACTAAGTCTGCTATGAAAGATAAGACATTTATTTTTATGCTTTATTTAGTATGCTCTCTTACACATTTCAATTTATTTGCTCAGTTTTAACCCAATTAAGGGTAATTGGATTTACTAAAGAATCATAATTTAAAAGCTATTTTAGGGATAGTTGAATGAAATATTCATCGTCAATGTATTTACTGCTTTTTTTCTGCTTAATTTTCTTTTTATTCATCTATTTATTTCACCTTCTGACCACAGCCTTCCTCCCACCCTCCCCTCACAGTCCCTCTGCCTACCACTCACCCTTATTCACCCTACTCTCTGTCTTCCCTATTCTCCATCCAGAAAAAAAGCAGATCTCCAATGAATATTAATATAATGTGGCATATGAAGTTGTGGTAAGGCTAAGCAACTCTCCATGTATTAAGACTGGGCAAGACAGACCAGTGTGAAGAGTAGGGTCCCAAAAGCCAATAAAACAGTTGGAGAAAGCACCTGTTACCAAAATTAGGAGTCCTAAGGTCTCATAGGGGCTCGTAGACACTGAACAACTGGGAAGCCTGTATGGGACTGTCCTAGTCACTTTGCATATATGTAGTAGTTCTGCTTACCATTTTGAGATTTATGGTAACAAGTCTCCCATTCAAATCTGGCATCTATAGGCTATTAATCCCTTAAATTATGACTATAAATGCTAATTTCTTGCATTGCACTTGATTGTGTCTGGTTTTACTTGAGAGGGCCCAACCCATGCTGCAGACTCTTTGCCCCTTTTCTTTCATGATTGACAGTTTGATGAAACCTCTGCTTTAAATCTGTAATCTTCTTCCAGATCTATTAACCTATTATATACAATTTCATAATCCTGGACTTTCAATTTAAATCAGCTGATACAAAATGTGTGCTCTAGATCTTTTAACAAGCATCTCTGTTCTCAAGTTTATTTGAGTATGAACATACAGATGGGCAGAAAATATTCCTGAAAGTACATTCAGAATACAAGGTTCTCAGTCTTCCCAGGGGAGACAACATACAGAATGAGGTAATATATCTAGAAGGTCTTAGTCTCTGAGGCAGTGTTTCTCTGTTGGTTACCTGGACCAAAAGCAAATGAAGTTGCATAGAAAAATAATGGTAAAATGGTTCCTGATTTTGTAGACAAGAATTGAGAAATTATAATCAATGAGTTATTCCAGGCTAAAGATGATGAGTTGTAGCTCTCATTATAACAGTGGACTAAATCTGCTTTCCTACTTTGCCTGAAACATGAGTCTTATAGGAATGAAAGCTAAAGTAACCCAAGTACTAGGACATTAAAAATTACTGTGTATTTAATATGCAAACTTAATTTACTTTATAGGATATCAAATAATATAACCATGCATAATTAATTCATAATTTATCTAACTATATTATATAGTAACATAATTTCTTAATATGTAGAGAGTAAGCATAATCTATAATTAAATATTCCTGGTATGAATACTTGGATTTCTCTTGAAAGGATTATAAATTTCCAACAGATTACTTTCGAATGGTCGTTGCTCTGAAGATAAGGTCAAATCTTCTTCACAGGCACTGTCATTAGAGACCAGGACAACACTTGAAGCTTGATTGAGTGTTAAGGGTAAAGCATGGGACGTCTGAAGCATCCATTACACTTGTACTTAATAAAACTGTAATCCTGCTTACTCACTGTACATATTTGAGTAGCCACTAATTTCTAAATATGATTTTCTGTTTCAGCCTTATAGGGATGGTGAAGCTATCTCAGCAGACATAAAAAAATGTAGTTAAAGTACATAACAATACAATTTAACAATGACTTCTACAACATGTGCCTTCTCATAAGGTTATAAGGATCTGAGAAGTAATTTAATGTATTTTGCATGGTAAATGTAGATTATAAGAAAATTATGTATTATTTTATGGATAGAATTTAGGTAATTACAGAACTTCTAACCAAAGATGATTCCAAAATCAACCCCCAAAATGAATTCCTAGAAGTGACTATATATTTCATTGTATCACTATATTTTCATTTTCCAGTTATTTTTCTTGTTTTCTATTATAATGCATTATTGGTTTCATTTTTTTATTTCTTCTTACCTATTTTGTGTTACAGAAACAGATTATTGACACAAGTAAATGAAATCTGCTTGAATTACATAGTTTTAACATGAAGTGTTCAATTTTAGAAAGGTGTTTCTGTGAAACATTTATAATTTTTATTTTTTATAAGAAGAATGGAAACTAGAGAAACTATTAGAATATATTTTTGTTGTTGTTGAACAGAAATAGTATCTGAAACACGTTTGAAGTAGCATTTTTCTATGGTATATATTTTCTTTGGCAGGCTTCAGTTCCCTCGGGGAATTCATTGTAAAGACATCATAGAGTAGGAAGAAAATTAGAGAGGCCATTTAAAATGGAGAAGTATTCCAGGTCAATTTCAAGATGTGTAATGATGTGAGAAATGAAGAAAAAGTCAAAAATTCCACTTCTGTACCCCACCATTATGTCAAATGAGACTGAGTTAAGAGACAATCAGCTACCCTCATGGAACCTGTGATTTATTTGTTCTTTGGTAATTAATTGTCTCATACTTTTACAGTTGGTGATGTTCTTGTCTCTATTAAACTGTATCTTTCTTTCTACTGTGTATTGTATTGTTTTTATTTTATCATACTCATTATCATCTCTTAAAAACATGCTTAATTCCTAACACACAATAAATTGTATCCATTAAGTTGAAATCAACAACAAACAAAGGGAGGGAGAGAGGGAGGAAGAGGGAACTGGAATCAATATGTAAAATAAGAAAATAAATAAATTTTAAAAAATATGAAACACACACAAAAAAAGGAAGAAAAAAGAAAGACAGATAGGAAAAAAGGAAGAAAGACAACTGAGATGGAGTTTATAAGGGAGGAGAGTAGCAAGGAAACATGAGTGTTGCAAAAGAATAAAATAATTGAATATCATGCAAGCTACAGACCATCAGATATCAAAACTTGAAAAGGGAGGGTGAATCTCAGAGATCTAGTTTGGGTCATGGTGTATCTTGAGCAAAATTCATCAAGAACAATGAAAAATTGGAGGGTGCTCCTGGGGTCTGTCTGGAAACTCTGATGAGAAATGACTCTATATGATAAGTCTTTATATGGTGAGAAAATAAAAGAGAAAGATACAGGGAAAAAAACTATTGTAAAAGAGTAAATATTGCAAAAACTTTCTGTATCTTAATTCATGAATTGAAATTGATGTTAACATTTAAATGATTATACACTTTTAATGAAAAGTAGAATAATTGAAAAATTGAAATAGTATTAGATATATAAATATTAAAATTTTAAATATTTAAAAATGAAATATTTTAAGAACACAGAACGTTATCTTTGTATATTTCACTTTTTATTACATATTTTTGACAGATAGCAATGCAGCCTGGAACATATTATAATATGCATATTTTCAATGGATATCCTATTCTTTGGTTAAAACAAGCCTTTAAAAATCTGAGAGAATATAGATATGCTTCATGCTTATTTAATATTTTATTGATTGTAATATTTCAATAACTGATATGTCTATTCTTATTGGCCTATGTAATTTTATTTTCTTTTTATTCATTTCTAGTGCTGGAACTTGGGTCCTTGTATGTACTACATAAGGACCTTCCTAACTGCTGCACTATTATAGTCTGGTGGTGTAGTGATGTTACAAATTGAAATTCTTAAAATAATTGTGATTAAAACAAAAGATACCTAAATATTTGTATATTTAATAAGCTTGTTAACCCAAAGTAGAAAACTAAGAATTGCGCTTTTTTAATTTCCAATTTTATTTTATTTTTGAGAGAATTTTGATTCTTAACTTTTTTTTTCTTAAATCTGTATGATTTCATTATAAAACTTGTGTTCTTTCTTTCTCAGTTTTTTCACAAGTTAAAATAGTTACTGGGAAAACTGTTTATAACCAAAGTCAAACTAAGTTGTATCAAGACTTGTAAAAGGTCTAAATTTTACACTTTTAAACATGACTGATATTTATGAAGGTTATCAGAAAACATCCAATTCCTATTCAGAAAAATAATAAGCTTGGCTTATTACTCACAGCAGTAACAGTAGCAGAGGGCCATCATTTTCTAGTTCTCTGAGCCCATTCCCAAACATTCAAACTCTGAATGTGAAAGTAAAAGCTCAGAGTTTAAAGACCCTGGTCTTTCACGATGAGCAGTAAATGTGCAAACAAAGCCTTTGCTAAAGTGGAAAACATCTCCAAACTCTAGATTGCCACTTCACTTTTCTCTTGGTCAAGACAGATTTGGTCCAAGTCAAAACCATGATCTAAAATAATGAAAACACCACTCCATAAAGACTATAGCACAGGGCTGAAAACTCTTTAGGTTATACATACACAATTGAGAGAGACCATGTAGGATCATTTTCCCTATTAACTTACAATTTTTCATAAGTTTGCCAAATGTCTATGCTAATAAGCTAATATATGTCTGAAAATAAAAAATGTACATGATATTCTCAGCATCAAGGGGACATGGACCGGAGATACACCACGGTATGACAGTCTCTTGGAGACTGTTACTCTACTATGATGAATAGGGAACTCTTCACACAGCAATATTAAACAGAATGGTAATTTAAAGATATTTTACCACAGGAGTTAAAAGGACTAGGCTTTAAAGAGAGAGCTATTATTAATGGCCTTCAAAGTAGCCATGTATACAATTTTGGTGATTTCTGAAGTTGCATTTTATAGATTGCTAAGGGAACACTTTCAGTGAAGGAGATCATGGGCTGTACCTTGGTGTGAATTTGATGGCACCATAGCTGATAAGATAAAGCCTTAGGTTCACAAGGGTTGCACAAATGTTAAAACATCTTTACTGTAAACCAAATCTTATAGCCTTGTTTGTGAGGCACTCTGAAAATAATTGGGAAAGGAGAAAGACACTACTCAAGACATTAATCACATCCATTACTAATTAACTTTTTTTTTTTCTGAGACAGGGTTTCTCTGAGTAACACTAGCTATCCAGAAACTCTCTTTTTAGACCAAGCTGGCCTCAAACTCAGAGATCCTCGAGTCTCTCCATGCTGGGATTAAAGACATGGGCTACCATGCCCAGCTTATTTCAACAATTTTATTTGAAAATGTGTCATCATAGAAGAAATATTATTTATTTTCAAAGCAAATTTTGTTGAGATGAAATTACTGATTCTCACCTAACAAAAAGATACCACACACACACACTACCACCACCACCACCACCACCATCAATAACAACAAAAAGCAAAAAAACAAACCCCAAATAAAACCTAAAATCCTAAAATGAGGCGCCCTTTGTGTTCCCACAGCCATAGTTTTTTTCTATACACCTCCAATTTTACTTGACTTCTTGGGGGTCTTTTCTTCCTTCAAATCACATTTAGCTCTGCTTAATGTCTCACGGTCTGACTGAGAGTTAAATAATCATTTCTATAAACAGCATACTCTTTAGAACAAGGAATGCATATAAAATGTTTGACGACCAAGTCAGCATATTGTGAGCTGCATCATTTATGTTTTACAGCTTATTGGTAAAAGTTAAAGTTGACTTAGCATTTTGTGCTATATGAACCAATGTTTTAATTACTTTCTCCTTGCTTTTCTTCATAACACCAACTTTTTAAATAACAGGCAAAAAATAAAAAAATAAAACCTTTCCTCTAAATGCTCTCAATTTATGTGCATTTTCCCTGCTCATTTGAATAACTCTAAATTCCTCTGTCTCCCAGTGGCAACTACTACTTCATACTATAAAGTTTCACTTGTGATGCTTTCCATATAAAAATATGCAAATACACCAACATATTGATCTATTTATTCCTAAAAGTTGATTTGAAAACATTAGTTTTATAAACTTACATTGAGCTAACCTCAGTGTCTTTGTTTTTCTCCTCTAGTTTTATGAAATAGATTTGGAAGATAAATGCACTATGACTGCTTTGGACCACATCACTTAGCACTCACGGATGTATCTTATGATCACTTAAATGAGCAACTAAATTTTATTTTTATGCAATCCTAATCAATGACATTGAAATAAAAGAAAAAACTAATGCTCATGTTCATTCCTCAAAAACTGTTGAGTATGTCTGGTGTGGCTGAGTTGCATGAATCTACTTTCCCAGTAGTAAATTCAATGAAATCTAAGTCCAGACCAAGTATTTCCACTGAAAATTGAGCATCTGAAAGATGATGTCTTCAAATAATAAAATGCAGAGCAGATTTTCTGAGAACACTTTTTAATACTGCACAATGCACCTCCAGAAGAAAAATGTGTGGTTGTGTGCATTATTCAAACTCTTGCTTATCCAATTCCATATATTTTAATAAGTTCTGTGTGTAACTATATTAGTTACCAGGAATCTGGTCATACATGATAAATGGTTTCATTAAAGTAATCATATATATCTTTCCATTTTTGAATATTTTTTATGTGCCACAGAAATAATTTTGTTGCTAATTGGATTTGACTAATCTTTGCTTTTAAACTCCTCAAGATTTTTGCAATGCTTCACTTACCTAGACTTTCTTAGTGGTATTTAAAACTCTTTCTACACTAAATTTCAAAAGTTTTACCATACAAAAACTAGTAACAATGCTAAACGTGGCAAATAGTGCCCAATATACTCATAGTTTTGTTGTTGTTGTTGTTGTTGTTGTTTTCTTTTGTTCTTGTTTAGTTTTATTTAGGTGAAGGATTTAACTTATCCCAGTTTCCATCGTTAAGATAAGCAGAACATTTGAGAAAGGTAGCTACCTATCCTGTGGAGAAACCTTTGCACTCTGTTTCAGCTGGATGGTGTATCAAATTGAGTTGTGAGCCAATACAAATGCAGCTGCTTAGAGCTATATGGAAATGTTTGCTATGTAGAAATTTTAAACTACATCTTATAATAACTGAAAGATTAAGACAACCGTAGAGTTGGGCCAGAAGCAGAACTGAAGGACTAGAATTCCAGAATTCCTTTCTCCTTCTTATTTTTCTAGTGGTCTTCATTCCCTCTGCCATTACATGCCAAGAGAAAAACCAAGGGATGCAGGTCGAGGATGAAGTATCTGATTACCCTGATTTGTGTGTTTGTGTGTTTTACAAATGCATGAAGAGAGGGGCATTAGGAAAGTAAAAGCACAACAGTGAGAGCTCATCCACTGGTGAGTGTCTGCTTCTCCTTTCTGCACCTGATAAACATGAAATTCAACCTTTTTCTTGCTGGTAGTAGTGTTTATCTCTGCTAGCATTGATGTCTTCCTCCTTTCTCCCTTCTTTCCTTTTCCAGTCTGGCTGCTTCATTTAACTGTCCGCTTGCCAAACTACAAGACTTACATAGATGTTTTAAAACAACAACATGAACCACGTTTGAAGCTGGTTTATTTAAATGTCTATCATGGTTTTTAAACCCTTTGCTCTATGCTGTGCTTGTGTAAATGATTCTGACTAATGCTTACTTAGTTTTGAGGAGGGAAAAAACCAGAGCTATGCTAAAAATTGCTGTCTGCTTTGTTTATATAGGTAATGATAAAAGAGGAGCTATCTTTGAATCTTCCCTGTTCTCTTCCTCCCTCCCTCCCTCTCTCCCTCCCTCCCTCCCTATCTATCTATCTATCTATCTATCTATCTATCTATCTATCTATCTATCTTTTCTGAGGATAAAATTCAGGCCCTTATATATGCCAGCAAAGTACTTTATCAAATCAAATATATCCCCAGGACACTATCATATAGATACTAAAATTGAAATATCTCAGGTTTCTGTGGAAGGTATGAGCATAAAAATCTTAAATGCAGTCCTAATAAATTATATTTGGGAACTTTGGGAATTTTTTTCATTTTGTTTAGCATCATAAAGTTTTTCTTCTATTGAACTTTACATATAATGAAATATGAAATAAATATTGAGTTGCATTTCTTTATTATTAATTCTCTGAAACATTAAAAAATTATCAAATTATTAGAATTAATTTATTTAAAGGGTCATTTTAATAAGTAGTAAAAATGGCAACCTTTTTTTAAAAATATAATTGAATATTAATTCTGAAAATAGAATTAAATCTTGAGTGCATGCTACTGAAGTCTGAAGATGATCAGATAGATAATGAAGCTATATAGGATAAAATTGATTTATATGAGTGATACTGTGACATATGCACGAGGGGAAGCACATTCATCACATCTGTTCTGTCTCTGAATATGGTCTGCCTGTGAACAGCACTGTGTTCAATAACATCAGTTATTAGAGGTCCAGGGGCTGGACCAAATATAACCACATCCTCATACTCTACATGTTGTAAAAGCTTTGTGCATCTTCCCCCTAATATCTTTAGCAGTTATATTGTCTCATTATTCACATCCTAATACACTAAACTCCTTTTTTTGGACATTGTGAAGCCTATTTTCTTTCTATAAGATAATGAAGCAAAGATCAGTGGCCCCCTGATTCTCTAAAAGCATATCAAATAAAGTATAATGTGAAATACAATGTAATGTATTATTTCTATTTTTAAAGAAAACACATATGTACCCTAAAGAATTACTGAGGCAGGAGCATAACCCTTGATGCAGGAGAGCTAGTAGGAGAAAAACGTGTTATAAAAGTCTAAACTAATCACCAAAGACAAGCCAATCTCTGTTTGTCTAGCTTTGTGGAAAAGACTGGGTCTGGAGTTGAAAGAAGAGAGGGGATATAGGAGGTTGGTACCCCATCTTTTCTGCTTTAGACAACAGTGGAAAGGCTACCATAAATGCCCGTCCCTTATAATGAGATTGATGACTGACTTATCCACTATCATAGAGCCCTCATCTAGTAGCTGATGGAAACAGAAGCAGACACCCACACCTAAACACTGAGCTGAACTGGAATCCAGATACAGAGAGGGAGGACAAGACCAGGCTACAGAAATCAACAGAGACAGCTGACCTGAACAAGGAGGAGCTGGGTAAACAACATGGAACTGACTCAGATCCCCTGTACATGGGTCTCAGTTAGAAGGCCTGGGTAGTCTAAGGGACCTCTGACAGTGGAACCAGGATGTATCCCTGGTGCACAGCAGGACTTTGGGAGCACATTGCCCATGGTAGGATACTCCCTTAACCTAGAGGCAGGAGGGAGGGCCTAGTCCCTTCTCCAAATGACTGGACAGATTTTGTTGACCCCTCCTGGAAGTCATCATCTTCCCTGAGGAATGGAGGAGAATGGGATGGGAGGGTGGTCAAGAGCATGGGTGGGAGGGAGGAAGAAAGGGAGGAAGGGAGGGAGGGAAAAGGAACTGGAATAAGAGCAAAATAAGATCAAAGGGGGGGGGGACTCAAGTTCCACAGATGCTAAAGAAACAGTATGAATAATCTTATTATGACCAATATTTGGAAGGGACTTTATTTAACTCCTACAGCCTTGTGTTCCCTGTTCAGCAAAGACCAACTGCATTCCTATAAGATACAAGTTAGGGAAACAATCACTTGAATAATTGAAAGGTCACTCCAGTGACTCTAGCTGTCAGCAGGATCATCATGCAGTTTGTGGCAAGGGCAAGAGGGAACGTGACAGGATAATGCTGCTTTAGTTTCTGATGGGTACACTCGTACACTCATATAACGATTATATTTTTGCTGCATTTTATAAATAAAATCAAATACAAGCAATATATTAAAAATGGCAACCACAGATAATAGTATACAAACACAAGGTAGACATGGGTAGGAAAGGGACCTTATACTAGTGCCAAATGTTCTCGCATTTCTGCCTTCACCATATAAGGACTCTGATACATTTAAACTTTATAAGGAATAAACACTAAAACAATTCAGTGTTTCTCAAAAATGTATTACATTAAGAATGCAACATTCCAAAATACATTTGGCATTTAAAACTATAATTCAATTCACAAATACAACATGCTACAGCCTAAACACTTCACATTTTAGGAAATTATTGTAATTTATCACCAAGCCTTGTAGCAAAATAATATTCCACTTTCCCTACTATGTCACTGGCAAAGAAAATGGTTCTCTATTGTTAATACAAAATAGTCACTGTGTTTTAGTTAGCAAGAAAATACACAGTAATGAAAAAAAAAACCTTTAACAACAAACATAATATACAGTAGTAGACTTTAGAAACCTTTCATTGTCTCTGTGATTCCTTTTTACTTTAATGGGAGTAAAATGATGTGGCAATAGCATGCATTCAAAAATACTCAGTAATCTAAACCGTTCTAGATATGAATAGATTTAGTATTAGTGGCAGAGGCAGACAGTTAATCAGTACTCGATATGAAAATCGGGAGACACTTTGCCTCAAAGAGACTATGTGGCAGGGATATTAGGAGAGTTTAAAATCAGAGTAATATAAATTATCTGACAATTATAGAAGAAACTAATAATTTGGTGGCCTAACATATGGATATACTAAATCTATTTTTTTTTCAAAGAACTTTTGCCTTTTAGTGAAGCCATTTCCAAATGTATCTCATAAAAGGCATGGTCCTGATCATGGAGACTTGTGTAGGAAAATAAAATATTCAATAATGGTATTGTAGGCAAATAATATTTCAAGGATATTTAAAACAGGTACATGGTAATTGCAAGGGAAATTTGTGCTTGTTAATAGCAGAACTTAAACCTGGAAATCTGAGGCAAACACATTCAAGAAAAGTATTTCAGACAGTCTTGAATCCAGAGGAAAGTGATAGATTCTAATATGAAGATCAAGACAGACACCAGTGTTGAGATTGTTTAAGACTTTGAGAACTTTTAAGTTGAACCCAAAACATTTTGCATAATGATGTGGCCATGAACGTATGGGGGCCATAGGAAGAATTTTGTGGTTTGAATAAACAATGTTACCCCATAGTTGTCTGTTTGAGAACTGGCTCTCCATGTGCTGGATCGATTGGTGAAACTATAAAATCTTTAGGAGGTACCGACTTGTTGGAGGAAGGACAGCCCTGAGGGCAAGCATTGAGGGTTTATAGCTTTACCTCACTTCCCATTCTAGTTCTCTGCTTCCTGTGAGTAGATGGAAATGTGATCAGATATCTTCTCACCCCTGCCACCTACTCTGTCTTCCCAGCTATGCGACACTCTATCATCCTGGGAGCATAAGTCAAAATAAATTTGCCCTTGTGTTGCCTTTGGTCTCAGCATTTTATCACAGAAAAAGTAAAAAAAGGAAAAGTAACTAATATACTATGTCCCACCTTCTTCCCTTTCCTTTCTTTACTGCTTTCTCTCTGACCTTTGTTTTGTCTTTCTTTATTACTTTCAGGATTTATTCATATAATTTATGCTGGGTTTGGATGTATGATCAACCAGACCTGGTCTGGTCTCACCTGTACTTTGATGCAGGCATTGCCACCTTCCATTTCTATCATTGCCTGAGATAAATAAGACCATGTTGATAGTGGACACTCAGGCCATAAGTGTTCTTTCCTACTCAGTGGTTGCCTCATGTGACTACTCAGAGGAAGGCTGTAAGTGGCAGGAAGTAGGCTGCGATCAGAGGAAGTAGATTAACATGGGTATATCTTAGGAGAGTTTCTGACTTGGCTCCGTTTCTATGCCCCTTTCTCCTCTCCCTATCTGCCACAACTTGAGCAAGTTACCATTTTGTTTCAGTATGATCTTCATAAACATATGGCAATTATGTTAATGTTTTGTAAAAGGCAAACCAAAGTTAACCTTCTCACATTTTTCTCCCATCTAGAAAGTCCCATGTAGAAAACACAGCCAGGAAAATAGCCACAGAAACTTGAACTAAGGACAGCCCTTGGAGACACAAGATGGTCATATACTCTAATTGTGCTCCACCTCCAAAGTTGTTAATTTATTGTGTTTTCGTTGAGAACTGGATCCCAGAAATTATGTGTGAAAAAGTTATCTGAAAATAAAAATGGTATTTTTTCCACTTAAGTATCATATAACTTAAGTATCTGTCAGGAACCCACACAACTTTAAGGAACACATGTGAATAGCAGGAATATAAGTCATAGACCCGAATGACCATACTCGAGACAGTGCTAGGCAGAGGCTTTAACATGCAAAGGCCATGGGCTGCCATGGGTATGAGATGAGTCCTGGTTCATTCAGATGAATAGAAATGTTTTTCGTTTTTCTCAATTCAAGTACTTGTAAGTTCTGAAAAGAGTTTCAAATACATCATGACCATACCAACCAATTAAGATAAAGACTTGCTTTGTTTTCTACATTCACAAAAGATGCTAATGAATAAAGAAGTGTGTACATCTGGCAAAATTATTTCTTTTCTTGGAAATATAAGCAGCTTATTTGCCATCCTAAATTTTTTAAAACTATACATTTTATAACAAGGAGTTAATACATCAATTTTGGTTCATTTAATCTTATCTCAGTAAAAGGTTACAATAGCAGTACTATTTTTCATTCTAAATTGCTGTTCACCTTTTTCATTTGGCATTTAGATATCCAAAAATAATATTTTAACCAGGTGTGAAAACAACTTGATGCCTGCATAGTTCAAGCTATCTGGAAACATGGAATTTTCCAGCCCCACACTATGCATTCTTTTATAACAGTAGTATATAATCATGCCCCTCAATAGTAGGCCTCTTATTCAGTTTCATTTTACAGGTTTTGCAATATTGGTGGGCAATACAGTCTCTTACCATAGAACCTAACTGTCTTAAAATATAAATACCCAAATTTTCCTTGTAAGTATATTAGCTTTTTAATGATTGTTAGTACTGACTATCAATTTCACAGGATATAGAAACACCTAAGAGGCAAATCTCTGGTCACACCTGTGGGGCATTAACTTCTTAGGTCAGTTTGTGGACACAGATTTGAAGGATTTTCTTGCTTAGCCTAATTGAAGTGGGGAGATTCATCCTAAATTCCATGGGTTTGGATCTTAGATAATATAAAAAGGAGGAAACTAGCTGAGCAGAAACATCCATTGCTTTTTGCTTCTTAATGAATAACACAGTGTGACCAGCTATCTCCTGAAGCTCCTGCAACCCTGATGTAACTGCCATGATGGACTGAATCCCTGAGCTTTGAGACAAAATAAACTCTTTATCTCTTATGTTGCTTTTGCCAGAGTATTTTATCACAGAAACAGAAAAAAGTAACTAACATAGTCTCTCTCTCTCTCTCTCTCTCTCTCTCTCTCTCTCTCTCTCTCTCTCTCTCTCTCTCCCTCCCCATCAAACACTTTAGTTATTGGTGATATTCATTCTGAGATATGCAATTGCCCTCTAAGATAACATGCTTTGGGCACTGTCAGACAGTGTTGTATACAATAGAACCCAGAGAAAACTGTTCTGCACCAAAGTCATATATGCCAAATATTACAGATTTCTTTCTAACTCTCCTAGTGGAGTTTGAGGGACCTACAACACACATAAGTTGTGTTACAGAGTATATTTAGTCAGGCCTCCCAGCACAGGTATATAATCCCAATTGCTTGGGAGGATGAGGAAGGGAGACTTTAAGTACAGATTTTGGTTGTGCAAGAATAAAGTTCATGGACATAGAGAAACATAGAGTCCTTGCTTGATAACAAGTATGATTACGATGCAGTCCATGTAGAATGTAACAAATTACAGACTAAATAATAATGAATCAAAAATGTCTGTGGCATCAAATAAAGTTTCTAGAAATATTCATATCTCTTAACTGTGAATAGTTGATATGTTTCAGATCCAGAGCACAATCAACTTGGGTTTGTCTTAGCTCCTAAAAAGCAATCTGTTGCCCATCTTTGTATCTGATCTCACATATTTGCATCTATTAAACAATTGCTTTTGCAATCTCTGACCTGGTCTCAGAACACAACAACTAAAAACAGCTATACCTGCTTTGCTGTAACCCACCAACCTGACACTTTTACCAATATATATGAAGCTTTAAAAACAATTATTTATTTTACACTTGTGCCTCAGTTTCCCTCCTTCCTCTCTTCCCAGTCTCTCTCTGTTCCCAATCCCAGTTCACACTCCTCCTCCTCCCTTTCTTTTTAGGAAAGGGCAGGTCTTAAGTGAATATCAACAAAACATGGAGACATATCAAGTAACAGTAAGACTAAGCACCTGGCTATGTATTAAGGACTGAAAAGGCAACCCAGTATGAGGAGTAGAATCTCAAAAGCCAGTGAAAGAGTCTGAGATAGTCCCTGTTCTCCTGGTTAGAAGTCTCAAAAGAGGACCAAGCTATAAAACTTATACTTATATGCAAAGGGCAAGGTCAGTGCAAAACAGACTTCCTGGTTTTCTGCTCAGACTCTGTGAACCCAGGTTAATTGATTCTGTGATCTTATGGTATCTTTGCCTCCCCTGGTTCTCAGTCTTTTCTTCCCTACTTGTGCAGGATTTCCCAAGCTCTGCCTAATGTTTCACAGTGAGACTGCATCTGATTCCATCCCCTGCTGGATGAAACCTTTTTGATGACTGTTGGACTAGAAACCAATCTATGTGTATAGCAGAATATTATTAAGTATTTGAAATGTTTCGATTTATGTTTATTTTTCTTTTGAGAAAAAAAAAACCTTGTTCATTATTACAAACTTTCCTTGTTCATTATTATATTTCACAAAACTACTATATTAGAAGATCAAATTTGAGATAACATGAGAATCTGTGTTCCAATTTAGTTCTATCTATCTTTGACTCCACAATAGATGTATACACTTTTTTTTTTTTTTTTGTTAAATTTGCTTTCAAGGAAGAATTGTATTTTATCTTTAATATTTACAGTAGAATGTTGTGTTATAGTTGTCATGTTTCCTTGTGCATTCTAATAACTAGATCTGATAATATATTTTAAGTAATAATTATACAATGCACAAAAATACTGAATATAAAAGTAGGGTGTATAAACTTTTATATGTGTTTAAAACACACATGTTACAGTGCAGATTGAAAATACAACATTAAATACATTCTGTCAATTTTTATTATAAATTTCCTAATCCATTCTGTTCACATCAGAATGAACAGCAACATATTTTTATATGAGCTGACTGTATAGTTTATATGCATGTTGATAGGCAAGTATGGATGAAGACCTGTAACTAAATGAGAGGCCCACATTTGTGTGTACCTAGATGATCTGTTATTTGAGGAGTGAGCAAATTTGTTTTATAGATTCTCTGAGTAATTGTTTACCTGTGTCTCTTTTTCAGGTGCTTTTGTTTCCACACCCCTCCCAAATGCTTTTCCTTAGTCTTTTCTCTTACACATCTTACACTCTCTTTAGATGTGTTAATGTTTTTATCCTGTAGAGTCAAATCCTGTCTACCCTGATGTCATTCAGTCTCTTTAAATTGAATTTTCTTCCTTACATGTTGATTTTACAGTTTAATCTCCCTGGGCGATTTTATTTTCCTTTTTTTGCTGGTGCTTGGTGGATTCCTTTTGTCTAACTCTTGTGGCAACTGAAGCATGGAGGCAAAAGTATGCATTGTGCTTTGAGCAAAGGAGAAGAGCCTCCTGACGTGAGGAAACAGAGCCACAGTGTGGAACAAAGACAGGACTTTAATGGTAAACCAAGGACTGGTTCAGCCAACTGAGATCTTTTGTAGTGAATATTTGGCATGAATAGATTCAGGCCTTGTCATGGCATGGCTCTATGGTACTGATCAGTATGAGCAGTGACTTTTTTTTATTGTCAAGTGCCAACCTGGCTAACAAATCCATATGCTCTGCTTAGTCATTTATAAAGAATTATGCAGACGTGTACTGTTTGTTAAGATGATCTTGTTGAGATTGTCTAAAAGTTACCATCATTGTTGAACCTGAGTCATGACTATGATCATTTTACATGCATCTTTCTCTCCAGTCTTCTGCTTTTGTTCAATACATATTTTCGATATTTCCCAATGTAATTGCCTGGAAGACCCTGCTCTATTAGATTAAAACCCCTTTATAGGAATAAAAGACTGTTTTACATGTTGACTTTTAGAATGTAACTCACACCTGGAGCCAATGAACAGTTCTTAATTCTATTTTACAAACTGGTAAAATAAACAACCAAAGTAGCTCTGAGAAGTTAATGTTTCCTTAGGCTATAATAACATGGACATAAGTTCATTGATAAAGAAGTGTTATCCTAGACAATTTTTCATGAATAAAAATATTGATATTAAAAGTTATTCTGAACATTTAAACTTAAGTCTGTGTAAAAAGGAAGTGTTTAAAGAGTGCACAATAGAAAGTTCTTAGATAATCATTTTGTACACTGTGAAGATGTGTCTCTACCTAAGGCACCTTTTGATTGCTTTAATAAAAAGTAAACAGCCAATAGCTAGACAAGAGAAGATAGCTTGGTCTTCCAAGCAGAAAGAGGAACTGGGAGGAAGGATCTAGGTAGGAATCTTACCAGCAGACTCTGAGCCAGTAAGATATTCCATAGTGAATAGGGGTAAAAAGCCACATGACAGATGCAGGTTAATTCAGTTATAGGAGATATTGGTGACAAGCTTAAACTAAAGGCCAAGCTTTCAAAAATAATAATATGTTTCCCATTTCTGTGTCATTATTTGTGAGCTGTCAGTCCTGACAAGAAAGTTGTACTGAAATAGAATCAATAAAGCCATAGTTATTTACAGTGTGTAAGAAAAACATTTTAACAGCTAAATAAATGCCCTATATTTTTAAATAATATTAACAACCTGCCAAGAAAATGAAAAAACTACAAGTAACTGGAATAATATTAGTTAATTTTATCTGTAAAATTTTACAAAGGATGGATGTAGAATACAGACACCTCTGCTTTAAAAATTAAAGGGTTTCGTGTTATGAAAAGTGTATGTTATGAGTATTCAGCACATGCACCATACTGAAAACTGAAAGCAAATCTCAGAGGGACATAGAGAATATCAGTATAAAATGAGAAAAACAAGGTGCTGTGAAGGATAGGAAAGTACTTCAATGAAAAAATGATTGTGAGAGTCTGTATTTATTCTTTCTCAATGATTTTTACAGAAATGTTTTACATTTCTACTTACATTAGCACCTACTCTCTAGGACCTCAAAACTCAAGCTGATCTTCCCTCTCATGTGCAGTCTAGTGATAAAGATTATAAGAAATGTCATATTAATGGTTTAGCTCACAATGTGCAGTGAATTATAGTATTCAATGCAATCTCTATAACTATGTTGAATCTTTAGTTCTAGCAACAGCAGAAACAAGTTGTTCCTGTGCAGAGCAAACATGTGTGGTTTACAACAACACCAATAGCTGATATATGAGAACAAAGTGCCAATTCCATATAATAACTTTTTCTCATAAAAGTGTGCTTCAGTCCATCTGACAAATTGTATTTCCTGGTAAAACAGAACATTACTGAGCTCTAGTGAGCAGAATAAAAATAAAACTTGTGCTAAAGCTATATAATTTGAAACTTGATTGCTCTGTGTTTTAAATAACTCAATGGATTAAAATGTAGTGACTTGAAAGTTGGAGAATGAAGAGAAAAAAATTTATATTACTTCATGAGAAATAGCACGGGTATTTTCTTAATAACATTACAGTATCACTGTTTTACATTTACTGTTTTAATTACAAAAATTTTGAATACAAATAAGTATCTAGTGAGTATTGCATGCAAAAAACATAAAAGTGATAACTTTAGATATCAACCATGCTTAGAACTTAGCAGAATGCAAAGGCATCAGACTGGCAAATCACTTCTTAACAAAACCATAGTCTACTCACTCAAGAAATTTTGTGATGTTTTTTTCCTTATTATAATGTGATTTTCTAAACTAATAATTGCAATTGTCTTTCAACCATGTTGTCTGGGAGCTCACATTGACTGAATCATCAATTAGGGAACCTGTATGGGGCTGACCTAGGACTTCTGAATGTGTAGCTTGGTGTTCTTATAGGACTCCTATAGGTGGGAGCAAAGGCTGTCTTTGACTCTTTTCCCTGCTTTGGGGACTTTTCCTCCTATTGTACTACCTCATCCAGCCTTGATATGAAGATTTGTGCCTGGTCTTAATATAGCATGGTGTGCCATGCTTTGTTGATTTCCCTGTGAAGCCTCCTCTTTTCTGAAGGTAGGAAGAGCGAATCTGGAGGAGAGGGTAGGTGGGGTAGAGGGACTTGGAGGAGAGAAAGGAAGGAAGACTGTTGTTGGGGTTTGATATATAAGAATAGCATAAATAAGTAAACTTTTTTTAAAAAAGTTAGATACATATTCTCAGCCATGGTACATGTAAAAGATCCTATTTCCATTTATAGTTTCATAATTTTTCTGGTTACAAAATTTAAACTTTAAAATATTTTATTAATAATTTTAAGATATTATTTCAGAGTTTACTGGAATAAAACATTGAAAAAGATTATTGTGCATAAATTCTGTAAGATTTCACAAATATTTCCTTATCTAGGATATATTCATATTCAGAAATACACTCCTGTTAATTCTACTTGAAGGATATATGTGGTAGAATATTATTTTAAGGAGTGTGACTTTTGTTTACACTGCATTTAATTCTGGTAAGAGTTGTTACTGTGTCTATCTAAAACACCTGCTGGTCCTAATGAAGAGCTGAACAGCCAATAGCAAAGCAGGAGCAAGGGTAGTGAGGGATATCAGTCAGAAAGTATATATAGGAAAAACCAGGAAGAGAGAGGAGCAATAAGAGAATAAAGAGAGGAGGGCATCGGGGGCCAACTACCCAGCCACCCAGAGAGCCATGGGGTAAGAAAGAAAGATAAAAAGAAATAAAGCTAAAAGCCCAGAGAGAAAATGTAGATGGGTTAATTTAAGAAAAACTGACTATCAGTATTTTATTGAGTATTTTTGCATCAATGTTCATCAGGGATATTGGTCTGTAGTTTTCTTTCCTAGTTGTATCTTTGTGAGTCTTGGTTACCAAGGTGATTGTGGACTCGTAGAATGAGTTTGGTAATGAGCCTTCTGTTTCTATTGTGTGGAACAATTTAAGGAGTATTGGTATTAGCTCTTCCTTAAATTTCTGGTAGAATTCTGCGCTGAAGGCACCTGGCCCGAGGCTTTTTTTGGTTGGAAGGCTTTCGAGATTGCTTTTATTTCATTGGGGGTTATAGGTCTATTTAAGTTTTTTGTCTGTTCTTGATTTAATTTTGGTAAGTGATAGTTACCTAGAAATTTGTCCATTTCCTTTGAATTTTCAAATTTTGTGGAGTACAGGTTTTCAAAGTATGACCTGAAGTTGTCTGGATTTTCTCTGAGTCTATTGTTATGTTCCCCTTTTCATTTCTGATTTTGTTAATTTGCAGGATATATCTCTCTGTTTTTTTCATTAGTTTGGATGAGGGTTTGTCTATCTTGTTGATTTGCTCAAAACACTAACACTTTGTTGCATTGATTTTTTTTATTGTTTTCCTGGTTTCTATTTTATTGAGTTCAGCCCTCAAATTGATCATTTCCTGGTGTTACTCATATGGGGTAAGTTTTTTTCTTTTTGTTCTAAGGCTTTCAGTTGCACAGTTAATTCTTTAATGTGACTATCCTTTGTTTTCTACATATGGGCACTTAGTACAATGAACTTCCCTCATAACACTGCTTTCAAGGTATCGCAAAAGTTGGGGATTGTTTTGTTCTCATTCTCAATGAATTTTAGGAAGTCCTTAATTTCTTTATTTTTTTCTTTGACCCAGGTGTTGTGCAATTGCACATTGTTCAGTTTCCATGAGTTTGTAGGTTTTCTGTGAATTGTGTTGCCAAGAACACAACAGAGAAATCATCCACCATGACCAAGTAGGCTTCATCCCAGGGTTGCAGAGATGGTTCTACATATGAAAATCTATCAACATGATCCACCATATAAACAAACTGAAAAAGAAAATACATATGATCATCTCCTTAGATGCTGAAAAAGCCTTCGACAAAATTCAACACCCTTTCATGATAAAGGTCTTGGAGAGAGCAGGGATAACAGGGACATACCTAAACATAAAAAGAGCAATAAACAGTAAACCAACAGCCAACATCAAACTGAATGGAGAGAAGCTTAAGGTGATTCCTCTAAAATCAGGAACAAGACAAGGCTGTCGTCTGTCTACATATCTCTTCAATATTGTACTTGAAGTTCTAGCTAAAGCTATAAGACAACAAAAGGAGATCAAGAAGATCCAAATTGGAAAAGAAGACAAACTGTCTCCATTTGCAGATGATATGGTAGTTTACATAAGCGACCCAATAAACTCTACCAAGGAACTCTTAAGCTGATAAACACCCTCAGCAAATTAGCAGGATACAAGATAAACTCAAAAGAATCAGTACCCCTACTTTATTCAGATGACATATAGGCTGAGAAAGAAATCAGAGAAACATCACCCTTTATAATAGCCACAAACAAAATAAAGTATCTTGAAGTAACACTTACCAAACATGTGAAAGACATATACAATAAGAACTTTGTGTCTTTAAAGAAAGAAATAAAAGAAGATATCAGAAAACGGGAAGATCTCCCATGCTCTTGGATCAGAAGGATAAATATAGTAAAAATGGCAATCTTGCCATAAGCAAACTACACATTCAATGCAATCCCCATTAAAATCCCAGCACAATTCTTCACTGAACTTGAAAGGATAATAATCAACATTATATGGAAAAACAAAAAACCCAGGATAGCCAAAACAACCCTGCACAATAAAAGAACTTTAGGAAGCATCACCATCCCTGACTTTAAGCTCTAATACAGAGCTATAGTTCTGAAAACAGCCTGGTATTGGCACAAAAATTGAGAGGTAGACCAATGGAATCGAATCGAAAATCCAGATATTAATCCACACACCTATGAACACCTAATTTTCAACAAAACAGCTGAAAGAATACAATGTGGGGTGGGGAAGCATCTTCAACAAATGGTGCTGGCACAATTGGAGGATGTGTAGAAGACTGCAGATAGCAGATAGACCCATGTCTATCGCCATGCACAAAACTCAAGTCCAAATAGATCAAAGACCTCAACATAAATCCAGCCACACTGAACCTCTTAGAAGAGAAAGTAGGAGGTACCCTTCAACAAATTGGTATAGGAGATGGCTTCCTAAACATAACTCTAGTAGCACAGACACTGAGATCAACAATTAATAAATGGGACCTCCTCAAACTTAGAAGCTTCTGTAAGGCAAAGGACACAGTGGACAAGACCAAAAGGCAGCCCACAGACTGTGAAAAGATTTTCACCAATCCTGCATCTGACAAAGGGCTGATCTTCAAAATATACAAAGAACTCAAGAAACTAGTCAATAAAACACCAAATAACCCTATTAAAGAGGGGGTAAAGAATTGAAGAAAGAATTCTCAATAGAGGAAATCAAAAAGGTTGAAAGATACTTAAGAAATAGCTCAACAGAGAGAACATAAAAGAGGGACCCATTATTGATTTGAAGAGAAAACTGAACCTAAAAAAGGTCTAGATTCTTACAAGACTGACTCCAACTAACAATTTGAGCAACAGTGGAAATGCTACCATAAAGGCCCTTCCCTGATAGTGAGATCATCAACTAAATTATCCACCATCAAGGAGCCCTCATCTAGTACCTGTTGGAAATTGAAGCAAACACCCATAACTAAACACTGATTTGAACTGGAATCCAGATGCAGAGTGAGAGGACAAGACCAGGTTGCAGAAACATACAAGGATGAACTAATGCCCCCCCCCAACTGATAGCTGGAAATCCAGCATGGGACTGACTCCGCTCCCCAGATTATGCATCTCAGTTGGACTGAGCAGTCTAAGGGACCTCAGACATTATATGTATGTATTCCTGGCACACAAAAGGACCTTGCAGACACATCCCCAATAGAGGGTTACTCCCTTAACCTAGAGACAGGAGATAAGTCCTAGTCCCTATTTCAAATGACTTCACAGATTTACATGCCCCCACCTGGATAGCATAGCCCTACATGTAGAATGGTGGGGGGGAGGGGGTGGGAGGGTGGTCAGGGTGCATGTGAGGGATTAAAGTGGGTAAGAGGGGAAGAGGGAAGGAGGGAGTTAGGAAGGGAGGGAGAGAGGGAGAGGAAACTGGGATTGGCATGTAATATTTTTAAATTATATTATTAATATAAAAAGAGAAACTTAAAAAAAAGAAAATCCGAATATCAACAAACCAAGTTAAGACTAGGCATTCATAATCAAGAATTACTCTTAATTATGTGTGTGATTATTTGGGAGCTAGGTGATAAGCCTCCCCAAAAGGCTCAAGAGCAAAAGCACAACAGATACACATGCATTTCAGCTTTCAATAATAATTTACACATTAATACATGAAAAATATTTTTAGCATCATTTCATTCTTTTTTCATTCTAGAATGACTGACTAGAAATATACCAATCCATTACACAAACACACAAACACACACACACACACACACAGTCTTGCTTTTTTTTTTCATCACTTTGTCTTTATCATATACTTCACCTTTGTGTAAAGTCTTCAAGCTCTTTCTCTGACTATAATATTTCCCTCTTAAAGAATTAAACCTATATTTATATAGAATTGGGAGAAGGGATTGAAGAACATAGTCTTTTGAGAGTTGGGTGAAGAAAATGGATTGACCATTTCATCTGTATTTATAGGATCACCTCTGGTTCTCTCTTTATGGAGTCCTGAATTTCTTCTAGGTTTGTGAGTTCAAGTATCACAGTCTACTAAGCCTGAGAACCTAGAATCTCTTCACTTTCAGCTCTCCGACAAGAGCACTCATATATTCTACTAAACTAAGCATAAAATATAGCAGAATATTTAAGAGTGTTTTGTTAATAGTTAATTGCTCTCAAAAAATTCATCAGCTTTAAACATGTTAAAATTTATGTAATATATGATATCATCTTTGTGGACATGTACAAACACTGAATAGTATTTGTCATTTTAACTCACAGGGAAAAAAGCCCATTGAGAGTGTTCATTGAATAAACCAAATGGAATTCATCAAAACACACGGCATCTGCAAAGATAGGGGAATACAAAGATTTAAGAACAAGCATCTCAAGGGCTCTGCTTATTTAGGCTTGGCTTCTGCAAGATCTAGCCATAGCCAGAGTTCTTGTTGGAGAGGTTTAACTTAATGCACTGCCTAATGGCTTAGCTCTTCAAACCCGACACACTCCATTACAGTGCATATGTTACACTGCCTGGGTATAGGCTATAGACACAGCTGCATCAACAGTCACATCCTCAACCCAAACAAGCTGAAAAATTAATGCTGCAAAGGGAAAAGCTGTATTCTGAATCCACACAAACTACTTATTATTTGTTCTAAAATAGGGATATCAAAGGAGAAATGAAGAAGCATAGTATATAAAAGACAAAAGCTATTTTGGAGTAGAATATATTGATAGAATATTTGTGTATGTTTTCTACACAAAATGTGCTTTCGCAGTAAGGTGTGGGAAATTACAGTCCTCTGTGTCCTCTATCACTTTTCCTGTTAGTGACCATGACAAAATTGAATAAAATTCTCCAGTCATGGTGAAATAGAAGGAGAAGGTAAGAGATAGTCCCTCATGTCAGTTAGTATGGAAAGTCATAGGGGAACAAGACAAAGCATGTTCTTGTGATTAATAATGAAAGGTGAAACTCATTATGTAGAATTTCCTTGAAATCAAATCAATGTGCTATTTGAGCTTAGAGGTGGGAAAACAAGGAACAAATCCAGTTGTTCTCTCTGCTAACCTGGTAATGTCACATTGCACTCTTTACCACTTGGCTGTTGGCCCTCCAAAAGCTAAATCTATTCATAGGCTGAATTTTTATAGAGTAAATTAAGATAGTCAGGAGACATGGGGCAGAAATGCCTCTAATAATAATTACGTGCTTGTTCCTCCTAAGAGGAACATACTTTTGCCAGTAAAACTAATTACATGACAGTGATGGGAAAATGCTGTTAATTATAGTGGAATGCATATTGTGCTCCTTCCATTCACTAGGTTCTCAGTGAAAAAGTGTCCACTAGAGGAGAAAATGGTTGGTACCAGTAACTATTCTTTACAAAAGTGGGACATTCTGAACTTCCATAGGTGGGCTACGCTTAATTGCTTAAGCACACTGTATCACAAATGCATAAACGATGTAATGGTAGCAGATCTGTATGAATAAATTTAATCCTATGCTGTGTAGGATGCAGAAAAGATACTCTAATTCTAAATGGGTTATCTTTGGGAGTTTTAGACTGGTAAATTTTCCATTCTCCAGTGAAAGTTTGCATACTCATATGTATTGTGGACATGACAAACTTTATTCAAAAAAAAATATAGAGATCACAAATTTGAGATTTAATGTGATAAGAGTACCTAGAATGGTGTAGGGGAAAGTAGGGATGGAAATTCCTAAGATACAATGTATATGTACATAAAATTTTTGAAAATGAGTTAAAATATTGCTTAAAGACCTAAATAACTATGTTTAAAAGAGACTTCATAAAATGCATTTTTCAACAAATCAATTAATAATTAGGACCAGTTCAAGTCTACTTGCTTTTTAGTTTTTGTTATAGCCTGAAAGGTATCATTATACACTAAAGATTAGTAGCTGGTATTAAAGAAAGCTTATTTTTTATTATTTTGTTAACTGGATATCAGGGATCTCTCAACAGTATCATCTGATTTCCCTTCAAAACATAAACTTTACCAGATTGGAAGAGTGGCTGTCTTATCATTGTGTTTGAACAAATAACTTTATTATTATATGTAGGAAAATTTTTAAACATTTATTTATTTATTTTATGCTGGACATAATTATACATGCCTTTTTTAATGAAAACAAACATTTATAAACAATATTTGGGAATTTGGGTGTCGTTCTTTCCAAGATGCTTCCTGCTGGTAGGGGGTGCTGTCATGGGGGAATACTAAGAAGATGCAGAAATCCTGGCTGTAGTAGTCTGCAAGGCTGCACTGTCCCATTGACATTGCTTCAGGGGGTCTTGCAGGATCGAACCACATTATTCTGGAAGGGATCCAGAGCTTTTCATTTTCTGTGGAAACAAAATTAGAAATCCTTTTCCTCAGTAACTTGTCCTTAGGCTTAAATTTTGATGTCAGATCATTTTAAATATATATATTGAATTAATCCAGAAATATTTTTTCCTTCTTTTTTTTTAATAATATAATTTAAAATTTTTACATGTGGATCCCGTTTTCCTCTCCTTTCCTCCCTCCAATCTCCCTGCCTCCATCCTTCCTTCCCTCCCTCCCTTTTACCCTCTTTCCCCTGTGGCATGCACCCTGGAAATTTTATATTCACACGACAGTCCTCACAATCTATGCTCCCACAGTTACTTTAATTTAAGACAAAAGATGAAGTGGCATAAACAATTAAAGTCAGCTAATACACTTTTACTGAAGTTTAGGATGTGGAAAACTCAGAGGGCAAAAAGCAGAATACCAGTTATTGCATATAATTAACCCAAGATTAAGAGAATTATTTTTTTCTTTTGCACTGTGAAAGCTTAGTGATGCTTTAATTAATTTGGAGGCATTGAGCTTAGAGAAAATTATAGGCTTTCAGGAAAGCTAACTCTGTGAGACAATTTCATTAGTATAGATTTTCAGACATTAAACCAGAGATACAATAACAAAATTGTAAGGCCTGAGGTGTGGATCTCTGCAGTTGAGAATTTTCATACTATGTGTGAGTACCTGTATGTGCCTGTCATCGCCAGCAAGTAAGACACCACTCCTGGTAGATCTTCTTCATGCAGTTTTAATCAGGATCCTTTAAACATGTTGCTTCTGGCCTGCAGGAAAAGAGAGAGAGAGAGAGAGAGAGAGAGAGAGAGAGAGAGAGAGAGAGAGAGAGAGAGAAAGAGAGATAGATAGGTAGAGAGAAAGAAAGAGAGAGAGAGAGAGAGAGAGAGAGAGGACCCCTGCACAGGCTTAAATACCCTTGAGCTAACCAACCCCAGTGAGCCACATGGACCCTGCAGATAGGCTACTCTAATGCAGAAGCAGACAGGCTGAACAGACTTAACCAATTAAGGGCTTGTTTAGCCAGAGAGCCTTCACCAGCTGGAAGGTGTAAGGCAGAAGCCAGTGCCACTTTAAGGTGTGGCATTACGTGGCTCTCTACAAGTACCTATGTTCAAGCCTCCATACCACCAAATCAAGGAAAATTAAAATAATACAATTATGGCATGAATCCTTTTCATATCAATTACATAAGGACATAGAGACTGCCCCTTAAATATTTATCTCATTTAAACAGTTAACAAATATTTCAGTGTATTAACTCTTCACATTTGAAGGTTTCTTCTGAAACTTAGTTTTTCAGAAGAATAAACAGAATGCTATGTAAGGATTATAACAGATGATGTTAATGAGGTGTAATTTAACCTAGGACATTGGAATCAACAAGCTCTTTTTAATATTTATACCAAATCAAAAAGACTAATTAAAAAATAAAGGTTGTAGAAGACAACAAATCAAAGAAATGTATAAATAAACAAAGGCCAAGTATATGCAAATAAAATTGGAAGGGATGGAGATACTGAAGAAATTTTTAATTTCTCAGAAACATTGTAGACAAGAAAAAGATACTGAACAACAGGGGAGGGTAAGGTGTGTGAGTTGACACTTGTAGAGTTCCAATATCCATATGTGAAAGACTAATATCATTGAAAATAGAATGAACTATATTGAGATTTAATAAGGATCAGGATAAACAATTAGGCCAAATAGATGTGTATTAAGGGAGAAATAACTCACAACATAGGCAGATGCACGCAGCAGGTTCCACTGGATCCTAAGCCTTCCAGCTTCCACCACCAAAAAGGAGCAGCTCGACCTTTTCCCAGCTTTTCTCCCAGCTCACGTCCAGCCCTGTCTCCGCCACAATGGGTATGGCCTAAGCCACAGGTGCAGACAAGGTGAATATCTCGCTACAATTCCCCTTTTAGTCTAAAGAAAAGATTTGGGCTTGATACAAAACTATATACAAAACAGTGAATAACAAGTGTGCTCTAAGAAAAGGAAAATCGAGATCAAAACGACCTACATATCTAATCCTAGGGTGAAGACATAATGGAGTTTACAATAGAGTTATCCTAAGCTAGAAAGCTTAAGCCTAGTACCTAATCTATCTAACTAGGAAGAGAGAATAATAGTTGTGATAGTTTAATCCACAACCTCATCAAGAACTGAGAAGGAAAATAGCGATACTAGGGTAGACAGAAAGTGCCTGATGGGCAACTTCTAAAAGATGCCTCAAAGACAGAAACATCAAGCTACCTGGACAGTCACCCGAAGTCTCAGAGCAATGTTGGTACAGCCAGTTTTGGCTAAGACCAAGAGTACCTGACTGACCACAACAAAAGCAGGGAGGAAGAAAGGCTGTCTTACCCTGACTTGGCAGGGTTCAGGAGTATTTTGTTTGTCTCCTGCAAGCACACAGGACCACATGTCCAGATCAGTTGTCAAGGTAGGGGCAGTTCCTTGCCCAAGAGGCCATGGCCGAAGTGAGGGTGAACTCCAGAAGGAGCAACAACAGTGTCCAACATACTTTCGGGAAAGTGCATGGTGCTGTCAGGAGCAACAGTGTCTCATGTCAACAGAGTACTAATATTAAAACATTTAAATGCTGTGTTCTGCAGGTCTATGAAGTGATTAGAGATTAAGCATCTATGTCTGACTGATCTCATCGGTAAAGGAAACACAGGTGAGGGTAATTTGTAATACTCAGGAACTTAGCTAAAAACCTGATTAAAACTTCCTTGAGTAAAGCAAGGATACACACCTAAACAATATAATTATTCACATGTAAATTCCTAATGTAGAGGTAGAGTAGAAATGTCTAGACAAGAGGTAGCTCTAAAGGGCAGCAAGATAAATATCCCAAATTGTATCAATATACAAAATGTCTTGAATGCAAACAAAGTATACATACATAGAATATAGCCAGAATAATGTGCATAAAACATAAATGAAAAGATTTCACACAATATGACAAAATATAATATACAATTCTTCCAGTACATAGGTTACCACAAATAAGAATATATAACAATGTAAGGTGAAATACTAATATCTCACTCTTACTAAAAAATTCACAAGAAGGTAGGCCAATCTACCTATATCATTCTGGTTGGGTAGGTCATACCTTTCCCAACCATACCCTATTCCTGTCTAAAAGAGATAACCGAGCTTAAATATCACCTTCCATACCCAACCCCAAGTAACTAAAGCCAACCCTATCAAGATGAATATTATCCCTAAATTCCAAGAGAGGGGAGAGGGGACATCGTTATCTTAAGATTACTTCCTGCTGAAATGGGACGATGATTGGTCCATGGGATCCTGAAGGAAGAAAATGTTTAGCAACCAAATTTCTCAACAGAACTGGTTGTGACATATGTAGGTATTCATAGTATGGCAGAAAATGCTTGACTGGAGTTCTATTTGAAACACTGGCCAGGTTATAATAAGAAGGTGCACCATTACAGCTAGCTAGTCATGAGTTGTTTTGAGGAAAGCAGTCCCAAACCAGTTAAAGGGTGAAGTTTGTAGCTCAGATGCATCAGGCTGAGTAGAATGGAAATGTCCATTTGGGGCCCCATCTTCTTTATGGAGTGTTCAAGGATTGCTGTTAGAAACTGTTATTATTCCTTGTGGAAAACTTAAATATCAATATCAAAGTAAAAATTTCAAGTTTTACGGTATGCATTAGGGGAAAGGCAACAATAAGCATTAACATGTATAAGAGAAAATGAGGATTTCAGAGAGAAAAGTGCATATAAACACATGAGTCCCTAGATTTTGTTTTCTTCTGCATTACATCAACTGGCTTCTTGATATAAAGCAGAAACTGTGAATTTAATCTTAACAACATGCTTGAATTTAGAGAAGGAAAGCCAAATCCAACTCCAAAGCCAGCATTGGTTTACATGAATCGGGACTACAGGAATACTAAATAGTAAAGAGAAATAGATTTCAGTATAGAAACATTTTACTAGACTTAAATATTTTTTACCATAAATCCGATGACTCTTCATTAAATGATACTTTCTGGAGAACTCTTCTGTAGGTACCTACATGTTCCTTGTCTTTGGTTGTTTGAAGATAGGTGTTCTCTGTTTTGCTGTAAAGACAAAAACAGAACACTTCCCCTACCTTTGAAAGGTCTCCGCACATTTTGTGGGATCCAATTTGTTGAATGACTTGTCAATCCTCTTCATTAAGATGTTTCTCTTGTTCAACTCGGATCTTGATCAACTTAGACGGTATCCATAGCTTTTCTTCTCCTGTAGATACAAATGCGAAACCCCTACCCCAATATAACACATATCCTGGTTTCCATTCTGAGGTCAATACATCCTTGAAGTACACCAGCTGATTTAGTTCAGAAGTTTTTTCTATTGTCCAGTGTCTTTCTGCAGCTGTTTTTCCTTTTTCATCAGCATTAAGAAAGTTTAATATTAAAAAGCATTATGTAATCTGTGTTTGGGTGTCTTGGTTCCTCCTGCCTGTCTATGGAGCATTTCCTTTACAGTACGATTGATTCACTCAACTACTGCTTGTCCTATAGGATTGTGTGGTATACCAGTTATGTGTTCTATGTTATAAAACTCAAAATACTGTTTCAATTTTTTGAACCATATGCCGGAGCATTGTTAGGTTTTATTTGTGCAGTTATGCACATAATGGCCATTACCTCTATTAGGTGTGTCATAACATAATCAGCCTTTTCAGAGCTCAGAGCAGTAGCCCATTGAAACCCTGAAAATGTATCTATAGTATGGTGCACATATTTTAATTTTCCAAATTCTACAAAATGAAACACATCCGTTTGCCGTATTTCATTTCTTTTTATACCTTTAGGATTACTGCCTAGTGGTAAAGTATTTGGTTATAGATTGAGCAGGTAAGACATTTCCTTATTATTTCCTTGGCTTGTTGCCAAGTGATAGAAAAGTCCTTTTTTCAAACCTTTGCTGTTCACATTGTGTTTCTTATGAAACTCTGATGCTTCTAGCACACTTCCTATCAATAACCGATCAATTTCACCATTGCCTTGTGCTACAGGACCTGGCAGACCCATATGGGAGTCTAATGTATGATATATATATATATATATATATATTGTTACAGCAGGTTTTTCCCTGCCGCCATGGTCCGGCTGCCACGTGAGCCCCAAATAACACTCAGAGACTTTGTATTTGATATAATCCTCTTGGCCAATTACCATTACTGTTTATGGGATAACTCTGTCTTAATTATTAACCCATTTCTACTTATCTAAGTATTTCCACGTGGTTGTCTTATCAGGGAGCCGCAGCAGGCGTCCTGCTTCCTCCATGCTCTATATCTTGACCCCCCCATTCCCACTTCCTTCTTCCTCCTTGTCTCCTAGCCCCACCTATCTAGATTCCTATTGGCCAATGGGGCTTTATTAATTAAACAGTATGAGAAACATATTTACAGAATAACATCTCCCATCATATATATAGTATGAATCCTCTTTCAGATAGTATCTTGTAACTGTATAAACAATGAAGTTAAGTCTGTACCATCAGAAATAAATCCTGCAGTCTCAATGTGTAAGACAACACTTTCTGCATATTGAGAGTCAGTAACTATATTGAGAGGTACTGTAAAATCCATAAGTACCATGAGGATGGCATACAATTCTGCCTGTTGCACAGAATTGTAAAGGCTTTGAACCGCTTTACTTATTTTACCTGATTTATGTCCTTCCTTATCTGATTTGTTTGCATCAGTGTAGAATGTATGAGCTCCAGAGATAGGTGTTTTTCTTACAATGCATGGAAGGATCCAAATCGTTTTCTTTAAGAATTTTATCCTTTTACTTTTGGGATAATTGTTGCTAATCATTCCCAAAAAGTTACTGTATGCTCTCTGCCAATATTCATTATCTTTCCGTAAGGAGGAAATTTCCTCATTTGTCAAAGGTACTATGGTTTCTGCTGGGTCCCTTCCTGTCAGTTGACGAAGTCTTAATTTACCTTTTATAATCAGGTCAGATCTTTTCTATATATGTTTTTAGTTTTTTATTCTGTTTATGTGGTAGAACTGTCCATTCTAATAGGATATCTTCCATCTGCAACAAAATCCCTGAAGGATATTCTCTATATGGTAATATAGCCAGAATACAGTCTAATTTTGGATCCACACGGTCCACATGTGCTTCTAATATCCTCTTTTCTACCCATACTAATTCCTTTTCAGCTTCAGCTGATAGTATTCATGGACTATTCAAGTCTTTGTCCCCTTTTAGGGTCATTTTTAAGTTTTTCAAGTCATGCCCTTCTACTCCAATAATGGTTTGTAGTTGAAAGATCTCTCCTAGTAATTTTTGAAGATCATTAAGAGTCTGGTAGCGATCTCTCCTAATCTGTACTTTTTGTGGTCTAATTTTCTGTAGACCTATTTTATATCCTAAGTAGTTGATAGAATCTCCTTTTTGTATTTTTTCAGGAGCAATTTGTAATCCCCAACGAGGTAAAACTTTCTTTACTTTCTCAAACATTTTTTCTAATGTTTCTATTTTAGAATCAGCTAACAATATATCATCCATGTAATGGTAAATTATGGATTGTGGAAACTGTTCACGAATTATTTCCAGTGGTTTTTGTAAAAAATATTGGCATAGAGTGGGGCTATTTAGCATTACCTGTGGCAAAACCTTCCATTGATATCTCTTCACCGGTTGAGAATTATCATAGTTAGGTACCGTGAAGGCAAATTTCTCTTTATCTTGTTCCTGTAAAGGTATAGTGAAGAAGCAATCCTTTAAATCAATAACTATAATAGGTCATTCCTTAGGTATCAAAGAAGGCAAGGGCATCCTAGGGTGTAAAGAATCCATTGGCTGAATAACTTTATTGATGGCTCTCAGGTCTGTAAATATTCTCCATTTACCAGATTTCTTTTTGATAACAAATACAAGAGAATTCGAAGGGCTGGTTGATTCCTCGATATGTCCAGCATTTAGCTGTTTCTATACCAGGTTTTCTAAAGGTTCTGACTTCTCAGAGGTCATAGGCCATTGCCCTACCCAGATTCCTCTGTTAACCATTTTAAGGGTAAGTCTTTTGGTTCCTCTGTTTGTTCAGCACTTGCATTCTGTTTTTGTACAGCCTGGATATTTGGTGTCTGTCTTGAATAGTAATTTATAACATTTTTTTCCACAATCATGAGGTCATTTATGGTGCTTATCCAGTACTGGAAGAATGTTAATCTGTGTATTCCATTGCTGTAATAGATCACAACCCCATAGGTTTATTTCTATATCGGCCACATATGGTCTCAACCTTCCTCTCTATTTTTCTGGTCCTACACATTCAATCCATCTCGTGCTCTGTTTTACCTGAGACAGGGTTCCAATCCCTAAGAATTGAACATTTACTTCTTGTAAGGGCCATCTAGGAGGCCAGGATTTATCAGTTATGATAGTTACATCAGCCCCCGTGTCCAGTAAACCTTCAAACAGTCTGTTATTCATTTTAACTATCAATCTAGGCCTATGACTATTTACAGAGGTTTGCCAAAATATACGCTTTTTGTTTCCTTTTCTCATGTTTGATTCAAATTCCATCATTAGTATATCATCCAGAGCGGTATGAGTTTTTACAATAGGCACTGGATATTCTAATCATCCTGTGGGAGATTGTCCTCCACTGTGACTGGGAATGTCCGGACCACCTTTGGCATGGGTGTCTTCGAGAGGCCCCCCAAGTAGTTTCCCAATGGTAAAGGGTTTCCTTGATTGTCTCTGGTCAATCTACATTCATTGGTCCAGTGTCGGCCTTTCCCACACCTTCTACATAACCCAGAAGGCTGAGGCCTTCTGTTCGATTCTAATTTGCCTACAATTTCTTTTTAGATGTCCTTTCCTACCACAGTTAAAACATCTGACATTGTAATATCTTTTCAAACCTTTGAAGATAGCTTCTCCTAGCCAAGCTGCTATGTCCCCATAGTTAGGATCTCTGTTATCTTGATGTCTTCTCAGATCTTTAGACATGGCCTCTCCTACCCGAGCTTCAGTGTCACCATAATTAATACCTCTGTTATCTTGATGTCTTCTCATACCATTAGATATGGCCACTCCTATCCAAGTTTCAGTGCTATTATCATTATATTCAATGTTGGCTGTATATAGAACCCAGTCATCTAAAGATGCTGATTGAGTCTTAAAGGCCAAAGCACTTGTTTGCATCAAGGGTTCGCATACTCATAAGCTAATGTTTTTATAAGTATTTGCCTAGTTCCTATGTTTGCTACCTCTAATTGCACTGGTCTAGACAATCTTTCTAGAAATGCTGTAAAATTTTCTCTTGGTCCTTCCCTTATCTTGGTATAGGATTCTATCTTTTCCCCTAGTTTATGAACCTTATCCCAAGCACTCAGAGCTGCTGTACTGCATAGAGACAAGATATGTTCATCATAGACAGCTTGGGCTTCTAGGTCAGCATAAATACTCTCATCAAGAATTTTATCTTGGGGAGCTTTATAACTTTTCTTTAAGCCCTGAAGTTCAAGAGCTTTTGCTTCCTCTTTCTATAAAGCCCTCCATTCTAATTGAAAGGAGTTTTCAAGGACAGCGGATATCAATTGCTCCTAATTTAGGGGTTACTTTGTTATTCCTTGCCCATGATTCTATTAATTGCTTCACATATGGTGAGTGCATACCAGAAGAGACTACTGTTTCCTTTATACCTTTTAAATCTTTCATACTTATTTGTTCCCACTGATAGGCAACACCACCTTTTGGGTGTTTTTTCATTTCTGGTTTTTCACTAACAGAGACAGGGAAAACTCCCCTGACCCTAAATGGTGTAGAAAATTGTAACACTCTTTCTTGCCCTGTTCCCTATAGCTCTCCTTCTGATGTATCAGATCGATGGTCTTCTAAGGCCTGAAATCTATTTACCATTGTTTCTTCGAGTGTCTGAACTTCTTGAACCACATATGTTTCTAGAGACTTCATTTCATTAGTCAGTTTCTTACTTTCTCCAACTACGAATTATTCCATGTTTTTAATATTCTCATCCTTAGATATAATCTGAATGGCATGTAAACTGCCTTCCAGAAACAATATCCTATCTGCCAGCTTGTAATTATCCTCAGACATGGAACAGATTCTATCTGCTAATCTTTCTATCTGATGTTACAGTTTTTTAACCTTATTAGTAGATTCGTCCAACCAGGAACGAGCTGTTTCTGCTAGCATGTTAATGCATTGCATTGTTTCAGTTTTGGTTGTTGAGGTAACAGCTTTGAAATAAATACTGTTTTCTAGTTGGTAATTTTTATGTTCCATGTTTTGCATTCTATCTGTCAGCTCTCTATTGACATCTTCAATATTCTGAACCGTTTCCTCTAAACATTTTATATTTTGCATTCTAATTTTAGCTCTCTATTGTCATGTTCAATATTCTGAACCTTTTTTCTAATAATTCTATGTTTTGCATTCTAATATTCAGCTTTCCATTGTCATTTTTAATATTCTGATCCTTTTTTTCTAATAATTCTATGTTTTGCATTCTAATATTCAGCTTTCCATTGTCATTTTTAATATTCTGATCCTTTTTTTCTAAGTATTCTATGTTTTGTGTTCTAATTTTCAGCTTCCCATTGCCATTTTCAATATTCTGAACCTTTTTTTTCTAAGGATTCTATGTTTTGCATTCTAAATTTCAGCTCTCCATTGTCATTTTCAATATTCTGTGTTCTGTTTCTCAGCTCCCTATTGCCAATTTCAATATTCTGCATCTTTTCCTCTAAACATTGTATGTTTTGTATTCCAATTTTAAGCTCTCCATTGACATTTTCAATATTCTGCATTCTGTTTCTTAGCTCTTTGTTGTCATTTTCTACATTTTGAATCCTTGGTACTAACTATCTTATGGTTTTTACAAGTTCCTTATTATTTGCCCTAGTCTCAAACCATTTCTTTAAAAATATCATAATAATGATGAAACCCATTGCTATTACAAGAAAAATGTATATATTGGTTAAGTCATGATTTTCTTCTGTTAAAATTCCTTCTATACAAGAAGTAAAGAAATTCCTAAAGTCCTGCACTGTAAGATTATCCGCCATAGCTATGGGACAATTGATCTCAGATATTATATCAACTTAAATTGCAAAGGATGTTGCAATTACCTTAGGTGTAATTCTGCTGTCATGGAACTTTGGTTCTTTAATTGTAGATCTCAACACCTCCAGCTGTAACTACCAAATAGCGTCCTTCTGATTCGGTCCCTGCAGAATAGCTCTTAACAAACTATGGCAAGCGAGAATTTGTTAAACGAATAAGTAAAAGTACCCTGTGTAATTGCTGGGACATCAGGGCTATGGCCGCAGGAAACACACAGCAAAGCAAGCGCCAGGGCAGGCGCCAGGTGGCACGAATGCAAAGTGAGGAAATGGGCAAAATATGAGAAGCAGTGAGTGCCTTCTCAGGGCCGCTGTGGAGGTAAAGGGGTTGTATGGCAGAGGCAACTGTCCCACAACTAGTGGTCTGTTCACCTAATTAGGCAAGGAACTCTGGAGTGGCTTGTCTTCTGCTGCCTCTCTTACCTCTACCACCTGGGCAAAAGCCAGGTCCGGTGAAAATCCAAATTCCAATTCTGACACCAGATATTGCAATTTAATAAGGATCAGGATAAACAATTAGGCTGAATAGATGTTTATTAAGGGAGAAATAACTCACAACAAAGGCAGATGAACGCAGCGGGTTCCACTGGATCCTAAGCCTTCCAGCTTCAGAATTGGAACTGAGAACATTCACTTAAAACTTAACAAATGCTTAAAAAATAGTTTTGAGAAACAAAAGAACAGAGACTAACAAGACCTCTTGGTAGCAGCATTTTCTCAGTTGGATTTGTTTTGCTGTAGACAGAGATATGCACGGCTCCTTTAAGGGAAATTTCCAAAATTAGCATAAGTGGCAAAAAAACTGCCTTGCTTTTAAAGAGCTCTGCTAACAATACATTGGTGTGTAAGAGAGGTGCAATGAAAGTTTACACTGTGTTTAAAAAAAATATGGTGGCTTGGGAGAGAAAAAGAAACAGGATACAATGGTTTAAAAAAGAAAAAAAGAAGTAGAATGGATGGGTGTGTTAGCGCACGCCATTGATCCCAGCACTCGGGAGGCAGAGGTAAAGAGATCTCTGTGATTTCAAAGTAAACCTGGTATACAGAGGGAATTCCAGGACAGATAAAAGTTACACAGAGAAACCCTGTCTCAAAATATGTAAAAATAGAAGTAGAAGAAATAGAGTAATAAAAAAGCCATGTAAAGATGGAAAGCACAGAGTAATTTTGGATACTATATGTGATTTTGTTGTCTTTAAATTATTTGATTGCTGAGAAAATAACAACTACTGATAAAAGAAATGCTGCTGGATTAATTCAATTTATATGTTTTAAAAATGCTTTGACTCCAAAATTTAAGCCTAAGGACAAGTTACTGGTGAAAAGGATTTATATTTTTGTTTCCACAGAAAATGAAAAGCTATGGATTCTTTCCAGACTTATGTGGTTTGATCAAGCAAGACCCCCTGAAGCAATGTTGACAGCCAAGATTTGTGCATCTTATTAAGATCCCCATGACATCGCCCCCTACCAGCAGGAAGTAATTTGGAAAGAATGACATCCAAATTCCCAAATATTGCTTATAAATGTTTGTTTTAATTTAAATGGGCTTGGTTATAAATGGCTATAATCACAAGCAATCTTTCTAAAGGTAAAAATGGAATTATGGTATAGATATGAATACTTTGCTTTGGAATGGATTTTCTTTTATTGGTACAATTTGAGGTCAATTTTGTAATATGTATATTTCTCCTCTTATTTAGGTATTGTGTTTATATAGCTCATTAGAAAATGTAATTTATAATTTAGTACAGATTAGAGAATTACCTATGATAGTCAAAACTTAAGAGTTAAGTTAGTTAGGATTTCTAGATATACAGAGATATATTTGAGATGGATAGGCATTCTTACAACCTTTCAAAGACCTACAGAATATGACATTTAAAATGGTTTAGGGTTTTTCTTGACAATGAGGCACAGCTGCTCCTGGTAACACCACCTGCATCAGAAAAGAAGATGGACATCGAAGAAACACATTATGGAGTTTGCTTCCATCATGGCAAGACTAGCCATATGGACAAGATACTGTTCTTGCCTGGACTGTTTGACTTTATGCTATATAAACTGGACATGCAGCACCCACAGAAAAGTGACTGCTGGTACAAGATGGACATTGCTACAGAATTCCTGCTTCATGTAAGAGGCTGCCTGCCAGACAATGACACAAAGAAAAATAACTGACATACTGCCAATACAGGTGGACAGTTTCAAGTTTTCTGCTTTGTTGAGGAGTCTGGAGACACACTATGGCCTATGGGCTGAAGATGGAACATTACAGAAGAACTTTGGGTGACTGACCAGGCAGTGAGTTGTCTCTGTCATTTTTAGAGTTTATATATTATCCTTCTGTGGTCTTTGAAGGAGTTGAAGACAGATAGTTATGGTTATAGTTTTCCTTAGTTAGGATTAAAGATAAGTTACTTATAAGACTTTAGACTCACAAAGACAGGATAGATAATATTTTCTTTAAGTCTTACAAAATGTTAATGGACTAAATATTGTTAACTGATTCTTATTTGATAACTGTTGTATGATATATTTTGCTATGTCAAGGTTAAAACCCTTCTTTTTATTTTAGACAGAAATGAGGAGATGATGGGAGATGTTATTCTGTAAATATGTTTCTCAAACTGGTTAATTAATAAATCCCTGTTTGTTAGTCAAGATGTAGACCAGGGAGGAAGACACTGGCAGTGGCTCCCTGATAACATGACCACGTGGAAATACTTTGATAAGTAAAAATGGGTTAATAAGTAAAACAGAGCTAGCCCATAAACAATAATGGTAACTTGCCAACAGGATTGTATCAAATACAGAGTCTCCGAGTGTTATTTGGGGCTGGTACTGCTGTGGGCCCAGACCAGGGCAGGCAGGCTGGCGGGCTGGCGGGCTGGTGGAAAATATACATGCTACAGAACTATCATCTGTTCACTTTCTTACTTAGGAGAGTATCTTTGTAGATGAGGGACAGCTCAGGACATTGCTTGGTCCTAATATTGGTGATCACCATTGGAACAGAGCTGGGTAACACCTTTCTTTTCTCCTACAGAGTGAGATAAGTCCCTACTGTATTCCACAGATTCAAAGGGCAGTGAGTATGCAAGGTCTAATGAAAATATTTTGGATAATATGGATAATAACATTTCATAGTTCAGTATCAGAATTTGAGTGCATGAACTATTTGTACGATATCAATAACAACTTGCATTGTGCTATATACATGGATCATTTGATGAATTTTCTGAAGATATGTGATAGGAGATGTTATTCTGTAAATATGTTTCTCATACTGGTTAATGAATAAAGCCAATAGGAAAACAAGATAGGTGGGGCTAGGAGACAAGGAGGAAAGAGGAAGTAGGAAGGGGGGGTCAGCATGTAGAGCATTAAGGAAGCAAGTTGCCGGCCCCTATGCGCTCTGATAAGATGACCACATGGAAATACTTAGATAAGTATAAATAGGTTAGTCATTAAGACAAAGCTAGCTGATAAACAAGGATAATAGTGGCCAACAGATTTATATCAAATACAGAGTCTCTGCATGTTATTGGAGGCTGTCATGACTCAGGACCAGACTGGAGGTGGTGGCCAGGGAGAAAACCCTGCCTGTAACAGATATAGGTTTCTCAGTCTCAATTTCTTGATTCAGTAAACAATGGTACTGTTCAGGAAATATAATGTTCAGAGATTAGTAGATCACTTTTTGAGGTATCAATCAATCACTAGAAGAACAATGAGATACATGTCTTAACCCTCATTGTCCTCAAATGAAGCCAACACCTGCTGTTCCCTAAAAAAAAATCCAGCAATCCTGCACAGACTCGGCCTCCAGCTTCTGTTGGATCTATTTGATCTTGTACCCACTATCCAAAATAAAACACAATTCTGAAACATTGGTCTTCCTGGATGTTTTGATATTGCTTCTTCCACTCATTGGGATTAATTTGAAAGTGACTTAAAGTTTCATCACTCCACTGAAGCTACGAGTTCTCATACCCTTGAAGCTATATGATACCACTTTATACAACCTCTGCCAAGAGTGAATACATTAGATTCTTCCTTCCAAGAGCTCATTTCCCGCTTATTTTCTGGGAGTTATTTTCTTTATCCCTTCAATTTCCTCCCCTTGGGTTATTTCTTTTTCATCTCATTTTCCTGGTCCATTTCATTTTATCTAGAAGTGCTACTGTGCTTTAGCTTTTCTGCAATTTATGTTGTGACATTTACCAAGCTGAACTACAAGGTAAAGGCAAAATCCATTCGATAGTGTATAACAGAGAATCCAGAAATGCATTTAGTGGCTTCTTACTAAGTATAGTATTAGAAAGTGTGGACCGGTTAGTACTTTGTGAGTTCTATAATTTCAGTGTGTTTCCTAAAAACAAAATTGATAAATAGGATGGCTGCATTTGAAAAGGGTAATGGAGGGAGAATGCTGTCCTTTGACCTTCTGCCTTCCACTATTGTGAGGACACAATAGAAAGTTTTCTCAGCCCCCAAACCATGAGAAGTCTTTTCTTTTCTATTATAGATTTGTTATCCATTTTCAGAAATTCTGTAGGACAGCACAAATAAGACAGGATCATATCTTCAAAGATTTGGAGACTTGCATACCTATGTGTATTTTTTATTTAAATAATCACCAATACTGTTGAAGAAGAAATTGCTCAATAGGTAAAGTACATGCTTTTCAAGCAGGGAACCATGTGTCTGATTCTGAGAACCCAAGTAAAGAGAGCACAATGTGGTGATTTGTGCTTGTACTCTCAGTGCTGTGGAAATGGAGACAGCAGATACAGGCAGATGCCGTCACTTACCAGGCCAGTAAAATGTCTTGTCATAAAACACACAAATATATAGGTTAATCAAATGCTGTCTGTGCTTTTCCCTAAGAAAGACTATTTTTCCCACTGTCAGCATTCTTTAATGATTGAGGCCACTTGGGCTGTTCCCTGTCTATATTACTATGTCTATAGCTCTTGTCCTCATCCAGCTCATGTTTGGGCACTCATATTAGTTTGAGCTTATGTGTAAATCTTATGAAATTTCCAGGAGACATAATCTCATAGACAACTCCCAGATCCTCTGGCTCTTATACTCTTTCTTTCCCAGTCTTCTGAAATGGTCCTTGAGCCTTAAGTGCTGAAGTTTTTTTTGCCAATATATCCCTTAGGACTGGACTTCCTGAAAACATACATACAAGTAACATTAGACTTAGCCGGTTATATTTCTGTAATTAGAAAAAAATATATATCTTATGGGTATATACATATGCATCACACACACGCACACACACACACACACACACACACACACACACACACACACCAATTAATGGAAAACAGAGAGCATGCATTTAAAAGACATCAAAGACAGGTATATTGGAGCACTTGGTGGAATAAAAAGGAAGGACAAAATGATATATTACCATCTCAAAAAGAAAAGAATTAATCAAAAAAATTAAAACAAGGACATAACAATTGACTTCTGAGGTTGTTTCTTGCCTTGCACTGTGGGTACATGTGTGTATAACCCTCCATATAAATGAATAAACATAAAGAACAACTCAATATACAAAACTGAATCCATTTCATCTTTTAGACATTATGGTAAAATTGCTTGATGTGTTGTTATCTTTTTGACCATTCTAGAGGTCACAGTGGATAGGATCTTCCAAATGAAGAAACTTTTGTGACTGGGAAAATGTTATACTCATTCCAAGACATCAGATTTAATCACACTTTTTCATTAGTTCATGATATACAAATATAGTGTTTTGTGGCTTTATTAAATTTCACTCTCATTATCTGAAATATGACAAACATCATAACAATTAGTAAAAGTTCACAAAGATTTGAATATGCAATGAGTAAAAAATAAACTACCATAACTAATGAATATAAAGCCCTAACAAAGAAATATTAATAAGAGACCACTTGTAATTAGGACTGGATTTACCTGAGGATAATAAACAGTTAATTTGTATAGATCTTGGTAAAGAAAGAAATTGACAATGATGAGTTCCTTCCATGATGTTTTGTATATGACAGGATGTGCTTTACTTTCACAGAGTGTTACAGATATACTTAGATTTTTGGATTAATCATTATACCACAGTTCTCACTCGTTCTATGGTCTCAGGTCTCAGATAAGATAATGTATTGCTGTGCCTGAGTTTCTTTCAATAGTGATCACAGCCCGTAGTCATAGTTTGCCAAAGACTAGAGTATTTAAATCATACAAAGTAACTAATGTGGTGTCTGCTGGAATGTATGCGGCAAACGTGGGTGGTATTATTTCTGCTCTTACAACTGTGTCAGGGATGCCTGTTGTCTTTCTATCTTGACTATCATTACAGATTGTTTATGGGAAAATAATATTTTCCTACTTTAAGGTGAAGAGAGTAAGGGATAACAGGGATGTCTGTTTTACTTGGGTATGTGAAGTAAGCAAATGACAGAACTGGGATTTGTACTTAAATTTCCATTATTCTATTCCTGTACTGTTAATAATTCAAAGTTATTTGTTATTGTACCGATGTAACTATCCACAGCATTCCATAAAAATCTATTTTATAATCTTTGCAAATGTGCAATTTTTTAGTATATATAAATATGTGTAATCTCTCCAAAGGCTTTGAAATTACCAATTCAGGAGAGTTGTCATTTGCTCTTCACAAACACACACCCTAACTCATGAAGTTAGTGTAGTGATTCTAGTTCACAAGGAAGCAGGTATATGAAGGAATTTCCTTAGTCAGAAAAAAATACAATGTTGATTGAAAATTACAGAACATATAAGTATTCCCCTCCATGTCATATTTTGATGAAGAATTCACAGGTTGATCCATGCATAACAGAGGATGGGACATATTACTGTATTCTTGCTCACAATAATGGATCCTTCATGTGACAGAGTGAATAATGAGAGGCAAGTTTGGCAAATATCAATGTCCCTGAATTTTAGTTTCTACTCCTGGTTCCTACTAAAGGCAATGAGTGTACTCAGCTGATACCCAAACAGTTCTGTACCCTGCCCCATAGATACAAAGTTAATTCACAACTTCTCGAGTCATAAAATAACTTCAATGTGATCTCTGTACAAAGTCTGAGTTAGACCACTATTCCCTGTTAATGGACCTTTCAAGAAAAGTCAATTGTCTATGGCCTGCCAAGGGCTCAAATGAATTCACTTGCTGGGTGAAGGAGGAAATGAGGTGGAAAACAGTAATACTTAACCCTTGAACAGTAGCTGTCACAGTGATAGGATGCTCTCTTCCAGAGCACTGTTTACAACACTTAGGCCTCTGGATCAAGGAAAATAGTGTTGTTTACCATCCATTCTAAAGGAAAACATGGGAGACAGATATGGTTTGTGACTGAGAGAGAGAAAACCCAGAAAATAAGGAGAAAGGAAAATATTAAACATACTAGAATAAATGATTTTTGAGAATAGATTGTTGAAATTTAAGAAGACTGGTATAGAAAACATAGCTGTGATTTAAAGATATTTAATGAGACCATAAGTTTGATATTTCTTCTTTTTAAATTGACTTTCACATTCTTTAAAGTTGATGATTCACTCTTATAAATTGAGCAGCAACAGAGACACATTGATGGGGTTTTATTAGTTAAATGCTTTTGGTGGCTTAATTTACTGATCTTTTTTATATAGACTAAAGGGAACGGGTTGTTCAAACAAACATCAAATGGAAACTCTAGACCATTTTTTCAGAAACATTTTCCTGACCATTCTGTGTCTCTCTACTCTATATCCATTCAGTCAAGTCTACTTCTAAAGTCCGTGCTTGCTAAAAGCACTCTGGGCAAGATCAACTTGTAAAATGAATGAAATTACTCATTACTTTCAAGTGTAAGTACAAAGCATATTGAAAGAGTTTTCTAAATAAAGAGTGGAAAGTCAACATACACACAGCTAAGAGCTCTTCTTAACCTTACCTACAAAACCTTTATTTTCTTCAGAAAATGTGGCTAGAAGGTGATTCTCTATTTCTTTTCCATGCACAAAAACTGCACGTACATCCAACTTGACTTTAAAATAAGTCCAAGCCAATCTTGGATAATTTCTCCTGAAGTGTTCTGTACAAACATACATATTATGTTGTGGTAAGTAAACAAACTCAAAGGCCAAAATGTTAAACTGCTAAAGTAGAATTTGAAACTCATGGAAGCAGCTAATGTAATATATATTTACTTCACTCTTCTATTTATTCTGTAGAGATTGCATGCCAAGAAACATTCTAAACAATTCCTTGGATGGACTGGAAAGTCAGGGAATTTGAATTAAGAACTTAGAAAAATATTGCTATGATAAAATTCTTTAGAAGAAGGTAAGGGAAATCCTCCTTTGATCTGCCTTCTTAAACAATGATGAAAGATTTCATTCTGTAAAAATATTTCTCTTACTGGTTAATGAATAAAGCCCTGTTGGCCAATAGAAAAACAAGATAGGTGGGGCTAGGAGGCCAGGAAGATTTGGGGAGTTGTAGTAGGAGATTCAAGATTTAGGGAACTGAGATGAACTCTGGACCCTCTCTCTGGTAAGATAAGAGCATGTGGAAATATTTAGATTGATATAAATGGGTTAATATTTAAGACTGAGCTAGCCTATAAGAAACACTAGTAACAGACCAACAGCTTTGTATCTAATACAGTCTCTCTGTGTCTTATTTTGGGCTGACAAGGCTCTTGGACCATGCTGGCTGGAAAACTGCTGATTACAAAGCTATTATTTGGTAAGTGGATGATGCAGCATTCTAAATGTGTGCCATGGATAGCTGATGCCATTTTTTCTGGATTACAGAGGATGTCATTTTTCTATTTGGTAGAATATTATTTTAGGATGTGTGACTTATGTTCAATTCTGTGAAGCTGTAGTTCTTTGCCTATCTATAATGCCTGATTGTCTGATAAGGAACTGAATAGCCAATAGGGAATAAGGAGCAAGGATAGGTGGGGCTGGCAGGCAGAGAGTATACATAGAAGGAGAAACAAGGAAGGAGAAGAGCAGCAAGAGAAGGAGAGGAGGATTTCAGGGGTCAGCCACTTAGCAACACAGCCAACCATGGGTAAAAAGGAAAATAAGATATACAGAAATAAGGAAGATAAAAACACAGAGGGAAAAGATAGATGGTTTATCTTAAGTAAAGTAGGCAAGAAATAAGCCAAGAAAAGGCTGGATATTTATAAGTAATGATAAGCCTTTCCACGTGTGATTTATTTGGGAGCTCAGTGGTGCCTCTCCCCCAATAGGCAAAAGAGCAAAACAAAACTCAACAGTTCTAGTATATGAAATTCTTTCTTTTTCATTCTTCTGCATGTGTTCAGGGTTATAATATAGTACATACGTGTGTTGTAGGGACCTGTTTGTGAAAGTGCACATATTTGTAAGTACAGAGCCCAGAGGAGTATGCAAGGTGTTCTACTCTGTCAGTCTTCACCTTGTTTCATTGAGAGGCATCTCCTTCTGATCATGGAGTTATTATAGTAACCAGGACACCCAATATTATTCCCATCGCAGCCACATAACCAGCACTTACAGGTATTTTTGTGGCCATGTTTAACCACACTAAATTATAAGATAACTCTCAGTCCTTCTTTTGTATCTCTTCAAGGATATATGGAAGGAAAATTATTCTCCAAAATAATCACACATTGTCTAGAAAGAGCCAAGACCAATATCTTCCATGTCTTTAGAATTGAAACTTCAAAGACTAAGTAGTTATTAGGTAGTGATGCTTAATATTCAATACTAGATTCTTATGTTTGTATAGAAATACTTGTACCCATTGGGCTTTCTTGCTAGTTCCTTACATAGAAAAGTTGTATGCTATGTGTCAAGGGTATGCTTGTTGTCTCTGTCAAGGTATATCTTATTTCTACAAAGCTGATACCTTTATCTAAACAATCTTAAATATGCTACAATTATTTAAAGAATACATTTTTTAGTTTATTAAATAAACTATTTTTGACACATAAAAATTTTGACTTACTATTTTTCTTTGTCACTGACATTTTGAACCACAAATCAGTTATCAACATTATCCAATTTCCTGGCCTATAGGTAAGAATTTCAACTTTAGACATTAGTCAGGGTTACTCTGTGAAGGACAAGGGAATCTTAACATTGGAACATCAAGGGTGTAATATATTCCTTTTAAACTTAGGTACAAGATTCACATTCTCCATAAAATAGGCACACAAACAGAGAAATGTGTTCCTTCTAATCTCACACACATCAGAGCCAATACCACCTGGTTATAATACAACATTAGTAAGTGTTAACACTCATTTTCCCAAGTGCAGTAAACTATAGTGGACATACCGGTAAGTAGGAAAATCTGTCTCCTCCACATATGCATTTCTTTCTTCTCCAGTCTATCCATTATACAGAAATGCTCATGAAATATCTTCTGACTGTACTACAGCTGTAGTACAGATATGCAGACTGTACTACAACAAAGTCCAAACCCTAGAGGCAGCCATAATTAGACAAAGACTAAAGGCAACAGAAACGTATTTTTGTTTACTAGTTTTACAACTTTCTTCAACTGTCAACCTGACACATGCACAATACTCAGTTGAAGAGTCATTTAGATAAGATTGACTTCTGGGAATGTCTATAGATGATTGTCTTTATTGTTTCTTGACTAAATTCACAACATGTCATGGGCTGGGCCCTGAGCATAAAGAAAATGTTTGGCAAGCAAGGATGAATTTATTTTGTTTCGCTTTTGACTGAAGATGAAATGTGACTATTTTAATCTCCCTTTTTTATGGCCTTTCAGTGATATATCCTGAATAGGGTGTCTAAAGGAAAATCTTTGTCCCTAAGTTATTTTTGTCAAGGTACTTTATTACACCAGAAAGAATGATACTAGAACACTGATGGATATTGTTTAATTTCATCTTGTGTAGATGCAAAACAAAACAAAAAAAAAAACCAATGGGAATATTATTCTGTTATGTACCAGCTATTCAGTCTACAGAGTTTCATAGTCATGCAAGCAATGCAAGCACAGAGGGCATAGAGCTTGGCTTTTCACACAGACTGTGTGATCCATTAGGAAAATCGTCTTCCCAGAGCTACTTCCCAGGCTCACTTATGGTGGTGTGTGATATTGCTTTATATTCTAGGGCCAATCTTATATCTGTAAGGTAGATCTCTGCAGTAACATTTGATATCATCTTCATATTGTACATGTAGAGTTTTATAATATTACTGACTATATACTTAAACAACTGTTGTTTTTCCACAGGTGTAAAGCCTGAGGAGTTCTAGGTCAAGGCTTGTCTCATGATCTAGTGCCCACCTTCTGGTTGGTAAATAGTCTTCTTTGTGTATACTTAAATGGTATGGGATAATCATGTCCTAGCTGTATATTCTTATAAGACAGGTGTTCCACACAGGAGGCCCTGTCCTCTGATAAAACAGTCTCAAATTCTTTTCTGATTGTATTTGATATACTGAATTCCAAGTAAAATTGATGATGGGCAAAAATGCAGAAAAAAAAATCTAATCTGGATAAATGTTAGATAAACTATCCAGGAAGTACAGAACTTGATTCCTTACAGAGAACATACAATGTAATTTCTTATATTATTTATATATCACAATGTTGTTTTCTTTTGCTTTTTAGGTAGCTTTGTCAAAGCTACTGAAAACTACTACTTCCATGACATAAGGGTGATTCCACTCTCAATTTTCTAGTTAATGGTTTATAAATATAGACTTTTATATGGATTTAAATGTTCATTTAGAAATTTTGGTATGTATGCATTTATTTTTAAATTGATTTTGTTATATTTACTTATGTATGAGAGTGTGTATATGTTGTATTGTGTGTGTGTGTGTGTGTGTGTGTGTGTGTGTGTGTGTGTGCATGTACATAAGGTTGTGCATGTTAGTGCAATGATCATAGAAGCTAGAAAAGGATGCTGGTTTCTCTGGAATTGGAGTTACAGAAGATTGTGAGCTGCTTTATGTAGGAACAGAACATCCTCTCTCTCTCTCTTTTTTTTTTCAGCGAAGTATAGGTTCTTAACTGACTAGCTATCTCTCCAGCCCAGTTTTGATATTTGATGAAAATGACAGCATCTACATGTCATCTTAATTCTTGAATGATGTTTTGTTTTCCATGTAAAGTATCTCTATTTTAAGCTACAAGGTAGCTCTGTTTATATCCACTGAAGAACTTATGTAGCTTGACAGTCATCACCATTTAAACCAAGAGAATTATTAGGTACAGCCCTTGGAGAAAAGAAGCTACTGATTAATAATTTAACTTTAAATATTTCCAAGGTAGGAGAATAATTGGAGGGTGTTCTAAGAGAGCATTATGCAAATTCTTCAAAATAAACAACTTAAGAAACCCAGTAGGCAGAGAGAGAGAGAGAGAGAGAGAGAGAGAGAGAGAGAGAGAGAGAGAGCAGAAAATTCCTCACCATTCCAATGACTAGTAAACTTCAGGGTATCTGAAGATATCTCATAACTCATTGTAATCCACCATAGAGATAACAATTTAAAGTGCTCATAAGATAATGCATGAATGTGTATGAAAAACTATGTGTAACATATACAGTAGCTTTGTCTTGGACAATATTGTTTACCAAATTAAAAGGACCTAAAACCACTGAAGAAACAAGTTACCAGGCATATTATTATGGATTGCTTTGAAAAATTTATTTGAAGAGGGAAGACCTATCCTAAATGTAGGTAGGTAACATCATTCCCTATCCTAGCTTGAGATTACTAACTGGATGCCATCATTCCTTGCTATGTTTCCTGACTTGTGACTGACTGCTGATCTAAAACAGCTTGTGCTTATAACGTGATTACTCCCAAGCACCTACAGCTGTGACTTCCCTGCCATACTGTGCTGAGCACTTGAAATGTGAGCTTAAACCAACCTGAAGTTACCTTTGCCAGGTATTATGTCAGAGTGAGGAGAAAAGTAACTAATACAAAGTATATGGAGTAAAGTATATCTTCTGACATATAAGTTCCCTTAGTTCCCTTACTTTGTTCAGCGTGGCCATTTAAACAACTGAACTTTCTCTTTGTTCTGGTTTCCTCCTCCATTTCAAGTATTTATGTTACTAACAAACTGTCCCTGCATCTGCTGTGCTTGTTGGTCTCTGCCCAATTCTCTGCTCTGTAACATGAGACCCAGGAACTGCTCCGCATTGCCATGTTATCTTTATACCTAACATCATTTTTTGTCACATAAACCTTAACTTCACTGCAATGTTTCTTTCATTTTTTTTTCCAAGACAAGGTTTCTCAGTGTATCTTTGGAGCCCATCCTGGAACTTGCTCTGTAGACCAGGCTGGCCTTGAACTCACATAGATCCACCTGTCTCTGCATCCTGAGTACTGAGATTAAAGGTGTGCACCACCACCACACAGCTGACTGTAATGATTCTTATACAGCAAGTAATACTTAAAAGTTTGTACTGTTATCTACTAACAAGTTATAGGGTTGAATTTTGTCTCAGTTAAAATTCAAAGGTTAATGTTTTCAAATCAGTCTATGTATATTTTTAAAAGAAATTAAGAGGAAGAAAAAGAATGAGGCTCACTGACCCCCAAGTTCATCTTCATGGGTATTGGTGTTTGGGCTTAAATAGATGCAGGAAGTATAGGAAACCAAGCAGGCTTAAGTAAGGTGTAAATCCCATAATCTTCAGTCTGTGCTGCAAGGTAGGCTATCAAGTTGTCAACATGGCATAAAACTTCTTCATGAGAGAAAAGTGTTGTCTCTACTGGCACCAGAGATGCAGGCTTTCCTTTCCCTAAGTGAGATTCCAGGAGGAATTGCAAGACCTTGGGATTTATTGTTTCAATAGTCCCACACTCAAAAAGAAAGGAGTGTCTCCATTCAAAAGTCACAATTGTTAAATAAAAGTTTGGCTCAAATACTTTTCTAACACCAAAAAACTATTTAGACAAACCATGTCCACTCCAATACAACTGAACTCATTCAGTTCTGATTAAATAACTAAAGCATAGAGATAAATGGAGACTGATCCATAAACTATCTTATTTTTCCTGTATTATCCTTAATAAAATACACACACAAGAATTTTTAGGCCCAAGTTACTGAAAATACTTCAAAAGCCTTGGAATAAAATAGATCCTATTTCTCATCTTGCATTAAAGAAAATGTACTAAACCTTCGGTTTCTAGAAATACCTTCTATATTTTGACACCCCCCATGCTTGCACATAACTTTAAGATATGTAAACACACCCAGTGAAATACTTTCTTGTTTTCAAAGGGACTCAATACTATCTTTTGCAACAATTTATGTCAGAGAGCCTCTGAATAGGTAGTTGTTCTTAGTACATTTATTTAATCTGGTCCTGTGAGCCCACCAAATAATAGTACTATTTTATGGTACAGCAAATAGATGGGATCGTGCTTTATGTCTGAAAGCATAGTCACACAAGTTTAGGAAGTCTGTGTTTTTCTCTCTGTTATTCAGCAGCCTGAGATCCTAAGAATCAAGTATTTCTTGTGTACTCATTGTGCACTATAGTCCCTCCTACTCTTTCGGGAAGAGTTTCAGTAATGAAACTTATAATAGAATTGAGGAGTAAGATGTGGGTTTACCCTAAAATTTGTTATATGTTTATCCTGAGATCTTCTTTCAATGGAGTACTTATTAAATTTAATATTTAATGTATATTTTCATGTAATTTAAATTAACATGAAATTCATATTTCTAGGATTTTATGGTACTAAATGATTTTGGGTTAGAAAATGACCATGAGAAACTATTGAATACAAGTTAAAAATTTTACTCTTTTTTGAAAATTATATCATTTTATTTTTAATCTATTTATGTTTTGCCTGATTCTTATAGCTTTGTGTCATGCATATGGCTGGTCCCTCTAGAGATCATAAGAAGTGATCTGTCCCTCTGGAACAGGAGTTGGTGAGAGCTGAACCTGGATATTCTGTAAGAACAGCCTCTGCTCTGAACTGTTGAGCACCATCCTGCCCCAAAATTTATCTGTTCAGAGTTCAAATGAATTTGATTCTTCAGTGTAACTAGTGAAAGGATTGGTGTTTAGTGTTTTAGTACACTTGAACTGCAGAAATCTCTTGGTACCCACAAAAAAGTAGTTTAATACTTTAGCAACATTAGAATCTGAGAATGTTCAAGCTCCTCCTGATGAACATTGCAATGTCTGCATACAATTGTTATACAATTTAACTCATCTCTTCATTACTTATAATATATTTTGCGCAGAAATTGCTATGTAACATTTGTTATACAATGTTGTCTAAAATATAGTGATAAGAAATAGTGTTTTTCACAGACTAATTTTTTTCTGAATATTTTACCTCTTTTGTTGGTTAAGTTCATGCATATAAAACAGAAATATAGTCAGAGCATATTTTCATTGTAGACTTCATTTTAACTTTTAAAAATAATTTATTTTATTTTTAGTGTATATAAATTTGAGTGCAGGTACATACAAAGGTCACAATAAGGTATTGGGTTTCATAGAGATACAGTTGTAGGTGGTTTTAAGTCACTAGATAAGATACTGGAAATTGAATTCTCTGTGAGAGCCACAAATTTTTCTAACTGTTGAGACCCTGAAAATTGTCTCGGCAGAATTAACAAGAAATATCACATCAAAATGTACAAGTTTTTATATTCAAGTAATGGTTCTAATTTATTATAATTGACAAATATTTTTAAAAATATATTATAATATTTAAATATCTTCTTAGAATGCATCAGAAAAAATAAATGCCTGTAGTGGGTATCTTGATTATTGGTAATAAATATGGAAAACTCATATTTAAGTTTATTTTTAAAAATACTTTAGCTTTTAGTTGTGTTAAGGTTATAACTTGGAGTCATTTTTAAATATGTTTTAAATTGCTTATCAGTATTTTCATATTTGATGATTTTGATGTTAATAATGCATTGAGAAAAGGAAAAATGATGTATTCTGGAAAAATATAAACAAAGTAAAATAAGCATACACACATGTCCATTATTTATCATGTGTGATTATTCATTATTTTAAAGGATTTTTGGCAATGAAACATCAGAGAAAAGCTGGCAAATATATGACTTTTCTAGCACAGTCATTACTGCTATGATTGGTACCCTGATTATAACATCATTTTTGCAATCTTTCTAAGTAATGTTTTCACATCATAGCATTGTGCACATAATAATTAATTCAGTTATTACAAATGTTTTTTTTTCATATAACACAAGCAAGTTTGCATTTAAGAGTTGAGAAATATGTCAGAGATGCTATCTGGAGTAGATTGACAAAGAGCACTATGACAGTATCAAAAAAGCCATATGAGCTTGTCATTCACTGTTCAATGCTGCCTCAACACTCTGCGTTTCTGAAATTCATCCATTATTTTCTTAGATATACTCATGGGTTTCCATATAATAGTAATGCTATTTGGCAAGGATGGAAATCTTAAAGGATGCCAAGGGGGTACTTCAGAGTTCTTACTAGGGCCATATTATGTGAAGCCATGGTGATAGAAATAGCCCTGAGACTTCAGGCAATAAAGTTATAATTATGTGATTCTAGCCTAGGAGACAAAAGAAAATAGACATAAGACAAAGGAACAGAGCCACTGAAGAAGTGCCACAATTGCCAAAATCACCTCAGGTTAAAACCATGTGAAGTGAAAGGGGCAGTGTAACCATCCTACTGAATCATCTCATGTGGGTTCAGAATATGAGCTCCACCCCAGGTACTACAGATCAGCTACCTCATGCTCTTACAACATGCTGTTCTGGGCACAACAGACTATATCTCTTAACACCATAAGCCACAGCGAAGTCTTCGCCCCCTAAGTTCCTCTTTGTTTAATAACTGAGCACAGCAATGTAAAAGGTAACTAATATATCAATCTTTTTTCTCATCCATATATCATTTGGATTATACTTTGATGAAAATCTATGCCTTATGCTTTAAAGTTGATGCTTATTGAGGTAAGAACTTTGGAGTATAAGTACAAGTAAATGAATTCTGACATGATGGTTGGGTTGTTGAGAAAGGTTGAAATGGTATGATGTAGATGTTTTTTCCCCCAAATTCATATGTTGAAATTCTGACCAACTAGTGGAATTAGTATCTTTACAGAAGAGATACAAAATTGCTGCCTTGATTCTTCTATATGGCATGAGATTTTGATGTCACATCCATAACCTGAAAACTGGCCTTTGAGAGGAGCCAAGTCTGTTGGCCCAAAGATTTTCATTTCTTTCTTTCTTCCTTTCTCTTTCTTTTTTATTATTATTATTTTTTATTTTAAATGTTGATTCCAGTTTCCTCTCCCTCTCTTGATGGGAGATGTTGATTTGTAAATATGTTTCTCATACTGGTTAATAAATAAAGCCCTGTTGGCCAATGGGAAAGCAAGATAGGCGGGACTAGGAGACTAGGAGGAAAGATGAAGTAGTTAGGAGAAGTCAAGATGGAGAGAGCTGAAAGAGAGAAGATGCCAGCCGGCCGCTCTCTGGTAAGATGAGCTACGTGGAAATACTTAGAATATTACTAATGTTTTAATCATTAAGACAGGGCTAGTTCATAAACAATGGTAATAACAGGCCAACATGATTGTATTAAATACCGAATCCCAGCGTGTTATTTGGGGCTAGCGCTTTGATGGGACCAGGCGGCCAGCAGGGAGGAACAAAGAATGGGACCAGACAGGCTGGCGGAAAACATACAAGCTACAATTGGCACTCAACGTGGCTATAAGAACTTTCACTTAAAGCTAATAAAAGCTTAAGAAATGTTTTAGAAACAAAGGAACAAAGACAAGCAAGGCTTCTTGGTAGCAGCATTTTTCTCAGTTGGAGTTTGTTTTACTAGAAACAAAGATTTGCACAGCTCCTTTAAAGGAGGTACCTGACTCAACATAAGCAGCATTGATTTTAAAGAGCTCTGATAACAATTCATTGGTGTGTATGAGAGCTGGTAATGGCAGTGATCATATCTCCAAGCAGGCAGCATGCTTTTGGATGCAGCGCAGACCAAGGCGTTGAGCACAGCTCTCACTGCTGACAATAAAATAGCCACCACCATCTTGGATAGTCCGCAGCTAAAAGTGTGGCTTTCATTTTAGGAATGTTGTTGTTTAGCAGATAAAAGACTTGTGGCCAGAAGAAGATAAAAGATTTAAAGTAAAAACAGATTCACATTAAGAAAAAGTGCTAAAGGTTTACATTGTGTTCTAAATTTTATGTACGCTTGTAAGATAAAAGGAATAAAATGATTTTAAAAAGACAGAGTGTAACTGGGCGTGGTGGCACATGCCTTTAATCCCAGTACTCAGGAGACAGAGGCAAGCATATCTCTGTGATTTCAAAGTAATCCTGGTATGCAAAGTGAATTCCAGGACAGATAAAAGTTACACAGAGAAATCCTGTCTCAAAATATGTAAAAATAGAAATAGAAGAAATAGAGTAATAAAAAAGCCACATAAAGAAGAAAAACAGAGAAACTTTGGATATTGTACGCTGTTCTGTTATCTTTAAATTGTTTGACTGCTGAGAAAATAACAACAACTGATAAAAGAAATGCTGCTGGATTAATTCAATATATATATACATATATATATATATATATATATATATATATATATTTAAAAAGGCTTTGACTTCAAAATGTATGCTTAAGGACAAGTTCCTAGGGAAAAGGATTTCTAATTTTGTTTCCACAGAAAATGAAAAGCTGTGGATTCCTTCCAGACTAATGTGGTTTGATCAAGCAAGACCTCCTGAAGCATTATCCCTGGGACAAAGCAACCTTGCAAACTACAGCCAAGATTTCTGTATCTTCTTTGGATCCCCCATAACAGCGCCCCCTACCAGCAGGAAGCAGTTTGGAAAGATCGACACCCAAATTCCCAAATATTGTTTATAGATGTCTGTTTTCATTTAAGTGGGCTTAGTTATAAATGTTTAATGACCACAAGCAACCTTTTTAAAGGTAAAAAGGAAATTATGGTATAGATATGAATGCTTTGTTTATGGAATGGATTTTTATTTATTGATACAATTTGAGGTCAATTTTGTGATATGTATTTTTCTCCTATTGTTTAGGAATTGTGTTTAAAAACTCATTAAAAAGTGTAACGTATAATTTAGTACATATTATAGAGAGTATGGTAGTCAAAACTTGGAGTTAAGTTAGTTAGGATTTCTAGATATGCAGAGATGTATTTGAGATGAATAGATATTCTGCAAACCTTTCAAAGACCTACAGAATATGGCATTTAAAATGGTTTAGGGTTTTTCTTGACAGTGAGGCATAAGTGCTCTGGCAGCACCAACTGCATCAGAAAGGAATATGGACCTTGAAGAAATGTGTTGTGGACTTTGCTTTCAATATGGCAAGACTAGCTATATGAGCAAGATACTGCTCTTGTCTATTCTGTTTGACTTTATGCTGTATAAACTTGACATGCAGTCCCACAGGAAAGTGACTGCTGATACAAGATGGACATTGCTACAGGATTTCTGCTTCATGGAAGAAGCTTTCAGACAGTCTATAGGAAAAGTGACTGACAAACTGTCAATACTGATGGGCAGTTTAAAGTTTCCTGCTTTGTTGAGGAGTCTGCCAGCCACACTATGGCCTATGGGCTGAAGATAGAACATTGCAGAAGATCTTCAGGTGACTGACCAGGCAGTGAGTTGTATCACTCATTTCTAGAGTTTATATACTATCCTTCTGTGGTCTTTGAAGGAGTTGAAGACAGATAGTTATGGTTATAGATTTCCTTAGTTAGGATTATAGATTAAGTTACATATAGGACTTTAGACTCACAAAGATAGGATAGATATTTTCTTTTGTCTTACAAAATGTTAATGGACTAAATATTGTTATCTGTGATTCTTATTTGATAACTGTTGTATGGTATATTTTGCTATGTTAAGGTTAAAACCCTTCTTTTTATTTTAGACAGAAAAGAGGAGATGATGGGAGATGTTATTCTATAAATATGTTTCTCATACTAGTTTAAGAATTAAGCACTTTGGCCAATGGGAAAGCAAGATAGCAGAGGCTAGGAGACAAGGAGAAAAGAGAAAGTAGTTAGGAGGAGTCAAGATGGAGAGCCCGGAGCCTCTGGCCAGTAAGATGTGCAGGGTGGAAATACTTAGAATAGTAGAAATGGGTTAATAATTAAGACAGAGCTAGCTGATAAACAATGATAGAGACTGGCCAACAGCATTGTATCAAATACAGAGTCCCTGCTTGTTACTGTGGGATGGCATGGCAGCGGGACCAGACCGACCAGCAGGGAAAAACCTACTCATAACACTCCCTTCCTTCCTCCCCCTTTTACCCTTTTTCCCTGCTCACATGCACCCTGACCACCCTCTTCTCCAATCCCCCCACCCACATTCCACATGTAGGGCTATGCTATCCTGGTGGTTCATGTAAATCTGTCAAGTCATTTGAAGTAGGGACTAGGACTTCTCTCTTGTCTCTAGGTTAAGTATCCCTCCATGGGTGATGTATCCCCAAGGTCTTTTGTTTACCAGGAATACATCCTGGTTCCACTGTCTGAGGTCCCTCAGACTGCTCAGTCCTTCTAGCTGAGACCCATACTCAGGGAGTCTGAGTCAGTTCCATGCTGCTCTGGGGGGCTCATTAGCTCCTCCTTGTTCAGGTCAGCTGTCTCTATGTGTTTCTGCAACCTGGTCTTGTCTTCTCTGCATCTGTATTCTAGTTCAACTCAGTGTTTAGTTATGGGTGTTTGCTTCTGTAAATGCCCTTCCCTGATAGTGAGATCAACAACTAACTTATCCACCATCATGGAGCCCTCATCTAGTACCTGTTGGAAACAGAAGCAGGCACAAAGATTTTCAATTTTATAATTCTGGATTTGCAAGTAAGAAATCATTATTGCATATATACATCTCAGTTTATGCCCTAAAGAACTCAAAATGGATATAATGAGCCTTGGTATCCTACCAGGTTTTTTTGGTAACTAGATTTTCTTTAACTCATCTCACAGACTGGGACAGTTATATAATCCCAAAATATCAGTACTGGAGTGATAGAGACAGAGGTCAAGATTTAGAGGCCAACCTAGGGTATAGAGTGAAATCCAGTCTCAAATAATTAATCAAACAAATAAACAAAATGAGTAAAAGAATAAAATTCCTTTAATGTAAACTGTTTCTCTAGGAAAAAAATGTATCGTTTGCATTTTATTCAAAGTTCTGTTAACTATCCATGCAGTGTTCTGCAAATATTATGTATGTATATATTTTTAATGAGTGACCAGTATATGAAGAAATCTAATAAATTTGTCATTTGGCTTTTCAAGCAGAAAATCAATCCATAAATTGCATTTCTTAAATTTATGGTATATCATTCAATTCAGTTGTCTTCTAAATCACTCTGAGTATAAGATGTATAGTCTAATTACTTGCATTATTTTTGAAATATCTTAATAAAATGTGTAATATTAAGACAGAGCTAGCCATTAAGAAACTCTAGTCACCTGGCAACGGCTTTATAACTAATATAGTTTTCCTGTGTTTATTTGGGGCTGAAGCAGCAGCCAGGAAAAAAAAAACTCTCACATTCCTTGAAGTATGAAATCTTATGTCTGTGGTTAGAAAATTCTACTCCACTTCCCTTAAAACAGACTACTACAGCACAACTACCAAGAGTGCTTACAAATACCTCGAGTGCTTTGCTGCTTGCTGCTGCTGTTCTGGTTAAGCAAAACGCAGAACAGTGACTAGACTGCTCTCCAAAATAACTATAAGCCTGATGCAAGTAGACTTCATGAAAGTTTACTCCACCTACAGACTTGCTGTTCTCACTTTTTGGACTGCATTGATTTTATAGCTGCCATAGAAGTATAATAAGGCCATATTTCTTGTACTCAATATTAGCATTATTTCCCACTCAGTCCAATAGAATTAAAAAGTAATGATTACTGCTCGCTCACCTCTAATGAAATAGAAGTCTGATATGCAGGGAATGGCCACAGTGCATTAGACCCCTTTGCTAACTCTGGAGAGAAAAATCACAGCAGAATTTGGAAACTTTTGCATGGGATTTCCCAGGAACCTAATAAATTATTGTAGAGAATGGTGCTGGCTTATGGTGTACATGACCAAATCGGTGTCACTTAAGCCAATGCATTAATTTATCCCTTTTTCCCTGGCTGAATGAGTCTTCCAGCATAATGGCCAACGCAGAATTCTCACAGGAACCCTGAGTGAGTTTCAGATGCCATCTGCGGGGCAGCTGAGAAGTGGCTGAGCTCCTTTGTTCTCATTATATGATGTTATGCCTTAGTTAATAACTGAGAATTCAGGTTGAAAGGAAGGATGAATCCCTCTGATGTCATGCTCCACATTGTGTCTCAGGCAGTGAGTTCCACCCCCTACCAGGCTTCCCTGGCCTGACCTGTGTTTACCTTCTGTCTCTGCCACTTCCCACTGAGTTATTGATGCTTTTCTCTGCCCAGGAAGCCCATCCTCTGTGCTAGTGTTAAATAGGCACTACCAGCAAACATAGGCTTTTGTTGTACTGTATGCAGAGAAGCATGTCTATGGTTGGGACTCTGTCTATCGTGTCAAACTATGTTTTAGAGAAGCTAAAGGAAGAGACAAACAGACAAACACTGCACACATTCTCTTCATGTATAGGCTACCTGAAGGGTTTTTTTTGTTGTTGTTTGTTTGTTTTATGTCCCCAGAAAGGACAAAGATTGCTCTGATCTACGAAATAGCATAATATGAGAGGGGGGTTGTGAGGAATAGTGATACAAAGTAGTCTCCTAGATTATGCTTCCTGGAATCATGAATCATGTGTATTTTGTGCTGTGCACAAAAGAACTACTCTTTTACACGTGTTGAGATTTAAATGATGTTTTATCTAATTTGCCTAAAACCACTCACCATTTTTTTTTGTTGTTGTTGTTGGTTCTTATTATTGTAGAAGTCACTACGTACTCTAGAAAAATAGCATTACTCTCTGGCTGCATGAATATGCTATGCTCTCAAATATAAGTATTTATTTTCATTGTTTTTCCAATCCTACCACAAAAACAGATTAGAAATTATGACATAATATATATAAAATAAAGTATCCCATTTATTCTAAAATTTTATAAAAAATTTATTTTGTACTACTTTAAGATTTGACTAAATATATTAATGTGATGTGCTATAATGTGAAATTGCAATTACACATCATATGGAAGAACTAGCAATATTTGTAAATATTTGATGAAGACCAAGTTCAAATTCCTAGTATTTGAAATAATTCCGTTTAACTATAACCATTCTAACACATTTTGGGTTCCAAACTATGTAAGTGCAAGAAAGACAATATTCCTAATTCAAGAAAGACTGAATTAAAACTTTAGTAAATATTTGGTCAAAGTAAATCTTTTCTTTTGTCAATGCTTCATTCTTTACAGGAGCTTTTCTGGATAAGCCATAATCTCCTTACTTGGAGGCACACAGTACAGGATTTAACATGGAAGATTTAATGTCCACATAGTTTCTGGGCTTTATTGAAATATCTTTGAAATATCTTTGAAATATCTTGAAATATCTTTGAAATATTTTGAAATATCTTCAAGAGTGGGCATATTGAATTCTGAAGCTTGTGTTTTATGCTTTATTGTTGGCGTTTTACTCTCTCTCTCTCTCTCTCTCTCTCTCTTTGTGTGTGTGTTTGTGTGTTTGTGTGTGTGTGTGTGTGTGTGTGTGTGTGTGTGTGTGTGTGTGTTTGGCCTTTGTGAGGGGCCTGTCACCCAGCTCCCAAGTAAGCTACACTCAAAGGCTTATTCTTAGTTATGAATGCTTGATCTTAGCTTGGTTGTTTCTTGCCAGCTTCTCTTCACTTAAATTATCCCTACTACCTCTTACCTCTGGGATTTGATCTTTCTTTGTTTCTGTATAGCTTACTTTCACTTTGACTCTATGGCTGGCTGGCTAGGTGATTGGGTGGCTGGGTGCCTGGCCTGTGGTGTCCTCCTCTCCTTGTTCTCTTCCTCCTTGTTTTTTCTCCACCTGTTTATACTTTCCTCCTGCCAGCCTCATTTATCCATTCTCCTGACTCATTATTGGCCATTCATTTTTTTTTTTTAATTAGGACCACCAGGTGTTTTAGAAAGGCATAGTAACACAACTTCACAGAGTTAAATGCAGCATAAACAAATGCCATGTACCTGAAAATAATATTCCCCACAGTGATTTTTATGTCAACGTTTATCTAAAGGGCTACAAATACTAGCTTGAGAAGAGAGTTCCTACTCTTTTCCTGTGATCCTCCTGCTTCCCCAAATTGATCACTTTGCCAGAAGGAACCAGTGAATCCTCCTTTGTATAAAACTGTTGTCACAGAATTCATAGTCCTGCCAGGTCTGGTGAGTCAGTAGTTCTTGCCTGGACTTCTTTATCTGGGATTCTGTAATACATAGCTCATTTTGATTTCTGAATTGTAACAAGCAGGAAAGAATTGTTTCTCAGTTGAGTAGTGTAGGGTTCAGTTGAAGCTTTTGCTGAATGTAAGTTTGGGAAACACTGAGGGAAGATAACATAATGTTGTTTAATACCTAAAGAGCTGTGGCAAGGTGTGATGATCTACTACTTCTTGTGGTTATATTCTTGAAAATACTCCATGATCTTATAATGCATATAATTAAATGGAAATTACCAGAGTTAAAACAATAACTTTAATAGGCATTTTGTAATAAAAAGCATATCAATATTATTTTTTGTTTTTAAATCAGAAAGAATGGCTTTTGGTACAGTGAAGAATGTTTAACCCAGTGAATTTTGTTAAATAGGTAGAATGAATTTATTAATTATATTGAAACATTGATTGAAAGTGAAGCTACATATTTGGGGTAGATAGTGTTGGAGTAGATTATGGATTGAATTTGTCATCTTTAAAGATATGAACTTTATGATATGCCACTATTAAACTAAAGGTGAACTTTCCATTTGAAATTTTGAAAAAAAAATTGTTGATATACTAATCATCAATCAGGATAGCTATACAAAGCTCTTTGAATGTAAGTACCTAATACATATGGTTTGTTTCCATATGTATTACACACTTTTCACTAAGAATTTTTACTCCAAAATTGTGTCTGTCATCTTGGAGCCTGATGAGAACTTGAGGGAACAGGGTGATTGAGTTGGAGGGATGGAGTGGAAGAGCAATGAAAGATAAGTCCTGATAGAGGAAGCCATTGTGGGTATAGGGAGAAACCTGGTGCTAGGGAAATTCCCAGGCATCCACAAGGATGACCCCAGCTAAGACTTCGTGAAATAATAGAAAGGGTGCCTGAATAGGCCTTTTTCTGTAATCAGATTGGTAAATACTGCAACTGTCATCATTATTGTTAATTATTAAGCTGGTATTCTGTATTTGTGTTTGTGTCCCAGAAAACTTTTGACGCTCTGTTAGAAATCTTAGACTTTTCTCAGAAAACTGAAATTAAGATCAGATAATAAATTGAGATTTCAAGTAAAGCAGTATTCCAAACTAAAGGCACAAGAGTATAAATGAAAATACTTTCTCATCAGTTAGCCACATTGGTTGAGAAAAATAACCTCTTTCCTTTAATATATTTGAGTCTATTTTTGGCTTCTCTAATTTTTGTGGAGGATGACTTTCTTTCTAGCTAGGTGGGAACAGGAGTAATTTTGTCTCTTTAGTAAATTTAGGGAGTTATTACATGTTTACCCTGAAAAGGTTAAAATCTACTTAATCACTAGAAAATTATTGCTAAGATTAAAATTACTAAAGAATAAATATTCTCTTGGTAGCAGAGTGAAAACTGGTTTATTTGTCAGTACTTTGAACCTAATTGTGATTCATATTGTACAGCACATCATATCCATTTAGAATATTAAAACAGTTGAATAAACATTTTAATATATTTCCCTAAAATATATCCTAGTCTAAAACACATTACCTATTTTCATCATAATCATTTTTCTAAAGAAACAACAAAATTAGACTTAAAAGACAATTAAATATCAATAAATTATATAATCTTAAAGATTTACTGAAAATAATTTTTAAAAGCTGTATATATACAGATATCAAAATGTCCTGACATATCCATATGTCATAATGTATATGTTATATTTTATGTACAGGACCACTTTACCAGTTATTCCACAGCATGATATATATTTATGAAACTACAGTAAAACTAATTACAGGAAAGCATCCCTTTACTGAAAAATAACTCAAACTGTGGAATGATAAAAATGATTCCTTGAAGAAATTTTCCAAAAGAGAAAAATAAAATCTATATCTCTCCTTTTTCAAATGCGTCATCCATTTGTAATTGTGTGATTCAGATAGCATGTCAGATAGACTTTAAATTCCTATAGCCATGACCTATTGGTATTCAAACCATTTATCTTTCAGCCTATATGAACATACACCTCCATGGAAACAAAAATGACTCAAATATACCACAACTTGCAGAGAGAGTTCTGAAGCATGAACATGATGGATGATAAGACTAATCCACAGCATTTCCATTTGAAAGAAAATGACTAATAATTGATTGGCATGGATCCAAAGTCACAGTGGGGTACAGAAAGCTGGGAAGTGCCCTCATAAAAATAGAAGCTGTATCAACCAATTGAATTTAATTATATATGAAGGTAGTAATGGAAGTAAACTGCCTGTAATTGGACTCCAATTATTCAGCTGGTCTTCCATCAAATTAATTCATCTGAAAGTTTGCCATTGTCCTGTGCTCCATTCCTGATGCTGGTTTAATTACTTAACACTGAGGAATCTTGAAACAGTAAATGATTTTGTCTTTATTGCCAATTATTGGTTAAAGAAAATTGTATATAAAATATTAACATCTGCTTCAGGGACACTTAGGAAAGGGCAGAATAAATAACTTTTTTTTTTTTTTTTTTTTTTTTTGCACTGCACTTAGAGAGGTATCTAATGAGAGGAGAGAGATTCTTCCTTTGTGTAATTTACAGAAGCAGTGTTGGAACTGATAAGCTGCTGGATGTGCTTCCCTGGCCTATCTACAGACAAAGTCTCTACCAAGAGACCGCTGAGGGTTCTGATAATATGTGTGTGTGGGTAAAACACTAAGTTCAACGGAAAAGCAAAATATATATGTAGAGGACAGTCCTAAATAAATTCCTTCTCAATCTTTAAATGACTCTGGATACTATTTAGGCCCATTTAAAAATGATAGTCATGAATTCCTGAGGCTTGTTAAATAATCTGCATGGGTTTTCTCAATTATGTGAGCTGCAAAATATAGGCCGATCACTAAAGAATTAAAGCATTTGTAAAAATAAGATATAATAGCTTAAATATCCAATCATAATTATCATTTGATTTAATATAATAAAAGGGAGTCTATTGCCAGTAGTACTAAAATTGCTGATATCATTTCAAAAATATCTCCTATCAATGCCATGTGAAGATAGCTCATTTCTATTTAATTGGCTTCATCATATTACACTTTAATTTAAAAAGAATTGCCACTCACAAATTTTATTCTTTGAATCCATGCTCAGTAAGCACTTCAAATATGAAACTTCAGTGGAACAATTTTAAAAAAAGATAATTGCAAACAGTTGATTTATTTATGAGATTACTATTATTTGAAGAAAAATAAAATGATAATCCTTGAAGATATTACTACAGACACATAAAAAATGACAGAATGGTACTGTATAAATTTTTAATTGTAGATTCATATATTGAGAGAAAAGCACGAGTAGATTTCACATGTTCAAAACCCATATCTCACAAAGCATGTAACATATTAATGCAAGATAAAATTGTGACTAATTATAACACTACCATGTGAACAGTGTTTCTACAGCTTCTTTCAGTAGACGTGTCCCTTCAGATTTTTAACATTAACAATAAATCAATCTCTTTCCACAAAGAACAATTAATAAAACCATTATAATTATATTTTCTATATTTCTTCCCAAACTAACACTATAAAATGCAAGTCCTACATGCAATCCCATGTGTCACAATGAATCCTAACTTCTCGAGGAAAACTGAAGTCAAACAGTTTTCAGAGAAATGTTCTCTGGTTCAAAAGAAGCATTACGCAAAACAACCTAAAAATCATTGTATTCTACAACATCCCTCCAAAATTACGTTCAAAACACATGCTTTGCTTAACATATGAATAATTAGAAGCTAGGTTAGCTAGGCTTTATCAGCTTGATAGATTGTTGGCAATTTCTTCATGTCATTACATTTTCTTCTTATTTAATTCTATGCTATTTCAACTCACATGGTGGTTTTTGACATGACAGCCTCCTGATTTGTAAGAAACTATTAATTCAGTTAACAAATATGAGCACACTTGCAAATGTTTTGCGATCATGTATTGGAGATTATCCTTTTCAATCAGTCAAACAAATGGACTCCCCAAAGCAAAGATGACAAGATTATTTTATTGGAACTACAAAGTACAAAGTATTTATTAAAATATTTGTTTTAAAACATCTCCAGATAGAAGAAGGTTGAAAAGATTCTTATTTTTTTATTTGTGTTTCTTTAATAATTTCAGGATGGTCTTTACAGTGTGTGGCTGTATGTGAGAGGAAACAATGAAACAATGTCAAAGCTCCTCTGTTGAGCATAGTGGCAGGGCACTGTGGGGGAGATGCTGGCTTTAAGATCCTGAGTGATATCCATTAAACAAATAAATTCACCCCATGCAAAATGTGTAGATTTTCCCAGTCTCTGAAACTAATACATTGAAGGAGAAATAACCCATAATGAGGAAAACGCAGCCATGGACTGAATTCTTTGCAGCCTTTCTCAATGCCAGGCTTATTTTACTACTCATCTCAAATAAATGTAAAATGTTTTTATTTGTTTAATTATTTTCTTAAACATATATATATATATATGTTTAATTATCTTCTTAAACATATATATATGTATATACATATACATATATATATGTTTCTTCCATGCTTCAAGGGACTTATTGCCTATGTTTGTAAATAATGATTTTCCTTTAAATTGATTGCATGTAGGTAAAAATCTAAAAAGGAATTATATTTCTGTTAGTCACACACATATTCGTGGCACACACAAGTTTGTGGACATACAAAAAAGGAAGAAAAAATATCCAGCCATATGAGAAAGTTGGTCTTAATCAGCTTTTCCCCAACTGAGAACTGTCATACTATTGTCTTTATTTTGAATACCCTGGGCCCAAGAAAATCAACATTACACTTTGGCACAGAAACAAAATAGTTTGTGTGATAGGTGTCTTTAAGTCTAGTACTTGCAACATGGAGGTAAGTACTTCAGGATCTCAAAGTCATCTTTGGTTGCAGAAAAATTGTGAGATCAGGAAGAAAGGAAGAAGGGAAGGGAAAGGAGGAAGGAGAGGAAAGGAATGGAAGGGAGTAGAAGGGAAGGGAAGGGAGGGGAGGGGAAGGGAAGAGAAGGGAAGGGAAAGAAAGAGAAGAGAAGGGAAGGGAAGAGAAGGGAAGGGAAGGGAAGGGAAGGGAAGGGAAGGGAAGGGAAGGGAAGGGAAGGGAAGGGAAGGGAAGGGAAGGGAAGGGAAGGGAAGGGAAGGGAAGGGAAGGGAAGGGAAGGGAAGGGAAGGGAAGGGAAGGGAAGGAACAGGGAGGAGAGAGGAAAGTAATGGAGGGGAGTAGATGGGAAGGTAAGGGAAGGGAGGGGAGGGGAGGGGAAGGGAAGGTGAGAAGAGGGTAGAGAGGGGAGGGAAGGGAATGAGAAGGGAAGGGAAGGCATAATGATAAAATAAATTGTTAGCTAGAAAACCTGACTATGATGAAAGTGGTAGCAATTAATACCACAGTGGACTGACACTGTTTTTATCCACCACCTGAGCAACCTTTCGGAGCTAAGAATTAAAAGTGTGGAAGATGAACAATTTGTTCAACAGTCTTAACACCCTGGGCACAACACAGAGCTCATGCCTCCTGACCTCACTTTCAGAGTAATTTCTTGAAACATGCTTGTCTCTTGCTGTGCTCAGTCACTATTGAGGCCTGTCCTGGTCCTGCCATGCTGTTTTAAATCTTGGCTTGTGTAGGTTTAAGGTTCTTTCTGGCCATCTTACAAACAATAAAGTTCAAGTGCACTGAGGCAGCACCTTTACTGTGAAAACAGAACATCTGAGCATAATAGCATCTGTTCACAGATACGTGAACCATTAAGGTGAAAGTGTGAAGTGTCCATTGTGTTTAAATGCTTGAATAAAAGAAGTCCTGCATCTGGATTGCACTTCTGGCCAGTGTCATCCTTGCTAGGCAGTAACTATAAAAATGTAGCTTTGATTAAGAGAAGAAGGTAACAGTGGCAGATATCCTATACAATACTATAGTGGATCCAAAACAGAAAAAGAAAGGAAAAAGGGAAGGAAAAAAGGAAGGAAGGAAGGAAGGAAGGAAGGAAGGAAGGAAGGAGAAAGAAAGGAAGAAAAAAGAAAAGAAAGAAGAAAAACGAAAAGGAAAGTGATAAAGAAAAAATCACAAGAAATTTCTGTGTGCTTTGATAAAGGAAAAGCAAAGATCGTTCTAAGTCATAATACACAAAATAAAATGGGGGACGGGGTGGATGTAGGCTCTGTTCTGACAGGTTTTTGCTACTAAATAGTGGGATTCTTTTTCACATCACACCCAAAGCAGCATAAGACTTGTCCATGCTGAGTACCAAATAGAAAGACTCTTTACTATAGAAAAAACAAGCTGGAAGCAGAATCATTGGCATAGAAGTGGCCAGTTGCTGGGCTTTTGAAATAAATTTTCTAGGTTCTTCAGGAATTCTCCAGCAATTTGATTTTATTATTATTTGTGAAGGTTTGCAACAGAAACCATATTCATGCTCTCCTTCTATAGCCCAGAGCATCCTATTTTCTGATAATATTACAGTTGATTTATTCTTAATGAAAATATACAAACAGAATCTATGAAACACTCACTTGCAATGAAAGTTTACTAAGTGAAAGTTTAAGTTGCTAAAGAGAGCCCATTTTTGCCAGTAGTCAGCTTGCTTGGGAATTGGGCAATGATCAAGAAACTGACTTAGGGGGACCCAAATATCTAAAATTATAAGCCTTACCAGCAAACGAGAGTGGCTTATTTTCCCTAATTCATTTATTCATTAGTTCAATGACTTATTATTTTCTTTGATGGCAGTTTATTATGTACCCCTGGGATGCTTATGAGACAGTTAGAAATTAATTAGTGGGTACTATGAAGAAATTATACATAATGGGCTGGTCCCAAGACTCAGAATACATTTTGTAAACACTTAACGATCTATTGTATTGGTGACATTTTATGTCTTGTAATACAGTACTAAACAACACAAAACAATTCCTCCCCTTATAGAGTTTATTTTTCTTCTATAGCTGATAAGTAACTGATTAACCTAATAAATAAATCTATTATATGCTTTATAAAAGATGATAATTGTCAATAATAAGAAAAACTTCTGGAATGAGTTAGTGCAAAATAAATAGTTTGGCTAAGGTAAATCCATTTTTGATATTTTGATTTTAATTACTATGTTCATCCCTTCCATTTCCTCCTTCTAAACCCGCCCCTAAAATCCCTCCATGTAATCCTTCACACTCATGGCCAGGAGTCTCTCTTCCTTACAACCCCTAATAACTATAAAATTGGAAATTAAAAACAAGCAATTAGTATGTTAGAATTCAACTTCAAATCTAGTAAAGTCAAATGGTATATATAAGCATAATGTTATTAAGTTATAAAATAGAGATTACTAGTAGCTTTTCTGTTGCTATGAGTAAATGACTTACAGAAGTTCATAAACAATAACTTCATTCTAAATTCTGAAGGCTGGGTGTTTCAAGGTCAAAAAGCCTGTCTGACAATGGCTGTTTTTCTGATGGTATCATCAAATATGAAGGAGGCACACAGCATCACACAATGTGAAGGTGCTTGGCCAGGAATTAATCAGCTGCTAAATAATGTTATATACCCAATGACTACATGACACAGAGCCCACATATTACATGATGCTATGCATAAATTTACCCGGTTATAGGGCAAAACTTTAAAGATTAATGTCTCTTCAAAGTTCCACCAGAACTCCCCTCTGATGCTTTAAAATGGTGATACTACCCTACTCCAACATAAGCTTTAGTGGAGATGACAGAAAGCACTGAAAAGTGAGGACATTGTGAAAATTTTTAGCACACAGTTCTAACACACACACACACACACACACCACAGCTAGAGCCATAACACTCACATGAGCAAACAATAGAATAAGGGAGGAAAAGGAAAGGGGAGAATGAGAGAGAGAGAGAGAGAGAGAGAGAGAGAGAGAGAGAGAGAGAGAGAGAGAGAGGACTGACTTTATGAAGTGATTGGTATGGAAGAAGAGGTTATGGCAAGCATATTTTACTAATTCTGTTACTAGTCAAAAAACCTATGATATGTCAATCTGTGATACTTGCTCGTCCTAGTGACAGTCAATGCTGCAGAAGCTATACTGATCAGTTCACAAACAGACATTGTGTAATGGTTCCCCAAATTATTTAAGAATGCCAATTAGGTTGGGCTTTGATGGAGCATGCCTTTAATCCCAACACTTGAGACACAGAGGCAGGTGGATCTCTGTGAGTCTGAGACCAGCCTGGTCTACAAGAGCTAGTTCTATGACAGGCTCTAAAGCCACAGAGAAACCCCTGTCTGGAAAAAATAGAATGCCAAAGAGTTAAAGAATGAATAATACTACTGTTTGGATGTGGTCCATGCACAAGTGCATAATGAAGTCAAGGTACATTATTGTGCAAGGGTGCTAAGAGACCTGAATGTAAAAGAGGAAAAGCATGAGATGATGTTAGAAGCAAAGGAAAATGTGTAATTATTACTACAGTATAGACCGTTAAATATTTGTGACAATAATCACAGAATATAATAGCATCCAGAGTAAATTTCAATTGCCTTAAAATTGAAGATACATAAAGAGTAATAACAATAAAGAATTCAAAATTAATCAATATGAACTTGTTTTATTGAAGAATTATGTCAAATTAGTTTTTATAATCACTGTTTCTCTATTTTACAAATTTCCAACATTGAATATGAATTACTTTAGCTGTAAATAACTATCTACATAAATTTATTGTTTGAAAATGGCTATTCAACACAATTTTGTTGATAAATGTAATTCTTCATTTGATGATTAGCTGTTCTCATAAATCACAGTTAAAAACTAGTATCTATGCTATAAAAAGTAAATTTTAACTTATTCTCTATAAACAAGACCCCATGGATGTATTTGTGGTGGCAGAGGCTATTCACATAGTGCTTTATTCTCCATTTTTCTTAGAGAATAGCGAACAATGAATAATATAGTTAATCAGAAGAATTTCAGAGAAGGAGAGAATAGCGGAGAAAGTCAATATGTGGCCTCATCATAGGCAAGCTACCCACTGACCACAGCACCTCTGAAACCCTGTACTCTGGGTTCTTATGACAAATGTCCAAAAATTTGAATTGTTATATAAATGCTTGGATTCCCATTTATAATCTGCCCCTCAACTATGTGGTCCAAGTCATCATCAACTGGTTGTAACTCTTTATGATACTTTCCTAATTGTTGAGAGCTAATTTTCAATGTAAAGCCTGACCCTCTTCCTCCCAGATGACATAGCTATTCATTGGATATTTTTTTATATGTCTTACAAAACAAAATATTGTAATGTCAAGGTACTACACTGGTCAAGGTGAATTGAAAACATCTATTACATAACATACGACCTAGACCAATTTGATACTAATGAAGAGCAGCTGTGTTTTACCCTCTCACTGAATGTGTTTAGTGAATGCTAAAGAGAATATTTTGATGTATTATCCACAAGTACTCCATTTGTCAGACTCATGCTAGCACATATTAACAATTCCTGCCTTGTTGATTCTTGAGCATGGCTTGATCCTTCCCTCTCAATGTAAATGGAAACTAATACTTGTTTCCAAAGGAATTTCATTTTATTGGTAAGATTACTGGTAAGATGCACTTTCCCAAATCAAATGGAAATGTTGAAGAGATGTGCTTCTGAGGAGACCTTGTGGTACATAAGACAGTTAGGACCACAAAGAAAGACTTTCTTACTGACCTTACTGACCTCTGCGTTGCCACCTATCATGACACTAAGTGTCCATGGTGAGTGTCCAATGGCAGGATACCATTAGCGAAGAGCTTCATCGCCACTATTGTATAAAGGAATTGCAGTTTAAAAAAAATAACTCTGAGGGCCTCATAAATGTAATATATACTCAGCACATGAGTAGAGCATTCATGTAAGCTAGATGCACATATACAAATACTTCCTTAACCTAGAGGCAGGAGGGAGGGCATAGTCCCTTCTCCAAATGTCTTGACAGATATTGTTGATCCCTCCTGGAAGGCATCATCCTCCCTATGGAGTTGGGGGGTTTGATGGGATGGGAGGGTGGTTGGCGGTCATGGGAGAGATGGAAGGAGAGAGGGAGGGAGAATTGATATGTAAAATAATAAATAAATTTTAAAAACTGAAAGTAAAAGAACATACCTGTAAGTAACACTTTTAGAAAATTGTTTCACAGAAATAAAAAATCAAAGTTCTCATCATTACTACTTTATTGATTTGTTTTACAAGAAACAGCTCAAGTATAGGGACCCCTGAGCTATCTGTCTGAGTTCTCATGGCAGCCCTACCAAGGATGACCCTTTCCCTTCAGGAAGTCCTCTTCATTTCTTTTGCTCTTTGTGATAGATATTTTGTAGTTGTAGTGTGCCCTTTCAGTCTAAGCTCAGAGTAGCATTGAACATATACATTCTTACAATGGATTACAGAAACTCAAAAGCATTTAGCCATGATTACATGACATAGTTTTCTTAACTCTGGTGAGGTGCTGTGAATCCATATCTGAACAATCAGTTTAAATTATGAATTCTAGGCCCAGCATATCAGAGTCCCATGTTCATTATTATTTTACAGTGTCTCATATAGAGGCTACCATAAAGCAGAGAATTAGCATATTATTATTGATTATTCTGGATAATTGTTGGTTGGAAATGATCCAAAGCTTCACAAAAATATATTATATTAGAATATGAAAGACCTACCTAATGGCCTTTTATTTTTGGACACTGAACCACTAAGTCACTCTCATTGTGTCTTTGAGGTGAATGAGGAGGACTCAAAGACAGAGATCAAAGAGAAGTTCCTGAGTTATATTTCCACCAAAGCAGAGAGCTTCAGCTTACACCACAGTCCTTACACCACAGCCGCATGCCTGGGGCATCTTTCCTCTCCATAGATGTTTTAGTGACAACATAGTACTCTCAGAAAACTGACAGAAAAGAAGAAACAGTGAAGTTGAAGATGAAAATAGTTCTCCTTGTGATACAGTATAGATATCACAGAAGGAAAAATGAAGTACATTTAGGAGGCCAAGGCAATCTATGAAGCCTCTGGTAGTGGAATAATATCTATCCCTAATGTATGAATGGACATTGGGAGACCATTCCCTGCAGAGGGATACTCTCTCAGTCTAGATACATGGGCAAGGCCCTAGATTCTCTCGCAAATGATGTGACAAACTTTGATGATCCTCCATGAAAGGCCTCACCCTTCCTGGTTAGTGGATGCAGGTGTGGGTTGGGGGGTGGGCAGGGGCATGGAAGAATGGGAGGGAGAGGGAACTGGGATGGATATATAAAACAAGATTGTTTCTAATTTAAATAAAATTATTTTTAAAAAGAGAAAAAATATAAAGTGCATTTCCAATGGCACATTAATCAATAGTTTAGTTCTTTACCTTCAGCATATCATCAATTTTTCATACTGCAGTTATCTAGATAGTTCTTTAGATCCAAAAATTATTTCCTAAAACACTAGGCTTCCTGCAAATGGCTCAACTTTCATATCCATACGTATTTATGCAGAAATGGAAGCTAGAAAAGCCTAGAAATTTATTAAGATAAAGCAGGAAATAAAACACAACAAGGGAATGAAAATTGTCACTGTGTTCCTGGCTCCGTGTGTCTATACCCACCTAACTCCATACTGTTGAGGGCACAGAATGTATGCTGTCAATTGATACATAGCAAATCCCTATGAAAGCAGTACAGCAAACTTATATTTCACCCTCTAAACCTCGGAACACAGCTGAAAATCTGTCTGCCCTAGGCTTTTTGAGAGTAAATTGAGGCTAAGTGTGAATCTCTCTGGAGATGAGATGGTCATAATTTTTCTCACATTGTATACGATTGCATATTGTTTGTTCTCCTTAAAATTATGTGTAATGGAAAACCTTTTAGTTATACAGACTTCTGCAGAGTGTTCAAAGGGAATATGTAGATGAGATAGATGACAAATGCATAGATAATCAAACAGAAAGAACCTGTCTCCTGTCCTTTTTACACAGACAAAGACACAGTGCTTAGGGATGTGTGAAACTACCAATTTTCACCTTCCAAGCATTCACTTGAAAACATAGCTTTTGCAATTATTTCAAAATTTAATACAAGCGGTGATATATCAACCAGTAGAAAGATTAAGCAGTGAACATAGTTCTATGCTTTTGCGAGCACACTAATGTGACTTATGGGATGTGCTAAAATAGCAGATGATACTTGTTCCAATGAATTATTTGAAAATGGAATTGTATTTCAAATGCAATTAAGATAGAGTTACTAAATTACTTTAACTGTCCATTCTAAAGTGACTAATTGATTCAAGATTTATCAACATTGTCACTAGCCTTGCACATTTGTCTTGTCAGGAGTATTGCTTCTTGAGTTTTCCATCTCTTTTGCTTCCATTGTGACTATAAAGAGGGATAAGTTTCTCACATGCACATCTTTTATAATGTAGAAGATTTCAGTTCTTTCTACAAACACATGTTCTTTGAGAGTCTGTATACATATTTTCAGGTTCAAAGTCAAGATGTATCATCTTTCTCAGTATCTGAATGTTCCCCGCATAACTCTTTGGTTTCTCATGGAATATTTGCTACACTGAAAGACATGTTCTTTTAGTGGATCACAGATTTTGTGTTTAATTGTGATGGGGGGGTAAGAGGGAAGAAAAGGAGGTACAGAAAGCAGTCAATGAGTCAGTAAAAATGCCTGCACCAAACATTGAGTGTTGCACCTATTAGGTGTGTGTGCTTGTTGTATATGTGTGTGTGAGAGAGAGAGAGAGAGACAGAGAGACAGAGAGACAGAGAAAGAGAGACAGAGAGAGTTTGTCTGGTGTTAATCCACAGCAATGATAAGTGAAGTACTCTTGTAGGAAACTCTAGCAGTTGGGAGGTGGAAAGACTATTATCAGAAGTTCAAGATTACTATCTGCTACAATGAAAATTTAAGTCCTGACTAGGATACATAAGATCATGTTTCAACTGCAAAGAAAAGATGCTTTTTCTTCTTAAGGATTGTCTAGACAATATTGTGGTTTTCCAGTGCTCATAAAGACTGCTTTTCTGAGTGTAGAGATTTTCATGTGGCTAATTGGTTTAGGATCACCAGGTAATGTGAAGGAGGATGCTGAGCTGGCTACCTGGGCTTAGATTTTGCTGTTTTGCTGTTGGTTCTTTATATGTAATTTTGTTGTTTTTCCTCTTATCATATCTATGGACATTAAATGACTATCACTACTGAGCTTTTAAATACCTCATCAGGTTGGAATCTTTATAAGTGATCTTGTTGCTATATTCCTAAAAACATCAATATTCAGCTCAGTCTGTGTAGTGTTACTTGTATGTACATGTTTGGAGCTGACATCTGGCATAAGATCACAAGGCGGTATGCTCTTTTCAGGGGAAGACATTTTACCCCTGCTCTCATTATTCAATGGTTGTTTGTGTTTATTTGTGTGGCGTCGAATCTACCTGGGCTACACCACTCCTATGCTTACCTTAACATGTAACATATTTGTTGTTGTTGTCATTTTATTTCTTGCAGTCAGTTTGTTATTTCCCCACAGTGGTCACAGTCACCATTACAACAGTATCTGACACTCTGGACAAAGTACTGATTAATTCATGCAGGTCAGACAATGGGTTTTATTAGATAACTTATAGTTTTATAGGTAATTTTGAAGTGTATATTGCTTAGTGATGTTTAAGAGATTTCCTTATTTAGATTAGGATATAAAGAAAGTTACTCTCTGTGTATATAGATACTAATATACATCAATTCACTATTTGGATATTAAAATTATATATCATTTAAATCCATATAATGTTGAAAATATAATCTTATATTTCTACTAGTAAAATATTTATGTTATCTCCATATACATTCTTACATATGTACATAATATATATATGAGCCATATTTTAAAAACAACTTTGGCATATAAGAAAAAATTAAAAAGAATCCTCTTTTAAGTAATACTATTTTTGAAGTGGCATTAATGTGTTCAGCAAAAGGTGACTATCTTCTCTAAGCTAATAAAATGTTATTTCTGCCATTTGTGTCACCAATTGCTTTGGGTCTTATTTTGAACTTTTCAACTCATCTTTACATCTTGCCTAAGATTAAGGCTTTAGGGACATTTGCTCTACACAGATGAGAAGTAGCAGAAAGAAATTCTCTAAAGAATATAAAAATATGCAACTGGTAACCAATGTTAAAGACATTTATAGAGCTATTTGTAGAATTCTGTCTCAGAACATGCCTTGGAATAAGAGATGTTATATAGAGTGGTCTCTTTAGATGAACATAGTAGCAGGTTATATGTTCTCTTCATTTATGAGACATTATGATGTTAATTGAAATTTTGGAAAGGATCCAAAGTAAACATGTTGACAGATTGTTAACAAAATTCAAACATGTTAACATATATGATCTATTACTTTTCTTAAGTATGCATACTCGCCAGTGTTTGTCATTTGGCATGTTTAATGCTGCTCTTGCACTGAAACTGTTAGGACAAAAATGAAAAAGATTAGGTAAATACTGGAGACAGGAAAATAAATCTACTTATGGATGAGTGTCACTGTTTTAATATTTATAATATGACTATGTATACAACAGCACTTTCATAAACATGTAAGATATTATGTTCTTAGTGTTGCTTAAGATGCTAAAGGCTGAAATATTCTGAGGTGCAAAATTATAAAATGAAAATTTCTTCTTCATTTACTGGATGGTTTACTCTATAGACATAGAACCTCAGTCTTATTAATCTATTGTCCTGTAGACACCAGGAATGGTAACACATTCCCATAATACCAACACTCAGGAGATGAAGGCAGGAGTGTTCTGTGTTTGAGGTGTAAGAGTGCAGAATATGGCTAGCTTTCAGCAGCGGGAATTTTATTTAGCCAGGATTGGCAATAACAAGGAATGACAACAGAGTAAAAAAGAACAAAGATTAATCTATGTGAGTTTTTATAATCATTGAATAAGAAGATACTGCTGAATAGAAGAGGGAAGTCAGGATTTGAAGGCTTGGGGAAAACATAACTGTCAGACTTAAAGTGACTGATGAGCTTGAGAGAGCAAATGTTTATTCTAAGTTTATGGGAGGTTTGGGACTGTTAATGATGGAGAAACCTGTGGTATAATAATTGAAACGTCTGCATATAGAACGATGAGTGTTGTATCTCTCACAAAATGTTACATGCCTATAAATAGAACATGGAAATATAGCTTATTCTAGCAAATAAAAAGAATCTTAGCTTTGACCAACCTGATGACATCCTGCTTCTTTTCCTCACCGCAGTATAGGATTCTACCACTTTCACATCCTCTTCATGAGAAATTGCTTGGTGTTAATGATCACAATCTGTCATTTCTCATAAAATATATCAGTACTTAATATTTAAATATAAAATCTTCAAAGTCTTAAGGTCTTTATCATCATGGATATTTTTTAGTTAGTTTTCTCTTTGTAGTCCTGGCTCTCCTGGATCTCTCTCCGTAGACAAGGCTAGCCTTCAAGTGAGAGGTCTTCGTATGTCTGCCGCCCGATTACTGGGATTAAAGACATGTACCACCATGCCCTTGTCTAATGCATTTTTTGATACAAATGTTAACTATAGTTATGAACTTGCCAGTGAGATATGATGAGACCCATATTATCATATTAAATATAGGATTAATAAGTTTAATAATAAAAATGAATATATTAGTATATATAAGAAAATATAATAAATAGCTTTTTTCTTCTAATGTCTAGATAACATAAAGAAACCTAGTTAGGTTATTGATTGTGGGTATATGCATATGAGTGTAAATGCTCATACATGACAGAGGCATCAGAGACTCACTGAGCTGGAATTACACATGGTTTGTAACACACCCAGTATGGGTTCTGGGAACTAAACTCAGGTCATCTGTAAGAGCTGAGCTTGTTATTAACAGTCAACCCACAGATCTGTACCCTCATCTCAGTCCCCACTCAAAAATACTTCTATAAAAACCAACATGTTTGGAATTATCATCTCTTACCAATTTGAGATCTTCCAGAATACTTCCAGAATTATCTCTCAACAATATGGTTGCCTACAGAGACCTATAAAGATAACACCAGGCAACATAGATAAGCAAAATTTCACAGAACCCCATTCTCTCATGAAGAGCTGTAGCAATCAACTGCTGGTGAGGAAATCAGAACTAGTGCTTTATTTTTATGTCATAGGAAATACCTCAATCAACAAATGGTGTTTTCTAATGCACTCTTGCTCGTAGACTTGGCATCTAAAGATTAATTTAAGCCATATGTCTTTTTTATATTTTAAGACTGTATTTATTTTATGTGCATGACTAAACACACTGTAATAAACTTCATGGTGTGCATTACATGCATGAATGCAGGGAGAAGGGCAGAACGTGGCATGGAATCCCCTTGAGCAAGCATTACAGGAAACTGCCAGCCACCACATAGATTCTGAGAATAAAACCTTGGTTCTTTGCAAGAATAGCAAATGCTCTTGACCACTGAGGTACCATCCTACCTCTCTTTATAAAAGTTGAATTAATTAATAATTTGCAAAAGTTTTAATTAAGTTAGCACTTTATAGTTTACTGTGAGGACAACTTTTATGGTATAATACTCTAAAGAAATGCTTCACAAACATTTCATTCATTCTGATTCAATCAATGACTCCACCATCTATTACCCATATTTCTTATTCTCACTTAGTCTTCAAAATGCAAATATCATATATAAATTAAGTCACTGAATAAATTCTGGTAATTAATATTTAAAACTCAAACTTAGACTAAGGATTATTTGCTTGCTTATCAGTATTTTCTTTATTAATCATTTAAAATTCTTTATTTTCTTCTCTCCAAACATGTTATCACACATGTTTCTATTGCTTCTTGGTATATGAAGATTATTTTTTTGATAATTTTATGAATGGGTACACTGCCAGTCTCAACTTCCAATGTTTCTGGAATTATTCCTTCCCATGTTTACTTTATAACATAATGACTTCTTTGGGTGTTTTAAATTGTAATTTATTTTCAAAAACATTAATTGTTGAATTCCATTTCATGTTATAAATTGCATGAATTACCACTGCCATAGTTTGTAGTTCGTATGAAAACATCATGTTTGTGTCACAAATATCAAATCCAGGTTATTTGAAAAAGAAAATAATAAATCTTAGTATTCACTAAGATAAAATGCTGCATCAAAGTACAGGAGGTGAAGCTTCTATCTAGCATGGATTTCAATATTGGACATCGTGAAGTGGTTGAGAACAAGTTTCTAAATAGTGACTTGTCTATCAAGGTTCTTTATTCAAACTGACTATTTAGTTTTGTTTATTCATTTAAAATGTATTATATCAGACCATACCTAAATATCATTGATGCATTTGAGTTTTAGTTACAAAGCTGCTTACATGAAAGAGTTCTCTGTCTATTAAATATAAACACATAATCCGATATTATGTGATACCCATAACACACACAAAAAAAGAAATAACTGGGATTGTAAATATTGAAATGAGCTTAAAGATGATGAAACATACATTGTGTTTAAAAGAAAAAATATTACCATAATTAAGCCTTGTTATAAAAGAAAGTCAGAGCATCTGCTCAATAGAAAATTGCCAAAAAGTTTTCGAGCGTCCAATGATATGTCTCAAAGTGACCAGTGTCATGCTGCACCCATCTTTGTTTGCAGTGGATGGCATGGATGGAAAGTACTGTCATGTCAGTAGCATCACATTCTGATCTGTCTAGTCATGAAGCATTGTTGGTGTGTGAACACATACCATTTCACAGCGATTTAAATGTTATGAATCAGTGTAGTTTACCTAATCATGAAATAGAAATTTCTGTGTGACAAGATAGTCATTACCTTTGAGAAATCAATATCCTTTCTTCCTTTACATAATAAGCACCAGAAGATAACCATGTACCAGATTATAATAAACAGAATAAACAAAGTGAATAAATATGGAATAAAGTTCCAGCTGCATCTTGTACTAACTAGAGACTGCTAGACTTCCAGTCCAAAATTTATGCCTAATAATAAAATTGATATGGATGTATTCACCTGACCACACCTGCAACTGTCTTGAGGACAACTACAACTACTGCTTAGTAACTCAGGTCAATTTTTCACACATCCTCAAGTGTACTCTAAACACCCAGAACCTGCTTAGTAGTGTGTGAAACGTCATGCCAGAACTTTGGCATAGCAGTCCAATGCCAGGAAGGTGTCTCTGGTGCCTTATCTTGAGATGAAACAGGTGAATTCCATCTTGGATGAGAAGACTTTCGTGTTGATCAAAACACACCAACCTTGTTTGACCTCTGCTACAATCTGCCTAGTCTTGTTGTCATGAAAAATTCTTCTTCAAGGAAGTCCTCATTACATTGTACTGAATCTCCTGTTTTGTCCTGAGGGAATTTGAAGACAGTTTTGATTACCTGAGATGGTATCTACAACAATTGCAGAATGAAAAAAAAGTCTGTCCCTAAACTGTTGAAAACCCTTGAGAACAAGAATAATACATCAGAGAGGGGACTCCAAATAGTATATGATTGTGCATATCTCAACAAGAAAGCTTTTATAACCTTTTTTAAAAATAAAAGGAAATATTAAAATATAAATATTAAGGTAATGATATATAAATTCCATTTAATCATACATTTTAAAATGTATTGAGTTGCTTTTGTAAGTGCATCTTCATACAATAATTTTCATATTTATTCATTATTTTATGTCTATGAGTGTTATCTGCATATATGGATGTGCACCACATGCATGGCATGCCTGGGACACAAAGAGGTAGGAAGAGATTGTTGGATATGCTAGGTCTAAAGTAACAGATGCTTGTGAGCCACCATATGGATGCTGGGAGATGGAACCTAATTCTCTGTCAGAGCAGCAAGGGATCTTAACTAACTTGTCAGCATCATGTTTAAATTATGTGAGTATGTTTCCTTACCTTTCTCCTCTATGACTGTGTGTGTGTGTGTGTGTGTGTGTGTGTGTGTGTTTGTGTCTGTGTGTGTGTGTGTGAACTATACATGTGTGATAAATATGCCTGTGAGTGCGAGATTGTATATGTGGGAACTTAGAGGCTGACATTGGGTATATGCTTTAATTACTCTCCGCCTTATTTTAGAAAATGAGGTCATTCACTGAACCTTCAACTCACAGATGAGCTCCATCAATCTTCCCTTCTTACTCTCCAGCACCTGGCCCATGGGTCCTGCTTTTGCACCTGGCCTTTGGATGAGCTATACAAATCAGAACTCAGGTCTTCACCCTTGTGTGACAACTGTGTACTGACTAAACTGCCTCCTTAGCTCCTTATATTTTCAGTTAAAATTATTCTTTTCCTCTGTTTAGCTTTGTGGCCTGTCCTGGATTACCTTTGTAGAACAAGCTGGCCTCAAACTCGCAGAAATCTGCCTGCCCCAAGTGCTGGGATTAAAGGCATGCACCATAACTACCAGGCTAAGTTTTTTCATATATTTAAAGTTCATGTGTTTTGTGTACAAAGATAGTTTATCTATGCTTTTTAAGCACTGTTATAACATACATAGACAACTTCTATTATGATGATGTTTATCTATCAGTTCTTTGTACTTTCTGCTTTTTGTGACCTCTTTAGAGAAGATCTTTTCCTACTTTGAGGTCAAGATATATCTTCTTACAAATAAATGCCCAAGTATACATTACCAAACCTGTACTATCTAAAACAAACACAGGCAGGCTCCACACATTTAGGCACATATATTTAAGGATGCATGCTTGTATACACACACACACACACACACACACACACACACATATATATATATATGTATATATATATATATACATATATATATAGAGAGAGATATAGATAGATATATAGATAGATAGATAGATAGATAGATAGATAGATAGATAGATAGATAGATAGATAGATCTCAACACAGGGCATGGGTAGGTTCTTAGGCTGTCATTCCCAGGAGAAACAAAACCATGAGTAACACAATCACTGGGAAACCTAAAGATGAGAGGCTCAATGGAATATTACTCTGTAGGAAAAACAAAAACAAAAACAAAAACAATGGAATCTTGAAATTTGCAGGCAACTGGATGGAACTTGATGAAACCATCCTGAATGAGGTAACCCAGTCACAAAAAGAAGAACATGGTATGTACTCACTCATATAGAGATTTTAGGCAGAGAACAAAGGATCACAAGCCTATAATTCACACCACCAGAGAAACTAGGATACAAGGAGGATCTTAAGAGATTCATACACGGTCCCTCACAGAAGGTGAAAGGAACAATATTTCCTGAGAATATTGGGAGTATAGGGGGGCAGTGAGTGGAGAAGGTCAGGAGAGGAAATCTTGTGGGACTAGGACGATTGAGTCAGGGGAGGAATAGACGAGAGAAAGACACACACACACACACACACACACACACACACACGGAGAGAGAGAGAGAGAGAGAGAGAGAGAGAGAGAGAGAGAGAGAGAGAGAGAGAGAGAGAGAAGGAGAGAGAGATGCCATAAAAGAAGGAGCCATTATAGTTTTGAAGAGAAAACTGACTCTAGAAAAATGTTCAGAGACCTACAAGAATGACCCCAACTAATTATTTGAGCAACGATGGAAAGGGTATCATAAATGTCCTTCCCTAATAATGAGATTGATGACTAACTTATACACCATCAAGGATGCCTCATCTAGTAGCTGATGGAAACAGAAGCAGACACCCACAGCTAAACACTGAGCTGAACTGGAATCCAGATGCAGAGATGGAGAACAACTCCAGGTTAAAGAAACCCACAGAGACAACTGACCTGGACAATGGAGAGCTAATTGATCCCCAGGCTGATTGCTGGGAAACCAGCATTGGACTGACTCATACCCCCTGAACATGGATCTTATTTAGAAGGTCTGCACAGTCTAAGGAACCTCTGACAGTAGAACTGGGATGTATCCCTGGTGAATAAAAGTTCTTTGGAGCCTATTCTCCATGGAAGGATACTTTCTTAACCTAGAGGTAGGAAAGAGGGCCTAGTCCCTGATCCAAATGACTTGACAGATTTTGTTGATCCCTTCTTGAAGGCATCATCCTCACTGTTGAGTTGGGGAAGGGGGATGAGAGAGTGGTTGGGGGGCATGGGAGGGAGGGAGAGAGAGAGGGAGGAAAAGAGGAAGAGGGAACTGGGATCGATATGTAAAATAAGAAAATAAATACAATAAAATTAAATTTTAAAAAAGATGAGACGCTTTAAGCTACTTTTCTGTGAAAGTCAGGTTCTAAATCTTGCTTAGATTGTGCTGACTCAGGGACTTTCAGATACCACATGTTAACATTTGGTCATATGTCAACCAGTATACAATATACAAATATAAAATTTGAGAGATTTTTAAAGGTACAGTTTGCATTCTATAAAGTAAACATTGTTAATACAATACACCTAACAAAAACTTCAATAGAAGAGAGTAAATATTTTTATATGTAACACCATGCTTTCATCTTATGAGGGAATGGATATATCTTTTTTAAATGAGTTTTTGGCTTGGGTTCTAATATAACATTTCATTTTTCAAACTATTATTCATTTATAAATAACATGGGAAGTTAAGCAAAGAAGTATATGCTATATAATTATTTTAGTAAAAGGAAAAATAAGGAACAAAAAACACTGCATCCAGTCACAGAGTATAATACTAAATTAATAGGATTTATGCACAATAAAGCATTTTATTGTTAAATATAAGCATGATGTATTGGGTAGAATTAATTTTGTCTTATAAGTTTTTATTTTATCTTGTTCCACCCAGACTAAATGGTTTGATAGATTCCACGAAAACCACATTAGCTTATGTCAAATTGTCCAGTCTATTTAAAGGTCAGCTGAAGAAGGTAAAGAACATATGTCCCTAGTTGTGCCTATATTATTGAAGTCTTACATGGGATGTCTTTCTCCCCCATTTACTGATTCAATCTCTACTAAAGTGATTGTTACAAATATTCTTAACTTTTCTCTTTTCAAAAGTTCTAGAATTGTCTTTTGTGTATCTATATATGTGGGATCCATATTGCTCTTTCTTCCTGTATATTGTCATCCATAAATAGCTAACAGAAAACCTGGTGTCTGAGCTTCCTTCACAGAGCAGATGAACTGATCATTTTCTCTGAAAGGCCAACCAAGGCCTATGTCTTTGCAAGACAAATAACAGCAGCATCTACAAAGAACAATAGGCCTGAGTGCATATGTGTTTTGCTTAAACCTGGTAGCATAATGCTATTGCCCTACTGCAGATTATGATGGACTCTCCATGGTACTTTCTCACTAAATCTTTTTTTTTCAAATCTGAGATTGCATCATCCAAACCATATAACTAAACAATGTGGATACAAACCTGGGAACAGATGGGAGGAAGTTCAAACACAGGTCAGCACACAGCCTAACTGAGCTAAGAGTTCTGCATCTTTTGCCTGGATTAGACAAGCATTAAAATCCATGCACTGTGATGAGAAATGACAGTTCTGAACCTTGTACACAAACAGCATGCAGATTGTGGACAGGGTGTTATTTCACAGATATGATGTCTTCTGAAAGCTCTGACAAAACCTTGCAAAAATAAAACACGGAGAGTTCAAGGCTCTCACCCCTTGCCCCAAAGCATCAGATGAGCTAAGTGGATAGGAAAGTGTCCTTGCAGTGAACTCATTATAGGCTATAAAATTTATACAGTTTGTAAAGAAGTATTTTATGTGATACCTTTCCTGATAAGGACTCAAGGAGGCAGCGTGATGGAGTATTCAAAAGACACGGGGGCAGGAGTACCCAGTGATTCAGATGTCTCTGAAGCTAAGTTTACCTAGATATTTTGTGTCTGGTGCCATGTCATTCTCATCAAATATTAGTAGCTTTCTGTTATATTTCACTAAAACTCACCATTAAAAGATAAAAATCAGTTTCTCTAACACAAATTACATACGAGTCAACAATTGAAATATTTCTATTTAAGATTTCATTAGGTACAATACTGAATTTGCTCTGTTAAGTGGCAGTAATTGAGGACAATTGAATGAAACTGAATATAAATGTTGAATTGGCAGTATGAATGCAATGTCCATTAAAGCACTGAAGATCTATATTAAAATAATTAAAACATCACAACTATTTTATTATGTGCTTTGACTTCAGAAAATGGATTCAGACATTGTGGTCTTCTGTCCCAGTTCCATGTTTGCCTTCCTGATACCAACAGCCACTTTTCTCCCTTTGATAACTGAACACCAAAACACAAGTCCACAGCTATTACACAATGAGTTACTCATTATTCCATAGCCATAGAACATTAAACACACTTTTTATTTGAGTGGATTAAAGCTAAATCTAAACAAAATTTATCTTAATGTTCCTTACTGTAGTATAGTATAATTATCTTGTGTTTGGTTTATTTTATTGACTTTAGAGTTTGAGAACAACAGTTCTCAACCTGTGGATTGTGACCCCTTTATGGGTTAAATGACTCTTCGTTTATATTATTGTTAATAAAAGTAGCAAAATTAGAGGTATGAAATATTAACAAAAATAATTTTATGTTTGGAAGTCAGCCCAACATTAAGAACTGTTACAGCATTAGGAAGGTTGTGAACCATGGCTTTAGATATATGATCAAAATACAGAGTTTTAAAGGGATGCATGTAAAAGTTTCTTTTAATTCCGGAAGTCATGGATACCAAAGATTTGAGTTGGGAAATCTTTCTTAAATTACTTGTTTTGAAATTAACACCATTTCTAGCTTCTCAAAGGCTAAATTACTTTACTAATGTAGTAGGATTCTTCTCACTCAAGTGTGAACCAAAATGTTGCAGCAGGTTTGGCGCCAATCTGTAGCGTGTATATTTCCGCCAGCCCGCCAGTCTGGGCCCACAGCCACGCCAGCCCCAAATAACATTCAGAGACTCTGTATTTGATACAATCCTGTTCGCCAGTTACCATTATTGTTTATGGGCTAGCTCTGCCTTAATTATTAACCCATTTCTACTTATCTAAGTATTTCCACATGGTCATCGGGGAGCCACAGCAGGCGTCCTGCTTCTTCCCTGGGCTACATCTCATCCCCTCCCTACTACTTCCTCTTTCTTCCTTCTAGTCTCCTAGCCCCACCTATCTAGTTTTCTATTGGCCACAGAGCTTTATTAACCAGTATGAGAAACATATATACAGAATAAAATCTCCCATCACCAAAACTAGGAAAGGTAACCAAATAATTTAAGTGTGTTCTTAAAAGTAATAAGTTCATATATTCTTTCTGTTGTAATTTAAGATCAGCAGCACATGAGAGAAAGACATCATGCAATAGGGTTCAAACGCAAGGATTTTTTATTAGGAAAAGGAATCATAAAAAAAACGGGAAAGGGGAGTGGGGAGACCATCCTTCAGGGACAAGAGTTACTGGAGGGAGGAAAGAGAATGAGAGAGAGAGAGAGAGAGAGAGAGAGAGAGACAGAGACAGAGACAGAGACAGAGATGCAGAGAGACAGACACAGAGAGAGAGACAGAGAGAGACACAGAGAGAGAGAGACAGAGAGACAGAGACAGAGACAGAGACAGAGATGCAGAGAGACAGACACAGAGAGAGAGACAGAGAGAGACACAGAGAGAGAGAGACAGAGAGACAGAGACAGAGACAGAGATGCAGAGAGACAGACACAGAGAGAGAGACAGAGAGAGACACAGAGAGAGAGACAGAGAGAGAGAGAGAGACAGAGAGACAGAGAGAGACAGAGAGACAGAGAGAGACACACAGAGAGAGACAGAGAGAGAGAGAGGGAGAGAGAAGAGAGGATAGGAGGTAGGAAGGGCCCATTTAAAAGGCAACATAGTGAATGTGCACAGGTGGTAGTCTTAGTAGCTTCAGCTATGGGGATACCCTGTTAGGACCCCATGAACAGGCCAGTACATATAACTGAATACTAACACTTTCTTTTGTGTTTTTCTTTAATTTAAAGATGAACTGAGGGATCTGCACCTCACTTTAGTTCCTCTCAAATTTAGGAAGAGTTGATATATGTCTACTGAAAAGACCATGAAGAAAATGATGGAGAGAACTTAACTCCAAGGATGCTTTTTGTTGTAGTGGCACTGGGAAGCATTTCTATATTTTACAAAGAACTCAGACAGTATATAAGCTGAGAGTCCATCATTTGGGGCAGTTGATCTGTGTGTGCTGGGTAAATATGTGCACAAGAATAACCTTAATCAGCAGTTTTGTGTTACATAAAGTAAAGCAAAGTGAGCCTGTAAAATCTAAGAGAACTTCTAATGGGGTACTCATATAGTCAGTGGAACACACACACACACACACACACACACACACATACACCACAAACACACACACACACACACACACACACACTAAGTACAACCTCTGAATCTTGGGATACTCCGAGACTCTGAGAAATCTTGCTAGAACTCTTAATCACATGGAGATATTTTTAAATGTAATTTACATTTATATGATTTACATGGAGATGCAGGAACTCTGGTATGTTGAGTATTTGGAATTCAGATAACTAAGTGGGTTTTCTTTATTTTTCTTTCCTTCTTTCCTTCATTTCTTCCTTTTTTTTTCTTTTTCTGAGATAAGGATTCTCTGTATAGCTTTGGATGTCTTGGAACTAGCTCAATAGACCAGGCTGGCTTTGAACTCACAGACATCTATAGTGCTGGGACTAAAGGTCTGTGCCATCACCACCAGGCTAGTGGGTTTCTGAAAACTCTGTGAACTCTAAGTTGACTGACCTTAACAGAGAGTACAAGCAGAGGTAAGGTGGTGTTTCTAATACAAAACAGAGAAAAACCTTGCTGTATGACCCCATTCTTTAGCACATAAGCATGAAACACAGAACATTATATAACACTTTTAATCACACTGTAGATACACCTATTTCTTTTGTTTTGTGGCAGTGTCTTGTAGCTCAAGGTCTGAAAATATTCCCAGTCTCTTCAGCTACATATTTGAAATTTAAATTTTGCAAAATGAAAAATTGTTTTCGTCACATCTTTCATTAAACACTAAGTTCAAATCTTCCCCAGAGATGAAGGAACTGATTCACTCTTAAGTTGGCAACTTGGGCCCTTGGTGGACTGGGAGTTTTACTCAGAGCTGCCAGACAGTTAAAGCCCCCACACCTACAAAAGCATACATGTTTTGAGGGTCTAAGTAAAGCCTTTCAAATGACTACCCTCTCCAGAAAGAAACAGAAGTGATTAGGTTAGCTCATGACTTGTATTAAAAATAATCCAGCTTTGAGAATGACTCTGTCACTCTCTTCTTCTTCCTTCCTTCCTTGCTTCCCTCCTTCCCTCCTTCCTTCCTTCCTTCTTTCCTTTCTTCCTTCCTGATTCACTCTTTCTTTCCTTCACTCTTTACTTCTTTCTTTTATTTATTTTTGCTAGTATTATAGCAAAGCCACAATGAAAATAAGGATTGTGTACTTGAGTAATTCAGAAATAAAAAAATCACAGTTACAGATAGTTTAGGAATTTTCCACTGCAAAGCTTGAGAAACATGTCACAAGGTCGTATTCCAGAAGCATAACCATCCCTATGAATCTAAAATGATCATATCAAACAAAAATTAAAAAACACCTAAAGGTAATGGCTTTGTTTTAGAAGGAGATAGTATTATACATTTACCTAAGGAATGACAACTTTATACACACCTCCAATGTCCTTTAGTTCATATTGATTTTTATCATAATTTAAAAACAGTGCAAAGCATTCACAAGCAGCAAGACAAAATAAACTGTTCTTTCTTATTACACCAGAGAGCCTCTAAGTAGCAGAAGATTTTGATTTACATTCAGGCATTAAAATTAAATCACACGTCCTAAGGAAAATGATCTGTAATAATGAGAGCTGAACACATGGGACATGAAAATAGTATTGAATAAGGAAACAAAATACAGTTGTGGTGTGGGGCTAGTGTGATTTAATGAAGAGTTCTTTAGAAAACAAATTTCTTCTTCTCTGTTGTCTATTGATTGCTGGCATATTAGCAAACAAATTACTGGAAGCAATGAATATGATAAATTAGAAATCATTTCTCTTCCATTGAGTAGTTTCATTTACAGAGATGATGTTGAGGCTTCTGATGCAAAGCCTTTGGCTACAGTCAGGAGCAACAAGAACAGATTTCAAAAGTTCCCACTGTGGAAACTGAAGAGCAGGTAGATACTGGTGTGCTGCTCTGCCCCTGGCTTTGTTTTCATTACCTGTGGCTTCTTCGCTAGCTTCCTGGAGTCCTACTCAACTTAGTGACCTGGGTCAAACATTTTCAACATTTATCATAAGAGTCTTTGAAATGCTGAGATCCAATCTCTCTCTTTTTTTCTCCTGTTCTTTTTTCTCTGTCTCTTTTAAATCAACATCTTTATCTCCTCAGACTCATTTTAAGATTTCAAGATTAAAATGTCTATTTGTCATCATTTAACCCAGTTACAGAGTTTTATGACATCTTTTTAAAAGATACATTTTTTTTCCTATTGAGTGATAAAGATCATTGTAGTAAATACTTTTTATTAGCAGATTATACAGATGAGGAATGGAATCTAATGAATTCATGAGAAAGGGTTTATCTACCCATCTCTTTTTGTTAGTGAATTTTATGTCACTAATGTTTGGGAAAACACTGTGTTACCTTCAATAGCTTTGATTCTGATCACAAAGGAATGCATTTGTGCTTTTCAGGGGATGCATAAGTCCCTTGATCCTGGACAGAAAATTTCAATTCAGCTGTTATGAAAATGCTGCTTGGATTTATAATTTGCAAACTTGTGTGAAATAGTACTTTAATATTTGACCTCTAATAAATTGAAAGAAACTAACACAGAAGTGTAGTGTATGAAAATAATTATTCTTTTATGTGAAAGAGGAAATTATTTTTAATAATATTTAAATTAAAAAAGAAGAAAAAGAAAGAATGAAAGAAAATGAGAGAAAGGAAGGAAAGAAGGAAGGAAGGAGGAAGGAAAGGGATGCAGAAACATGTAAGGAAGAAGGGAAAGTAGAGATGTCAGATGGTTTTATATGATCCTAATCTTTTCTCTTTCTCACATTCCAGATTTGTTCATTGTCATGCAGTGGTGCTGGTAGTGAGGTCTTCTGCTATTAGCTGTCCTTGGATATGCCAGCAAGTGAAGAGACACAGGATCTCTGGAAAAGAGGCTGGAAAGTATAAACCTCAACTCCTAGATGTGGGTATATAAAGATTTGTTTCCTTTACTCATTTTAGGACAATTTCAAGGAACAGCTCCAACTCCTAAGCACTTCTTGGCAGTTAGAAGAAGCTTTAGTAGGAGAGCATCATGGCCCAACCTCAGTCTCTCCTCTACCCTGTGCCATTCATCATGACAGTCTTTAATTACAGAGAAATTTCAATGTACTACTGCATGCAAATATCCACTTCAAAGAGCTTTAATAATTAGACTCAAGTATTTAACTTGGTATAATCATCTGATTCATGCTCTCAATTCCACGTGGTCTGTTTTATAAATCAATCGTTCCTCTTAGTAAATTAATTTAGCATAAATTTGTAGAAGAAATAGCAAAAATAAATATAGCTTCTACCTTATATGCTGGTGTAGATAGAGGATATCAATAGCATGTGTAGAAATCCACTTAAGTTCTACTTTTTATGATACTTGATGTTCTGGGATGTGGGATAGACTTCCCCTCCTTCCCTTTTCCACTTTGTCTAAAAGTAAAACTTAACTCTACTTATTAGTCATGTTCTCATTTCCACTGAAGTAAAGTCAAGAAGAAAAGGTTCCACTATATATATATATATATATATATATATATATATATATATATACATATATATATACATATATATGTGTATATGTGTGTGTGTGTGTGTGTGTATGTGTGTGTGTTGACCAATAACTCCTGAGCATGTCTAAGTGGGTTTTATAACTCATGTATACTCAATAAATAGGAAGGATTAATGCTTTAGCAAGAATAAAACCTGCCAGAAAATTTTTATTTTATTATATTATTGTGTATATGTTTCCTAGGGAGAGCAATAATCTGCATATGTGCAGATATGTGTGTCTGTTTAAATGCATGGAGTCGAAAGAGACCTTTGGGTAACTTATCTATTACCCTCAGCATATTCCTTTCAATCAAGGCTTCTTCCAGAATCTGACAATCTGTTTCTCAACTAAGTTGGATATCTGCAATCCCCAGAAGTGATGCTGTCTCCACCTGCCCTTGGAGTTGTAGTTACTGGCATTTGTGGCTGTTGGTAGCAAGTTAGCTGGGTGCAGAGATATGAAATCTAGTCCTCATGATTGCAAAGTGAACACCTTAATCTCAGATATTTCTTCAGCTCTCTAGAAAAATGTTTGACAGATCAAATTGCCCCTGATATTTTGGCAATGTATTTTATAGTTTTTTCCTTTCTTTTTTTAAAATTGAAATTAGAATGTTCTCTCATAAAATATATCCAAACCATAGTTTCCTATCCCCCCCATACCTCCCAACTTCCCCATTTCCCCTTCCCTTCTAGATTTCTTTCACCTACCTTTCCCCACAAATCCATTCCTTCTCAGTGGGGAACCCACTGTTTTTTTGTTTTTTTTTCAATAGCAGAAATTACTATGCTATCATTGGGAGCAAATGCCTACATCTGTAAGTATCATTGAGGAACAAATTTGAAGGCTGACACTGATGACCCAGAGGAACCACATCATCAGGATGGTCTGTGGGTGTGTTCGGTCTGATCCTGCTTGTCCTTCATTGTGTCTGCTTCATGCCTGTTTTGAAGATGTGAGTTATCAACTTGCTGCTCCTGTCACCATGCCTTCTGCTTGATGGAATGATTCCCTCAGTGAGGAACGTCTTAGCCTCTGGAAATTTAAGGCCGATTATGCTCTTTCTTTAAGTTACTTTTATTTATATCCCTTTACTGTTGCAACAAAACAATAACTGATATAATGTAATTTTAGTACTTTTCCTAGAAAAAAATGAAGGACTATAGCTATACTGAACAACAACACACAGGAGCTCAAAGTTGAAAAGTGAGACATGGAGAACAGGTGTTTTCTAAAGCTGGTCTTAAATACTAATAAAACATAATCTTTTCAATTAAAGGGACAAGATCTCTTGTACATATTTGGAGTGCGAAGCGGTAAGTGGCAAGGGAGTTAGGAGAAAGAGAAGGGGAGAAGAGGAGGGGAGAGAAGAACATGAAAAACCAGGAAGATTGAGTCAGGGGAGAAATAGAGGAGAGCAAAAAAAGAGATACCATAATAGAAGGAGCCATTGTAGGTTTGAAGAGAAAATTGGCACTAGGGAAATGTCCAGAGATTTACAAGGATGACCCCAACTAACAATCTAAGCAATAGTGGAGAGGCTACTTTAAATGCCCTTCCCTGATAATGAGATTGATAACTACCATATACACCATCCTAGAGCCTTCATCTAGTAGCTGATGGAAATCGAAGCAGACAGCCACAGCTAAATATTGAGCCAAACTCTTGGAATCCAGTTGCAGAGGGAGTAGTGATGATAAAAAGGGGGCAATGCCAGGCTACAGAAACCCAGAGAGACAGCTGACCTGAACAAGGGGGAGCTCATTGACTGATAGCTGGGAAACCAGCATAAGACTGACCCAGACTCCCTGAACATGGGTCTCAGGTAGAAGGCATGGAAAGTCAATGGGACCTCTAATAGTGGAATCAGGATGTAACCCTAGTGCATGAAAGGACTTCGGGAGCACATTCTCTTAACCTAGACACAGGAAGGAGGGCCTAGGTCCTACCCCAAATGACTTGACAGATTTATTTTGATGATCCCTCCTGGAAGGCCTCACTCTCCCTGAGGAGTAGGCAGGGAATGGGATAGCAAGGGGTCAGGGTGGGGCATGGGAGAATGGGAGGGATGCATATGTAAAATAAGATAAAATTAATTAAAAAAGTAAAATAAATATAAAAAAGTATCATCTTCTCAAAGTTAAAATAACTCTACTTTTCTGGACTTACATATTAATAAAATATTATCTTTTCAGAGTTTAAATATGCCTACTTGCTACCATAATTTTGTATAGTGCCTTCATCTCTTTTTTAGACTCATTTTTAAATTATAGTTGTTAGAAAACTCTACTATAAAATTAAAATATATAAACATGCAAATATGCAGTGTTCTGTACACCTGTACTCATTTTAGTGTATGTCTGTACTCAAAGTGAACCCCTATTTGTGTTTATTTAGTATAAAATAAAAAGTTAAAGATGATTATAGAAGGTCTGCAAAAGTCAATGTTACTATTTTAAGGTTCAACTTTAAGTTAGTAGCAAGGCTAAAATTGCAGAATCTTTGCTTTTCAATGAGTTATACATAGGAAATTTTTATTTTAAGGCACTTTTCTACATTTATCCATTATTTATATGCTCATTAGAAGTGTTATTATCCATTTATTAGAAATAATAATCATTATTGGTATTATATATAATTTATTCTGGAGAATGTTTAAGTGATACAAATTTGTATTAGAAAACTGTTGATTGAGTTACATAACCTGAATCATCTTTCATTATGGTGGGATGTTTTCATTATCTACCATAGTTAAAATTAAGATGTACCGATACCTGCACTGCTAGCCACTTTAATTATGCTGATTTACTCAATGTATAAAAATGTGTGTGAGCGCTCACAAAGTTCTCTCACTGTAAATACTCTGAACAAATCCGTGAACTCTGCAAGTATTGCAGACTGAATCAATTTTCTAAGGCATGAAGCACCCCCTGGGGGAGGGGGGAATAACTCTTGATTTAGATAGAGTCTTTGAATACAGAATGATGCCATGGTAACACATTGAATTGACATTTATTCATAAAAATAAAATTCCTATTAAAACTGAATTAAATGTACATTCAGAATAAACATTCAGAATGTAATAGAAACAATTTGCTGAGCATTGTTTAACCCCATCTGGAGTCATAGATTTATTTCTGCCTTTACTCAGTAGCTTTTTCCCCTCTTAGCTTCCATGTTCAGAAGTACATTACATCCACCTCTCTGTCTCTTTTAGCCTCTCTCTCTCTCTCTCTCTCCCTTCCCCTCTCTCTCTTTCTCTGTACTTACTTTTCTTTTATTGGATTTTATTCTACAATCTGTGGCTTATTTATCATAGAAAATGGCCTCTCATTGTCAAAGTTAGAAATAAATAATTGATACCAAAAGGCTCATTTCACCAAAAGGAAAAGAAAATCACCATATTTTATTTGATCACATTCAATTTAAGGCAAGTTAATTAAATGTCTGTGATAGAAGTAACCTGAACTAATATGACCAATATGGTATGTCATTTAGGTTCAGGGAAAGGATAAAAGATTCATTTCTTTAAAAATGGAGAGTAAGAGTCTTTAAAATGGAATGGGTTTTGCTATTTCCCAAGGCTGCTGAGAAAGGAATAAAAATATCCATGTAGGCATGTTTTCAACTTGAGTTCAGCCTTGGCAGTGGGGCCTGGTTTTTCACATGCAAAATCATATTGCTGTCATATTGTGTTGGAAAGGAACTCAAGAGTGATGAGGTTGTGTTCTTGTTTCTGTATCGCTCTTTGTCCTCAAGAGTCTACAACAAAGTACAATTATCTCTCCAACTCACAACTCCGTTGTTGCCATTCAGGGTGAGCTCTCAGTGTGTCTATAGTTGTGAGTGTGATATAAAAATGAAGTTCAAGGTCAGGGATACAACACTTTGGGTAGGATGCTTGCTTACTTAGTGTTTATATAGACAAGGGTTTGCCCTCCAAAACATGGCATAATCCAGGTATAGTGACAGAATCCTGCCAGTATAAAGAGATAATACTGGAAAATCACAAGTTCATGCCACAGTCAGAGATAGGCTATGTCTCACATATAAAAGTAAAGTCCCCAAATTGTATTTAGCTATCAAATGTATATAAACACCTTCTTGGTAAATTCCATCCTATAGAACAACATTTCATGGTATCATCCTGTGGTTTTACTATTGGGGAGTTTTTGGATGTGATCCATAAATGGTGGTGAATTATTCTACTTCTTAGGACTGAGCGTTTGCTGAAAACATAGTATTTCACAGGCTAACTTTGGAAAATTCTCAGATGAAATGAGACCAGTTAGTTACTCAAAGATTTCCCCTACAAATTTACTATAAAGAAAAGATGGGTAGTAATGAACTGCCTATTAATTTCCACAAGTCCTCAATTTGGTGTCTTTACATATAGTAAGGATATGGCTATATTTAAAATAAAAAAAATTAAATTTAACTCACCTGTAAAGTGTGAAGTTCAGAGAATTTATGATGAATCTGGTACTAATTCTGTGAAAAAGATAATTGACAATTATCTACTATGATCAACTTATAGACTAATTATCACTTTCACAGTGATAAAAAATGAGTGCAATATTAAAATGCCACCCAGTACTCAGTAATGTAGTTTAAATCTTCAAAATATAAATGAAAACGCCTTGGGCAATTAATGATTACCAAAGTTTATTGCTTAAACTAAACATTTCCACATTAACTAACAAAATAACCAACACTTATGTATACAGTGGACTTATGGTAGAAGTACACATGTACATGCAATGCTAAACATCAACTATATACTCAATCATATTCATTCACAGTTCCCTCCTACACAATCAAGAAGCAAAGTCATAGAAGGATCACACTTGGGTTGTCTGGAACTCATTCTTATCCTAGTGTTTGCTGGAAAAAATAAAGCTGAATGGTTTTTTGTGTTAAACAACAGTTGAAACATTCTCAAGTTGACTTATACATATACACATTTGATTTGTTTGATGAAATCACTGTTATGAGTTGCCTAACTTGGCACCATGCTATCCCAGACACACGGGGTAGGCTGTGAAATCATAGTCTTTTTCTTACCTGTTCTAGCATTCAAACCATCTGCAGTGATCTCTACAGTCGGCCACCTCTTTTTGTTTCATGACTACCGCCTGCTTGTTCTATCTCTTCTCTGACTATAGCAGATTACTCACCGTCTTCCCATGTCTCTGGCCTCAGAATCAATCTTTAAAATTGCTAAATTCTCCTTTGTGAAGAAAAATAACATGATCAAACAGTCTGTTAAAGAACCTTGAATTATTGTAAAGATCCTTGAGGTGAGCATAGCCTGATAGTCTGGCTCCTGGCAAGCTTCCCTGCTTCTTCAATTTTAGTGCCACTCTTCATTGCCCAGAATCCATGCTACTTATCAGTTACTGTTAGAGCTTACCTGGTTTTCTGGCATTTATGTCCATTTTTAAAAGAGAGTCTCCAACACATCTATTGACTATTAGTCTAAGATCACTTAGACAGAGACGTTTTATAAGAAGCCCAGCTTTTCCATCTCTGGGGTATGCCTGCTTCTCTTAACAAGACTTAGCCTGTGTACTATTTTTTTTTTCTTCAACAGAGAGGAGAGAAAAAACAGTTGTGGAAGAGTAATGGAACTGATGAATCCACATTTTTTTTCCCCACAACTCATTCTTGCTCAACATGATTCCAATTGAACAGATATTCTTAGGAAATAGAAGTACTATTTTTGTTTCTTTTTAATGACACGTTTTCTCCATCTAAAAATTGATTTGCCATTAAGCTATATTTGGGCAAATATACTTATTTGTTCTATTTCATAGCAATAATTTTTTATATTCAGTTTGCCTCTCATTCTTCAACCCAATGATATAAATTTCAGTTGCTATCAAGGATATCAATTTTTGTCATTTTGTTTCTTCTGAAGCCTTCTGGTAAAGGAGTATTGCAAACACCCCTTTTACTTTCATTGGTAAAATAAATATGAAAAATTATAACTTTCACAAAATTTGTCATGAAACTTAAGGAAATATAAGCCTGTTGTATTGTTTTAAGTTGTGTTACTTTTGCTTATGCTATGGAATATTTTTTTTTAAGTTGCAAAGATGTGTTTAATTAAATAAAATTCACCTGTGATCAGGAGGCTGAGTCAGCAACTAGATGACAGGAAGTTGTAGTAGAGAGGAACCAGGTGGAGAAGGGTTTATAAAGAGGGTCAAGAAAAGCACAAGGATTTCATGGAGATGCAAGTAGGTTAGTTAAGTCAGCTGTTTGCTATTCAGCCTCTCTGGGAAGCAGACTTCTACTTCAGTCTTTTAGTCTTGAGTTTTTTAGTGAAACAGAGATTTAAGTAAGTTTTTTTAGTATCTTTGGAAGAGTTTGTACCTGAGGGAATGCTCAGGCTTCAGCTCTTGAGGCCTAGCCACTGCTAGCAGCAGGCAGAGTAGCAGTTGCTGAATAGGATAGCTTAAAAGGCAGCAATAATTACAAAAACAAAAAACAAAAATAAACCAAAAGCTTACTCTCTCTCTCTCTCTCTCTCTCTCTCTCTCTCTCTCTCTCTCTCTCTCCAAAATCACACACACACACAAATTATATATATATATATATATATATATATATATATATATATATATGATGTTGTTTTCAATTGATAACTATAAGGAGCTTATGTGAAAACTAATATATGTCTTTGAAAACAACATTGTTTCCATGGCTTATTTAATTCTATATTTAGTGACATACAGATGCACTGGTGCCACATCCATCTAACTTTATGTTCTATATTGAACATAGAGTAGTTTAAACCATGATCGGTATTTGAAAGAAATCTGAAAGTTTGTCATTCGATAGGGGAAAAGAGTACTCTCCCTCAACATTCCATTCAGTGATTTACCAGTTACTGTGTTTATTAGAAGTATTTCAATATTCAGTCAGCACAATGAATGGTGTATTACTCTTATCCATCAAATGGTCAGATGTGGCTTCTATCATATGCAAGAGAAAGGCCAGCCAGGGCACTTGTATTGAACTGGAATTTAGTTTACAAATTTTACCAGTGTGAAGTGCCTGAATTTATTTTGTCTCACTTTTCTCAGTTCTACATTGAACAAAGACAATCCTTCCTCAACACTTCCTGGTGTGCATTCTCAGCATCTTCCTCTACAGCATACTGATAATTCATTCCCTGAAAAGCTTATTGGAACCAGAGCAATATCTACTTTATGATCTTCCCAGTGTATACATTTGGTGCCTGTTCAGTGAGCCAAAGGTGAGCCAAATCAATAGGCTCTGGAATATATAAGAGGCCTGTATACCTAAAAGCATCACACCATCCAGCTTGCAGCTTTAAATGCTTATGATTACTTATTGTAGTTATTGGTGACTTGCAGACTTTTGAATAGTTTGTCTGGTACCAGGCCTCTATCAGATTATGTGGCACATAGTAGGATCTTCACAAATACTGAATAAATGATAGACTTATCAATGTTGAAATGTTAAATAAGAATAATTCTGTTATAGTAAACTCCAGGAGTGGGTCACAAAAAAAAAAAAAAAAAAAAAAAAAACTAAACTAATTCTTTACATCTGCTATCAAATTTCTTTCCAGAATGAAAGATGTCCTCTTCTGATTAATTTTGGGAAACTAACCATAATGCAAAGCTCTTCTTATTTTTCTTACTCTTAGTTTTAAAAATGTACAGTCTCTGACAGAAATCACAAGAGGAGCTATTTGGATTTTCCACTTCATTATATAATTAGCTGTAAGATGAAAGCAAGTTCCGCAAAAATCATTGAATCCTTTTTCAGGCACCATCTATCATTATGTCACTATTTCCTTCTAACCGTTTTGTGTGTTGCTTTTGATGCCTAAAATACTTTTGCTAAAATGGGAAACGAGATGGGTTTTACAGCTGTCATGATTTAAAGACAATCTTTTACAGTTCCTTTCACAGTTTCATTTTTTTAAAAAAGAGAACATATCTATGTCTACCCTCAAAATTATGTGTAACTACTTTTTTACATGTTAGGAAAAATGTATCTAATCTTATCTAGAGCATTTGGAGTAACAGAAATGCTTTTAAATATTTTGTATTAACATACATAAATTAAAAACTACATCTGATTTTAAAAAAGAACAATATGATCAATCAGCCAAAAAATGTAGCTAGGGTGCCTTTTAAAGAGCTTTCATTCTTTTTATTCTTCTTTTATTTATTACATTGACATACACAGACACACAGACACCAACACACACACATACACACACACACACACACACACACACACACACACACACACACACACACACATACACACACACACACACAATCTGATTGATTGATTGCTTTTTGGTTGCTTTATCCAGTTACCAACGTCCTGGGCTTTTAGCAGTAAAGACTTTATTGCCTAAACTCATCTGTTGGTATCATAAAGAATAGTTGGTATAGAAGGGGTTGGATTTTGGAGATCTTAAACATTTGTCTATATTGAATTTCACCAATTTACACAGCAATTTCCACTGCCCCTGGAGATACATGGATAGTCTCTATAACAATCAGTTGGAGTTAAGCACCCAGAACCAATACAAATTCATACTAGGTTTTGTTTGGAAATATGTTTTAGAGAATTTCTTGAAATGATAACACTATATAGAAGAAAGGATACCTTCTTTGTCAGTGGTAGCCATCTAGAATAATTCTATTTTCCCCACATGCTCTTTTTGGCCATGAAAAATTCCTAACATGACATGAGCTCTCTGGGTTGGTGAACTCATACATCTCTCACAAATCACCTTGCCTTGTAATGATTCAGTCATTAGGATCAGGGTCATTACCCAAGTTTCCCACAGCACTGTTTAAAGAGGAAATAATCTTATCAAATTTCCTCACTACTCTGTATATTACCTTCATAATTTCAGCTGTATCCATCTAATTGGTGTTGGTTCTACCTCTAAGCACAATGCCTACCAGATTGTTAATGCTGACACTTTTGAAGTGAAACAGTTACTTAAGAGACCTTATTAATTTAAAGTCTGCTTGCATTTAAGAATTCTGTTGAACTTTTACGATTGTGAATATGGCTGAAACTTTTTTGCTTATCATTAAAACACCCAATTTTGTTGTTCAATAGAGTTGCTCATGGCTCAAGTGTTTTGTTATTATCAGGTATTCCCCATATGAATCATATCCTCATAAGAATTCTTTAGCATTCTTGCTTGGATACCACACCATTTGAACTGGGTCATTGTGTCCACTGTCATACCTTCTGGCATTTATTTACAGGATATGGCTGCTCCCACATTTCAGATTTGAAATTAAACATCCTTTTATTCTTTCACTTGATCTTCTCTCATGTGCAAGTTCAAGGTATTTTAGCTTTGAGGGTCTATTGATGAGTTTTTGCAAAACTTATAGTTTAGTTTAGGTGCCTAACTATATATAATTTAAATTATGGCATAATCATTTGTAAAGAGCTGCAAAGTGCCCAGCCTTAAAGATGGTGCTGGTTTCTGCCTTCCACCTTCCCGATGGTGAGTGCTCTCTGGCATAAACAAGTCCTTATTTGGCTAAGGCTCAGATCTAGGCTTTCTTCCGCATATGTGAACCTATCTGCATTCACCACATGGAGTGCCGGGATTGGCTACCCCAAGGCCTTATAAGCTCTGGGCTGGCTTTCCCCTGGATCAGAAGATTGTTCAAAGTTCCTGATTAAAACTGCTTAAAGAAGAGTCCAAGCGTTGTGTCTTCCTTGCTGGCCGAGGCAGTAGCAACACTCATTCATTTATCTATTGCTCTTTTTGTGTAGAAAGATTAAAATGTTTAAATGCAATCTTACTCACTATTTTTGCAACCCCATTTCCATAAATATCAGTTATAATTAAAATGTCTTATATAACTTGTATCATCAATTCTATATCACTAAGCAAATATGCACAGCTTTTAAAAATAGGCAATCATGTGGATCAAGCTGCTTTGCTAGGTTGTCATACTTTATTTAGTTATAAGCAAAGTAACTTTGACTACAAATATGAATGTTAACTACTAACTAATTAATGAATGAGTATTCAGTCTTATGAATATAATATCATTAAGTGTGAACTCAAAAAAAAGGAAAGTTTGATTTTGAAATCATTCAAAAAATGATAGGAATTGAATTGCATATTTAATTTTTAATATATTTTAAGATTTATTTATTTTATTTTTATATGGATAACTGTTTTGCCTACATGTATGTATATGCATCATATGTGCTCAGTTATTTTTATAAAGGTTTTGCCTGAGTGTGTAATATGTGTAATAATATCAAATTTCTTATTTAAATAGTTATTTTATGATTAGATATAAAAATAATAATATGTTTTAATTTTATTATATATATATATCTGCTTGTGTGTATGTGTGTTTGTATTAATTAACCTTCTTAGAGGATATGAAAATTATTTTGTCTTCTCAACTTATTGTCCTCTAAAAATTTTTTATTAATGCTGATTAATTTACCTTTCAAATTTATTTTATTTGATACTTAATATTTTATTGATGATAATTTATTAAATTGTTACTTATTATTGTGTTAATGAGAGAGAGAAATCAATTGCACAAAAAGTTGGCTGTGGACATGTAGAATTTGACATATCTATGATATCAGTTGCATTTGACATATGAACCACCTAAGGAGAGATGTCAAATATAACATACACACTTGTAGTTTAGAGAGAAAATAAATGTCAGGATGTAAATGTGGTATGCATCACTGTCTGAATGTTTCTTCAAACCACAGTGATAAATGAGATTATATGAATTCCATAAGTAGGAATATGTGGTCCAGCCTTTGTGTTTGGTGACTTCAACTTTAAGGATTCTAGGTTGCTATAGAAGGTAGAGAAACAACTTTTAAAGGAACTAGGGAAAGTATGAAGAAAATTCCAGTACAGTATGATGTAAAATACAGCAAAAGATGTGTCTAGGAGATCATGTGTAGAAAGAGTAATACTAGTAGACTAGAGCAGAGAGTGCAGTGTAAGGCAGGCACTGAGAAGAAAATTATTATGAGAAGAGAATCTATTAAGTTCATGATGTTATCACACTCTTTCTACTTCTTCACTTGACATTTACTTTTTATTAAATCCCATACTCACAGTAATCTTGCAACAGTAGCCTGTTTGCAGGGATTATAAACCTCTACTACACTGCCCAGACCCTCATAACTGTATTTCTTACTTACTAGAAAATGGGTGGCTGGCAATGAAACCTATGTACCCAAAATGCTTTGTCACGAGCATTATGGAGACACCACATAAATGAGCACTTACCAGTATGGTGAAATTGATGGTATCATTGATATTACCCACAAGCAGGGCAGACTTTAAGTATTGTGTGTCTACTTTCAATTATAAGAACTTATACTATGATCATTTGTTAAATTTTTAATATCACCTAGTAGATAAAACAAGATTTTGAGTAAAAACACTAAGAAGTGAGTATGTAAGAGGTGTAAGAGGGATTTTTCTTTAAACCAAAGTAATTGTCCATTTTGATGTCACCTAGGAAAGACTTTGAATATGTCAAAGGAAGGAATAAGGTATTTAGCTATAAGAGTGCAAGAGTGTTGGTTTTATTAGATTGCTTCTAATTTCCCATGGAATTAAAAATTAGAGACATAATTTTGTTTATGAATGAGAAGTGGGATTGCTACTTGTTTGAGACTTGTAATGTAAAAAAGAGAATAAAATGTGCTTTTTCTGTAGAAATGAGATGATAATCTTTATGGTATGAACAAATAAAATGGTAATGAAGAGTTTGCTCCTTGCAAATGACGTGAAGGCAAAATAAAGTTGGAATGTACTTAAATAAAATACTATCACCAGGGCTGGATAAAAGCAACAGTGCTTAAGAATAATTGATGATCTCCCAGAGGAGCTGGTTCAAACTTCAGCAACCATTATGGGTAGCTCACAGCTGTCAGCACTCCAGCTTCAGGTTATCCAACACCTTAATCAGTATCTGGAGTCACTTGACTCACATACATGCACTCTCACACATGAATGCACACAGGCACGCATACATGCACACCTCCAAATAGACACGTGCATGAGCTGGAGTGAGGGAGGGAGAAGGGAGGGAGGGAGTGAAGGAGGAGGGAGCAGAAGAGGAATGAGATGGGGGTAAGCAGGTCGGGGGACATGGAAGAATGAGAGGAAGAGGAAGTGGGATTAATATTGTTTCTAATTTTAAGAAAAAAATAGAAAAATATTAAATTAATTGTAGCTTGTAGAAATGCCATGTGAGTTTATTGCAATATTACAATATTAAACTAAGTTATAATTATTTTTAGCCATATAAGTATATGGCTAAAATATACTTATATGGGTAAAAATAATTATACTTTCACTCCCTCAAAAAATGTTTTAAATATCTCACTTAAAAATAACTATTAAAATAATGTACACAAGTGTAAAATACATGTAGATAATTGGAGATCTAATGTTATGTTCCATTGACTTCCATTGATATGCTTGTGCTGTCTGTTAACAATTTTAAAACTCCCAAGTGCAGCGCACAGTCACAGATATGAATTTAAAGGGCCTCATTGTTAAGAATCACATTTGAAAATTAAAGGAAAAATAAAGCTATTATTTCCAAAAGAGGATGTCTTCAAAAATTTAGTTGTGACATGGTTGGTATAAATAAAACAAGTGCCAAGAAGCATGTTTCATTTTTTTCTTGCAATAGCATGCTGCAAGAAAAAATTTTATTTAAATACCATGCTTGATGAAGTAATATTATGATAAAAATAAAATTAGATCCCATGATTCCCTGCTCCTCCACTTAAGGCTTCCCTTGGTTTTCACTGATGAGTTCTCTGACTCCTGTGTCATCCCATGTACCTATGCAAGGAAATGGAGTTGCTGTATGTCCTCTACCATTTAAATAAAAGTCAAGGTCAGTTGGCTAGCTTTTTGCTGCCAAACAATTTTTTCCTGTGAAATTGAAATTTGACAAAGATGCTCAGACTGGGATAGAATTCTCACAACAAAATCCAAAGTGCCTTTTATCTTGATGTAATTTATGTATTTTCCTTTTTTAGTGGTATAATATTAAACCTTTGAAAATGCCAATGGATATTTAAAATAAAAATATGTTATTAAATTATGATTTAGGAAAAAATAAAGGCATTCTACAAAGACTACAAATTTTAAAGGTCACTGATATTATTTCAGCTTTTATGGAAGTATTTTAAATTATAAACCATACACAAGCAAGCACACTCAAATAGTTATGGATTATGTGACATTGATTTCATTTATCTAAATGGTGATATGGAAATAAAACACTGTCTACTTCATAAATATTTGTGAATAGGAAGTATCTCCATATTTCACATGGATATGAAATTAATAATAATTGTTATGAATGAAATGTGTTATATAAGAGCCACGTAGAGTTTAAGTAAAAAACTTTTGCTAAGGATAATTTTTAACATAATTTCTAGCTAATAACTTTAAATCAGTCAGTAAAACTCTAGTATTGGGAACGAAATTTTTATAAAGAATGGAAGGAAAGGTTTTCTTAAAGTCTAAAATAATTTTTCAAAGCAAACAGGTGCTAAGGTGACTTTACTCTTCACTTATGTTTTTAAAATAGTAGATAATATTTGCAATTTAGAACTTTTAATTCAAATGTATTTAGCTGAATAGCACAACTAAATATATCTACCTATTAGCTTCCTTGCTGAAGAAGAAGGATAGATGAAATACCCACATAATAAATATATATTTTAAAAGGCAAACAGTTTGTAATATAGTATACGAAAATTATTTCAAACTGGCTTTGCAAATATCCTTTGCAAGAACAGGATACACTTGTGCTGGTCTTCATGGCTTCACATTTGATATAAAACTGAGACATAAGAGAAATGTGTTCAAAATTCTCCTTCACATTCTTTCTGGAGTGACCATTATTACAGGCAAGTCTATATCTTCTTGCATTTAAATACTCAAATTTTCCCAAATTCGCCAACACTGTCTCCATTTCGATGCTGAATTATACTCTCAATCTGTCTTTTAATGCTTGCATTTCAGTCTAAAAACACCAAGAAGAAAGCAGATAGTACCTTCAAGATTTAGCTTGAATGTATCTAGAGCTCTCTCTCTCTCTCTCTCTCTCTCTCTCTCTCTCTCTCTCTCTCTCTCTCTCTCTCTCACACACACACACACACACACACACACACACACACACAATCCTTTAGAATAAGTAGCTGGTTTCCCATTTTGTCTTGTGTTGAAATACATGCAGCTCACTGAATTCAAAGGCATGGCCAGCAGTGCCATACATATGATAACTTGGGCTTTCTCTCCTTTATTTATGTCAATCATTTGTTGTGATCTGCATAATTAATATTTACATTATGAAGAGTCTTTTCCAGGCAATGTAGATATTTTCTGTCATACTCCTTAAATTTCTTTTAGATTCTATTCATTATCCAACACCAAAGGAATGTCTACATTTGTTGTGATTTGAAAGTGAAATGCCCATTGGAAATCCATGTGTTTGAACACTTGAGCTCCAGTTCGTAGCTCTGTTTTGGAAAGTTTTGAAACTGAGTCCCACTGAAGGGCAGGCCTTGAAGCTTTCTATCATGGCTTCACTTCCTGTTTACCCTTTACTTCCTGATTGAATGTACAGCACAATTAGCAGCCTCATACTCTTCAATTCTTCCGTCCTGCTTTCTACACTGGTAAGCTAGAGCCTTTTATCTGGGTATTTGGTAAAAGTAATGAGAAATATCATTGATAGAGCTTTAAATTTCTGGATTCATGTCACAGAAAGCTGTTTTCAGGCTGTCTATACTAGTTAACATGCTTGATTGGCTTATTTGAGACACATTTATTCCTTTACAGCTCTAAAAGTCAGATTTCTAAACTGTGTCTTACCTCTAGCATCAAGGTGTGTGTGGTGGTTCCTTTTGGAACCTCTGGAGGACAGAATTTTTCTAATTTCTAGCCAACAAACACTGCTGACATTCTTTGAGGTTTCATCCCCTTCCCTGTAATGTCTGTTTATGTCTGGCCACTTGGTAAGTCTTAAATAGACCTTTTAAGGACATAGGCCCATCTTGACAAACAGGGTTTTTCTTGGTATGAGAATTTTCATTTAATGAGACGAAGAAGTATGTTCAATCACAGTTTTAAGGATGAGGCTCTAGACACCTTTGGAGAGCCACAGAAGCAAATGAATAGCATAGAGTGATCCACTTTTGGAAACAGGTAATGAAAGAGACTGACATGGAACTAATGATTGGCAAAGCATACCTGATTAAAGATGACAGATTCTTGAAAATATTAATGCATATAACTGGTAACACCTCCCTGTAAGCTGTGTTTACCACATAAGTCCTCTCATGCTTGTGTCTAGCACTATGCATTATAAATAAGAGCTCTATAAGAACTGACTTTATTGAAATTTTCAGATTAATGATCCCTTGAGTGTCCTTTCCTTTTTTATAATAATGAAAAAGAGCCTCCAGAGACCAAAGTTCAGTCAAAAAAAGTTTCCTTATAATGTTAAAATCAAGGCACACTGTTATTTTTAAATTTGACATTAAAATTCAAAATGACTCTTTTTCTGCCAGTTCCCCAATAATGACACAGAGACTTAATATTAATCATGAAAGCTTAGATTGTTCCTAACCAACTTCTATAAATTAAACTAACCCAGTTATATTAAGCTATCTCTTGCCTCATGGATCATGGCTATTCTCTCTCCTCCTGCATATTATGCTTGATCTGGTCTATGGAGTCTCTCCCCATTTCTTCTTCCCAGAGCCCTCTTTGTCCCTAAGTCCTGCTGATACCTCCCTCCAGCTATTAACCATGTAGCTTTTAATTAAGCCATTCACAGCCATGTATCTTGACATAGTGTAATCAAATATCTCACATTTACCACTTTTTGTCTAAAAAAGGAAAGTGTTTTAATTCTACCATAGTAAACATATACACAATATGAAAAATAATAGGGTAAGAATTAAATTTACAATATCCAGTCCACTTGTATTCAGCAAATTTGGAGAAATTATTCTATTATCTGCCTTATATTGATGATTTTAAAGTTCTATAACTAAGCCATTTTTATCATGACTTGTATTACTACTCCAAAAGTATCATTTTAGACTTGAGAACATTTTCTTAGATAAACAATTTAAGCTTTTATGTCTCTCAATCTCATACCTCTTTTGTGAATTTTTGCTATTCTGAATTTGGTAGCAAGGAAACTATAACTATCTTATCATCAACTCCCAAGAAGGAGACAATATTACATGAGTAAAGAAGTATAGGGAAACAAATGGCACCTATCTTCAGTCTACAGGCCTAGACTATATGACAAACTTTTCTTTGAAGCAGGAATTTCGAAGTCCTCTTCTACCAGTTCTTGGCAAAATGTGGTAAAGGGTTGCTATCTTATTCCTTTGTATCCTGCCTGTCCAGTTTGTACAATATACTGTCAGCAGTCCATGCAAGTCAGTCTTTTGCACAAATGGCCAGCATTGCCACAAAGAAAGCAAACTCCATATGGATGTTCTATGATGCCCATCATGCTTTTATGAAATAGAATGGTGCTGCCGCTGTGAACTGTTTGAGACGCGTGTTCACATTTTTAGTTTAAAAGAAGATTCAATAATTTATCCATTTATAGTGTCAATCTTATATTCCCTTTTTTTTTTTGTAGAATGAGAGCCTACAATATAATCGCTTTTATTTACTTTGCTCCCTGAACAAGACCGATAATAATTTGTAACCAACCCCTTAAATGATGATAAACATCCATAATCCACCTACTGACAAAAAAACCACCCACCATGCCTCTTGAGAATGTGGGTGTTGCATTCTTTTAATTATTTTGTGTTGTCTGAGGATGACAGCATCTTTAGAGGATCCTGAGGAAATTAAGGTTTCCTTGGTCTGAACCAGTTTACTATTTGCCTGTAGCCTTCTCTGCCTATGTATGCCTAGCCTTAAACCCACTGTGAGGTCACACATGGTGCTGGCTGGCTCAAGCCTTCAGGCAACAACTGGTAGCCACATCTTTGTACAATACAGCCATGTTTACTTCTTTTGGGGTTTGGGACATTTTTTTAAGCTTTCTCATGTCCTATGTGGAAACAAATTTCCATATATTGGATGCCCACATACAACAAATCTTTCTCTGTACTACCAGTCCCCAAATAAGGACACAGACTTATTAATTATAAAAGCTCAGCATATGGTTTAGACTTGTTCCTAACCAATGCTTACAACTTAAATTGAGCCATTTACATTAATCTATGCTCTACCATGTTTCTGGTGGCTGTAATCTCTCCTCCTCACATCCTGCTTACTCCTGGTGTCTTCCCTTTCTTTTCCCAGAAATTTATTTGACTAGAAGTCCCTCCTATAACTCCTGCACAGTTACTGGCCATTTAGCTTTATAATTAATCAATCACAGTGACATATCTTTATATAGTGTAATCAAAAGTCTCTACAATGAAATGTACAAAATACTAAAAAATATTGATGGCCAACTATACCATAATAAATGATAAAATAACTAAAGGCGTGAAATTAAAAAAAGATTAAACACTGTTTATGTTTACTGAAAAATTAAGGTTGTCCCCTTAAAATATTTAAATTAAATATTAAATATTCAAACTAAGATCAATGCAATTTTGGAATGGGATTAATCTTAAAGTTTTGTTATGGTGATATTGTTGTCGATAAGCTAATGTGTGTGTGTGTGTGTGTGTGTGTGTGTGTGTGTGTGTGTGTGTGTCTGTGTGTGTTTAGGGGTTAACTGTTACATGTATGTTTTCTGCCAGCCCGCCTGGTCCCATTTTGGTCCTGCTGCCCCACTACCACGCCAGCCGCCAATAACACTCAGAGACTCTGTATTTGATAAAACCTGTTGGCCAGTTACTATTATTGTTTATGGGCTAGCTCTGTCTTAATTATTAACCCATTACTGCTTATCTATGTATTTCCACATGGTCATCTTACCCGAGCACGGCCAGCAGGCATCTTGCTTTCTCTAAGCTCTACATGCTGACCCCCGCCTTACTCCTTTCTCTTTCCTCCTTGTCTCCCAGCCCCGCCTATCTTGCTTTCCCATTGGCAAAACAGTGCTTTATTCATTAACCAGTATGAAAAACATATTTACAGAATAACATCTCCCATCAGTTAACTCTACATTACAGAAGGATTCTCTATTTAAATGATGTTTTTGATAAAAAAGTCAATCTGATTTTTCAGAGACTATTGTCTGAAAAGTATCTTCTAAAAGTCTCTAGCTGAAGCACCATATATGGAGAAAAGTAATTTTATAAAACTTAGTTTATGATTCAAGTCAAAGTTTGAGCCTAAGAAATTGCCTATGTTTAATCATCTTGACCTTTTAAAATGGAGATCCCATATGTTCAGCCTCAGACTTATCATATCTTGAAGAAGGAACACATGTCCTTTTAATTCTAAAGCATCTTTGGAGGCTCTCTGAATCCCCTCTACACTTTTTATTATTTCTCAAAGAAACAAAACATGTTTTATTAAATATGTCCTTGCTTAGAGAATATTATCCCACTCCTGGAAAAGCACAGGAGATAATGAAAGGTTTTTCTCAAATCTTCACCGTACTGAGGAAGTGTTAATTAGTGACAGTGCATAATTTGAACAATTCCTACTGACAGAATTCTTTGTAAGCCTATATTTTTAAGATTCAGACACGTTCCCTTGATTTGAAATTAAATCAGTGGCATCCTAAGACACTCAAAGTAATGAAAATTCCCATCAATTAATGTAGAAATAGGTAACTTGGTCAGGCATGGATGACATCTCATTACCACTGAGTCTTTCCTTAGGGTCAAGTAGGTCGTTTGTAATTCATTAAAATAGAACACTTTTAAAAACCCTGGGTTACATTATTTTAATAGTGGTATTAATATAAAAGCATACATTAATCTAATATAGATGCAAAGAGTCATGCCTAAAACAGTATCTTTCTCAACCTCTTTCCTCCTTGACACCCTGTTGACAGCTCTAATACTACTTTGGCATACACAGGTTATAACTACTCCCATGTGGTTAGTTCAGTCTCACAAGTGAACTGTTTAAAGCAAAATTGTGAATTATATGCTTTAGCATTTAAAGGCAAGGGATATGAGTTTAGAGAAAGTACAGGGAAGAAGTGGATAGAAGATATTTTCTGCTTCCTGGTTTTCTTGAACATTAGGATGCAGCATCATTTCTCAACAATGTGTTCACCTAGACAAGACTAACACAATGATAACACCAGTTGACTTGCCAACATGGATAAAAATATATTATAAGACCCATGCATTCATAATAGAGCTGGAGGTATACATGATTATGAGCTCACAGGTGTTGGACCTGGAAATCAGATCAGATCACCTACTGGGTCAAAAGGAGCTCTTAACTACTGAACAATGTCTCTAGTAGCATATTAATTTTTGCCTAAATTTTGGGAAAATCAGATGCCATCATGCAGTAAAATACTATGATTTAAATCTTAGGTAACTAATAAGGAATTCAGTAGCCTAGGGACTAGGAAAATTTGCACATAGCCTAATGAATATCAAGAAGATTGTGAAAAGTCATTTCATCATCATTTAAACATTATTTCCAAGAGCATCCAACTTCAGATATAACAGAATAAAAATCAAAATATTAACTTAAATTGAATTCTTTAAATGAAACCAGAAATGACACCTTATTATAATTAGGAACATTTGCCCTTGTTCTATTAAGGTAAATTGCATATAAGTCCCCATGCTCCAGGCATTTGTCTATATACTAAGCTTTCCTGGAAACTGGACATTCTGTTTTGAGGCTCTCTCTATAGATTTCTAGTCAGAAGACAGAGTAGATGAAACTGAAGTCATGGGCATTCCTAAGCAACAGTCTCAAGCAAATGTTTGGAGACTTCCTACTTTATGCCATACTTATACACTGTCTACCATTAGAGACTGAAGGTCTTTTTCCTTGTTTTCTCTCTTTCCAGTACAGAATAAATTTCATAAATGCTTTTCAAATTAGTTAATATTATTTAATTGGTGACATAAAAGACAACAGCAAACATTTCCCACTACCTAGAATATTGACAGAACACTGACTTGTTTTTTTTTTTTTTTTTTTTGTTTTGTTTTGTTTTGTTTTTTGGTGTTCTCCTGCAGCCACTAACGCTGAAGTTTGCTTGTGTTTATGAAGGCTGTATATCAAGACAGCTCATGTTTTCAACTTTACTGTCCACATGACAGGCTGTGTAAAAGTGTTTCACAGTATATAAAAATAGTATTTCATGATTAATGTTTACCCAGTTTGTTAATATAAGTTATCATAGAGGCAATTTATCTATAATCACACCTTACTTATAGACAACAAAGCTTAATGATTTATTTAAATACTAAACATTTTGTTTAGAAATGGTTTCTTGAACACATTGACTGGTTTCACAAAAGAGCAGTTCTAAATGAATTACTCTGAAAATGGTTTAATTTTTAATTACTTTAAGTTACTTGATACCCATTGTCTTTATTTGTATGCATGGCATATAATGGTTAGAGATGTATCTAAGTGGTGTGCTTTTTTGTATATAAAAGTGCTATATACATGAGAATGTAATGTAACAGGAGACAGAATACTAGGGAGATTATCTACAGTTTTTCCGGTCTGTTTTCCCATGTCCAGACCACTGTTTTGTCACCTAAAGGATGGATAACTGGATAATATAGGAGAGTTACATTTCCTTTTATCATTTTGTAATTTCTAGCATGAGAGGAGGGTAGCCGTTCCCAAGTTTTACAGGGAATCTGTGAAGAATATGGATTTATACCAATTAGAAGAGAACCCAATGTTAGTATTCAGGCATCTATACCAATTCATAAACACTAATTATCTACTCTAAACTACACTGTGGGAATCCACAGTGCCTGACCCACTAGAAAAGGGACTCCTCCTTTTGAATGCATACCCCATGTACATGAATCTCTTATTTATAATATAAATGTTTATGATTAGTTAAAAATCACTGTACATGCAAACTTTTTTAAAAAAAACTGAATGTGTGCATGTGAAGTAGGAGTAGTCAGTACTTTTAAAAATTGGGCTGACATATTTGATAAGGAAGAAAGGAAGTAATGGATCTAATAAAAACCTGTCCATGGAAGTCACCAAATCAAGCCAACATTATTAAGTCAAAAACACAGAAAAGCTGTAAGTCTGGGAATCTTTTAAGCACACTTGGCTTTTTACATATCACCAAGTTTTTGCAATAGATAGCAGTAAACAAACTATAGAGTAATTGTTGATGAGATTTGTCCAATAAAACTTTCAAGATAACTCAACAAATCATAAAATCAAAATGATATACATGAAGACATTATCACAGTTCTCTAGCCAAGGTATATTAGTTATATAACTATTGATAATTTATATATTTTGATTTAAAATTTTTAATTAATAAACTTTACTTGTCAAAGCAGTCCTCACATTTGGGTTCCCATAGTGTTTATATCCCCATGCCTCTACTGCCTCTCACCTCATTTTCCTATACATTCATTTTCAATCTTTGGTTTGAATATAACTTTAAATGCTTTAGAATTATGTATAGTAACACAGGAGATATGCAATGTATTGTCACTTTGTGATTTTAGAAATAATCACAAGGAGAACAGTGAGATAGATGCAGTCCATTGAGTGCAGCAATATCTGGTGTCATGGGACTGGAAAAATAAAGATGTTACAGACATGGAAGCTTCTTCTCTGTTGCCTAGCTTTCACAGTACCAAAGATATTGTGTAGGCTATAGTGAATAGAAAAGCCATCAACATTCTTATTCTAGCTGTGAACGCTATAAGCTAAATCAAGAATTAACTTGGAAAGATATATCCCACTATTTTAATAATGGCATGTATATTATGGGCAAAATCACTTGTTTGACTGGATTTAAGGCCTATTTGTTAGGAGACAGTTCATACTTGGGTAGTGGAAACATATTCAAGAAACTGTTGGTAGTAAGTTAAATATGTCCTTGGAGAGAATTTACTTTTGTTATTTTGCTAAAAGAAATCCGTCTTTGAAATTATTGCCATATTATAAAAACAAAGAGGAGATGTTGTCCCATGGAAATGCAAGCAAAATAATTGAGCTGTGAGTTATAACCTCATTGTACTAAATTTAGGTGTGGATACTAATTCTTACTAAATTGACAGTTTACTACTTTCCTATTTTTGTTAGAAAAAAGTGATAATTATAATAATATTAACACTACCAATATGTCATGTTATTATAAAAATCTTAAAGAGAAAATACATAAGGTTAATTCTTGGACTTATGAAACCAAGGCTTAATATGTTTTATGGAGTATTACTCAATAACTACTACTTGATTTTACTACACTCTTCCTGTTTCATGGATTCAAATCACCTGAGTCAGAATGAGTTGCATTAAAGCAAGTCATATGTCTAGTACCTTCCTATTGCAAATGGGCTTAGATAGGTACTGTCTCCATAGGAGTTGTTACTTCAATATCAATGGTAATTTAATATTAATAACCTGATAAATTCCAACATCTAAGAATACCTGAGCCTTTTGTCATTGCCAGGCAACAAGATATGTTAGAATTTCACTAATCTTTAAGACACATCACTCAACAAACAAAATATAGCTCTGGATAATTAATAGTAAAGCATGTTTGAATGCTTAAGTTATTCAATTTACAAATATTTATTGAGTGCTTATCATCTATCAGGCATTGCATTAAATAACCAAAATGGGTATGAACCCTGTCAGTGCCCAGAGGATGTAAAAAAACATAAGGTAGTTGGGCCACAAATAAATTTGGAATTTCTGATTTTTTTAAAGATCAATAAATACATGAAGATAGCATGGGATAACATAAAAGAAGACAATTTGCATAGACTGAGATTTTCTTTTTGCACTAATAAGAGGTCAATTAGGGGTATTGCACAGAGTGATGAAGGACATTGACTCTCAGGAGGTCCCTCAATGCATTTAATGCATGCTAAAATACAAAACAAATTTTTCAAATTATGGCTTGTCAAGTGTGTCATTTTTCATCAAGGTATGTTTTGTAAAAGAGAGTGGCTCTGGGTTTGGATAACACAACTGAAAATTTTAAAATAAGGATCTTATATTTTATTAGCTTTATATTCTAGTCCGTAGATGAAGTTTCTTTTATGGGATCCTGTTTCTATAGAATGTTCTACAAATTTTAAGAATAGAAACAAAAGGGAATTGAACATTTGGAAGAACATGTTCAGACCATGCGAGATAAATGCAATGTGCTTTCCTCTGATCAAAGAGTAACTGCTAAAGAATTAATTCTATCACAGACATGGACAGGATCAGTTAAGCACGCTTGAATTCCATTCTGACTTTTGAAAGGGTGCACATTCCCCTGTTTTTTTTTTTAAATCACCTGTCACTACATTAGCACAGGATATATTCAAACAGCCTTAAAGAAGCATTCAAAGGAATGATTTTTTTCTTTATTTTAATGTGAGGCTCTTCAATTTCTATCCCAAGGAAGCAGTGTCTCCCTGATGAGCTGTAACCCACTTTGTATAAGAATGTATCTGATATTGGAAGGCATATATTCTTATATGTTGATGAAGGCATCTTGGAAATATTTGCAGGGTTTGGGGGTAGGGGATGAAGGAGATGCATGTATACTGTGAGAGTTCTAGGAATAGCTGAATGAAAAAGAGGGAAGCAGGAACTAAGGAGAGGTAGCGAATGCTAATTACATTAGATCACACATGACAATGCTCTGTGTGAATGGTAAAATCAGAAGCAGAAGAGGTTGTGATAGGTTAATAAGTTAGCATCAGAGACACTCTTGGATTATATTATGATAGGGTCACAAGAACAGTTTTCAATGAGCTGAGTTCCATGCTCCCTTCTCCTCCTCTGACTCATTAACTCTCTTATATGTTCTTATTGCAATACTGAAGGAAAAACATACAGATAAACTGTAGAATCTTGGGTAATATCCCCCAAGAACTCTTGGTGAGAAGTACTAAAATTTTCATGTCTTAAATTCATTTGCTTGATTTTTTACAATTAAAAACATTGAAAGTGGTGAGTCTAAAGGAGTAGCTGTTTCAGGTATTGGTTTTGTGAACACCTCTTCGATCTTTTGTATTTCAGAAATGTTAAGCAGGTAATAATACCACTACGATTAAAACCAATGTGGAGAAGATGTAGTTCTCGACAAATTATTTCATATTCATTAAAGTTCTAAGCATCAAGACATTCTTTAAATGACACTGTTAGATAAATTATAGTTCTGGGTTACTTGAAATAATTAGGTCAATTAATTATATCACTTCTCTAATTTAAAATAAGAAATTAATTTTATCTTTGGTTTATGATCATACATTAAAGACGCATCACCTAGTAGCATCAGAACCATCTCCCATGATCTCTTCTTTTGTAATGAATGTGTTTGTATAGATTTCAGCAACTGCCATATGCTCTAGTGTGATCATTTTTAAAGTTCTTATTCATAAGGAAGGGAACCAGCTGCATAAATTGGAGTCACACTCTACCTTCAAGTCATTTACAAATACCACACTACCATGTACTAAAGTGCTTCACATTCTAGAAATGATGCTACTCAGTTATTATGACAATCTATGCCTGGTTTTATTATTTTTAAAGGCTTGCTTCGTTTGTTTATATTAACTAAGATGAGTTTGTACACATTTTAAATTCAACAAAAGGCATTTTTCTATGGTTATTCTGTGTTTGGATGAAAAGTTCATCTCAGAACCATGGCAGTGAGGGATGCAGATATGTCACATGGCTTCAAAGATGTGAGAGAGTGTTTGGAGAAATAACTGTGGTGCAGGCTACTCATTGAAAAATTAACTTCATGAGACACTTTCACTGTTGCTTAGAAAAGCCATTTTAAGTCAGCTTCATGCTGACCTGCTAGTAAATAATATTTAAAGGTCTGTTACAGATTAAGTTACACATTTTCACATTTATAATTTATGATTCATATATTACATGTTATTACACATTATTTAATTCACTATTTCCCATATGCATAGAAGTTCTAATATATTCTGTGTGGTAATAAATCTGTCTATGCCTTTCAACTGTATATTATAACATGGAGACTTGTTTTCAAGTAACCCACTGATGTTGTCTGGCCTTTCTTACTTGAGATTTTTCTGAACATCTGTTATTTAATTCTCATTGTGTATGAATTGTTTCTATGTTTTTAGTTTGTTTGTTTTAAACTATTGATAACCTGGAAGTCTTTGAGTTTGCACTACATTTAGAGTAACCCTAAAATGGATCAGAAACAGTGAGTTTGGATCTTTATTGTCTTGTTGTTGATATTTTTCAGTTTATAAAATTAATTACAACATTTCTACTTTTCTTTCCTCCAAAATGTCCCAGATATTTCTCCTACTATGAGTTTCAGACCTCTTTTTCAGTAATTGTTACTATGTGTGTATGTGTGAGTACACACATGTGTGTGTGTTCCTAAATATAATATTTTCAGTCCATACAATGCAATTTGTATGCATCTTTTCAGGTTTGACCTTTTGGCAACTCATGGGTGTCCTCTTCCTTGAGGAAGGTGACCTGTACTGATCTCAGCCTTCTTCAGATGCCTATAGTCCTTTGTGTAGGGTTGAAGATCCATGAAACTTTCTTTCTTAATTTGACAAGATATGGGTGTCATCTTTTTTCGGCTCATCATGACGATGAGATTTTATGTGTATAGCTTCTCAGATTACTAGAAGACTCAATTTCACAGCAAATACCCTAAAACATTAGCTCTTATAATATTCCCATGTCATGGGCTGCAATGTTATCAGAGTCATAGGTATGAGAGTGAATTTAGTTTTAATCCTGTTCATTGTTGTTTAGTTTAAAATTAGAGCATGTGTTACAGAAAAGTCAGTTAACATTTTTTCAATACTAAATGTCCCTCATTTTTGTTTAGAAAGATTAAAAATTGTACAGATGATGCTGAAAAAATGTTTTATTTCAGTTATAACATTCAATGATATTCCAAGCAAATTCAGATTTGACATACATACATGGAAACATCACATAGGAATAGGTAATGCAAGGATTCTTTGAGGTTCTCTATAAGCGCATGGTCATTATTCTAGCTAAGTAATCTTAATATTCAGTTTGCATATCATAAAATTAAATACTCCTTTTTCCAAAATATTATACAATTTTTAGTCTTTTTTTTCTCACACAAGTGCTGTTTTTATCATTTACAATATAAGTACATAGATTCATTTAATGTCATGGGAGAATACTTTTCCAATTGCTAATATATTTTTTGTGTTTCATATATATGATTTTTGCAATATTAGTATAAGAATTAAGGCAACTTCTGTAACTCATTTAGTGGATAATATTTTACATTTAGTTCATAATACTGTAATACTGATTTTCAAATGCTATAATTATAATCCTTTCTAAAAGCAACAATCAAAAATGGTATTATCTGAAAAAAAGTAGAAGGTGGAAATCACGGTTGTGATGTATATATCATTTTTCAATTCATCATTAGTAAATATGTCACCTAATCTTTGCTAAATATTCAGCAGGGATTCTGTGAAACTCCTTCAAATGTGATTGCTGCTGGATTAAGAGTAAGAGAGAGAGAGAGAGAGAGAGAGAGAGAGAGAGAGAGAGAGAGAGAGAGAGAGAATGAAGTTTTGTCTTTTGAAAGAGGAAATGATATCTGAAACAACATGTGTTGGATGGTTATTATTTTTGGTTGTGGACCCATGAAATTTTTGTTTGTTTATTGTTTTGTTTTTAATTTGAAATGAGCTTTTGACTAGTCATTAAACAATAAGAGATATTTGATATTAGAGATACCAATGACAACTTATGCTGGAGAGGATTTGCTGAAAGGGGAACCCTCCTCCACTGCTGGTGGGAGTGCTAACTTCTACAGCCATTTTGGAGATCAGTATGGCCGTTCCCCAGGAAAATGGAAATCAGTCTACCACAGGACCTGGAAATCTCTCTCTTAGGCATGTAACCAAATGATCCACTTCCATGCAACAAAGACATCTGTTCAACTCTATTCATAGCAGTAAGAACCTTGAAGCAACATAGATGCCCCTCAACTGAAGAATGGATAAAAAAGATTTGGTACATTTATACAATGGAATATTACTCTGTGGGAAAAAATGGAATCTTGAAATTCACAGGCAAATGGTTGAAACTATAAGAAACTATCCTGAATGAGGTAACCTAGTCACAAAAAGCTGAACATGGTATGTACTCACCTATATATGAATTTTACACATAGAGCAAAGGATCACCAGCCTATAATTCATACCACCAGAGAAATTAGAGTACAAGGAGGAACAGAAGAGATTCATACAAGGTCCCTCACATGAGGGAAAAGGATACAGATCCCCTGAGCTTATTGGGAGTGGAGGGGACAGTGAGTGGAGAGGGGGCTAGGAGAAAGGGAAGGGAAGAAGAGGAAAGCATGTTTCAAGAGAAAACTGACTATAGAGAAATGTTCAGAGAACTATAAGAATGACCCCAGCTAACAATCTGAGCAACAGTGGAAAGAATACCATACATTTCCTTTCCTGATAATGAGATTGATGATTAACTTATCTACCATCATAGAGCTCTCATCTAGCAGCTGATGGAAACAGAAACCAACACCCCCAGGTAAACACTGACTGGAATACAGATATAGAGAGTTAGGACAAGACCAGGCTGCAGAAACCCACAGAGACAGGTGACCTGACTAAGGGGGAGCTAATAGACCCCCAGACTGATAGCTGGGAAACCAGCATTGGACTTAATCAAATCCCCTGAACATAGGTCTCAGTTAGAAGTCCTGGTCAGTCTAAGGGATCTCTGACAGTGGAATGAGAATGTATTCCTTGTGCATGAAAGAACTTTGGGAGCACAATCCCCATGGAGGGATACTCCCTTAACCTAGAGGCAGGAGAGAGGGCCTAGATCCTACTCCAAATGTCTACACAGATTTTGTTGATCCCTCCTGGAAGGCATCACCCTCCCTGTGCAGTGTGGGGGTGGGATGGGATGGGAAGGTGGTCGGGGGCATGGGAGAGAAGGAAAGAGGCAGGGACAGAGAGAGGAAGGGAGAGGGAACTGGGATTGATTTGTAAAATAATAAAAATAAATAAAAAGAGAGCTTGAATTATTTAAATATTTTTCAAAGGTGCATTTTTCTGCCATAAATGAGTTGTATGCTTAGAACTTCTTCAAAATGAAAAAAATCCCTTAGTTTTAAGTATTACTCAGAGATAATCATGCTAAAAATTACTATTGCTAGTAGATTAGTTTTTCAAAGAACTTGGAATATCATCAAAAACTATGGTCACACATGTGTCATTCTCATAAAAATATCTGATCCCTGTGAAGGACGTGACATATTGTGATAATCTGCCTGCACCTGTTGCACTGACCATGCCCATTGGGGTGGGGACAATCTTATTTTTCTATTTTAGGTTGAAGAACTTTGATAAGTGCAAATATATAGCTAGTATTAGCCAAAAATTGATATACCTCATTTCAGAGTGAAAATGTTACTATTCTTCTCCATTCTACAGGCAACATGCAATTTCTTTAAACACAGGTCCACAACAGAAGACCACAATGCAGCAGCATCTATGTGTTCTTTAAATCCTGTCACATCTCATGTATTTAGCAACCACCCATGTAATTGTTTACTTAACATCTGTACCTCATCTGTCATCTGTTTATCTATCTATCCCTCTATATGTTCATCATCCCTCTCAAGTATCTACCTTTGCCATCTGCTTGCTCATAAAACTTGTTCATAGAATCAATCAATTTAAACTGAATATGGAATGAAACTATAAAACTTACCTTTATTTCCAATTAAGCATATATTTCATCATTATAGTTAATTTGTAAAAAGCATTTCTCTAGGGGGTGTTGGTTATTTTTCTACTCTTGGGACAGGTTTCAATAGTTCTTAAAAGTCATCTTATGTATAATTTTGGGAGAAATTAAGTCAATTTCTATTCTCCAAAGCAAAATTCTGAGGGTCTAAAAGACAGTAATGTGTTCCAGGCATTTTTTGAGAGAATTTTTAAGATGAAAAATGAAACAATTCTTATAGATCAATTCAAACAGTATCTTAGCATTAAGGTGTGTTTTCATAAAACGGCTCTAGGAGTTTGTTCAAGCAAATCCTAATAATCAAGATATATGAATTTTTACTAATTACTCCTACAATGCCATGATCAAATGCCTAGCAAAAACTATTCTGTAGAATTTTACTCTGGTTCATAGCTTCAAACAATTGTGTGGATAGTGGCATGAAAGGAAGGTGTGACAATCAGCTCTGGTCATGGCAGCTGGAACTCATGGCAGTAACTGCTTACATGGTGGTGGACTATAATACACAGAACAGATTTCTAATCAGAGCCAAGTTATTCCACTCAAAGTTCTGTGCTTGGGGAGCTACTTCTACCTTCCAGACTCTACCTCTATAAATTCAACAGCTTTCTCTAACAGTGTCATTACCCCACACATTGGTCTGTGGCAGACAGTTCAGACTCAAACCATAACACTTATATTTTCAAACAGGAATTCTGATTGAAGAAACAACCTGTGATGGGTGAAGAATCATCAGCTGGAGGAGAACAAGGACTACATAGTCTATATACATTTCTGAGGCTTATGAAATGACAGATCCAAATCACAGACTGAGACACTTCTCTGTTAGCTATGAGCCTGAAATTCTATAGGAAGCAGGGTGCGGGGGTTGGAGGGTGGGATGGTTTCTGTAAAATTCTTCTAAGTATTCTATGGAACCTACAAGTTGTCTAGGTTCATATGGATGCAAAACTCTAACCGCAACTTGATCTGCACTCCACAATCTATCCACTCACCAAAACCACTGCTTAACATAATCTGACTCTTTTTTACTTCACACTGCAAAAGACAGAAAAACTCCCTGAGAATTTCACACACACACACACACACACACACACACACACACACACACACACAAAAAAAAAAAAAAATGAAAAATGATGGTTAGCAAGGCCAAAGTAATATTCTTAATAATCTAAATTAAGTTTTTAATTTAAGTTTTGTTTTAACTCTTATTTATTTAACTACTAGATTTAAAACACATTTTTCTGACATAGTTTATATAATAATACCATAGAGTCATTTTGAAACTTAAGTAGAGCAATTACTTGTATATATATATTCATCAAAGATGTGGGAAAATGTTTCTGAAATAGCAAATATATGTATTCACATTCTGTCTTTCACACATAAATTTTTATCAAATATCTTGTAATTCTTCCTTATATATTCATTATATTGTAGAATGATAAGAACATAGAAAGAATGGGATTTCTGTGAAATAAAAGGAGGGAGGAGGAAATAAGCAGAAATGTCCAGAGGTTGCAGAAACAATGTGGTAAGTCAGTTGCATGCTCATTTACTGCCAATTTTTGCTGTTCTTATCAAAGAAACATGTCCCTAATGAAAGTGTACATTTGTGTGTTTCAGTGAACGGTGTGTGAGCATAGCATGTTGTGGTGTGTGTGTGTGTGTGTGTGTGTGTGTGTGTGTGTGTGTGTGTGTGTGTTATGATGTCAAACTAGAGTCTTGTATCCCAGGTTTTACCTTGCTCTTACAAGACCATACTTATAAGGTTCTGAATTTCAGTGACATGGAAGCATTTGAAACATTGCCCTCTCAAATGAATGCAATGGCCAAGAAAATGACTTCTTTATTTACTTATTTTTATTTTACATATCGATCCCAGTTCCCTCTCTCTCCCTCGCTCCCTCTTTCCTTCTCTACAACCCTCTCATGCTTACCCGAACAACCTCCCCTCACATTCCCCCACACTCCATATGTAGGGTGATGCCATCCAGGAGGGGTCATCTAAATCTGTCAAATAATTTGGAGTAGGTACTAGACCTTATCTCCTGTCTCTAGGTAAAGGGAGTATCCCTCCATGGGGAATGTGCCCCCAAAGTCCTTTTCCCACCAGAAATACATCCTGGTTCCATTGCCTGAGGTCCCTTAGACTGTTCAGGCCTTCTAGCTGAGATCCATGTTCAGGGTTTCTGAGTCAGTCCCATGCTGGATTCCCAGTTATCAGTCGGGGGGGGGGGTGAGCATTAGCCTTCCTTGTTCAGATCAGGTGTGTCTGTGTTTTTTCAACTTGGTCTTGTCCTCCCTCTCTGCATCTGGATTTCAGTTTGGCTCAGTGTTTAGTTGTGAGTGTTTGCTTCTGTTTCCATCAATTACTACATGAGGGCTCCATGATGGTGTATAAGTTAGTTGTCCATCTCATTTTCATCTAAAATTTCACATAAACACATAAACTCTTACCTCTGAAGTTTACAAGTTTAGACTGTTTGAACAAACTAACTCTTCATGGTCTACTTGGTCTTCTGTCACTAGGAAATTGTTTCAGTTTCCATACAGAACACAGCTTTGCCAGTCTTCCATGTGCATTCTTACCACTAGTCTGGAGATTGTATGTATCAAATTCAAAAAAGGTGGTATCTTTCCTACAAATTTGTTATTAGACATTGTGTATATGGTAAATAAAGAATAAAATTAACTGCAGAAAATAAAAATATAAGTTCAATATTATTTATTTAAAAAATAATAGCAATAGATTTCAATATTGTAAGCAACAATAAAATAGAATTTAATCTTGAGTTATCTTCAACCAATATACCAGATTTACATGGCATATTTCATAGTCAGTGCAAGTTTCATTCTGTGATTGTGCAATGCAAAATATTCTCCAATTACTTGTATTTAAATGGCATATTCTATGTGTAGATTTTTTTCATTTTGTTTTTATGAGGCAATGTGTTTTTGTAATGAATATGCAATTGAAATGCATGCTTAAATGATTTTCCCCCTTTGCTTGTGACTAACATTGTGAACTTGAGTTATTTATTAACAATGATCAGTCCATGTCCTCAAACTGTGATTGTTTTTGTTCCTCCAAGATAAATCCTGGATTAACTAGTATTGATTTGCTTTTGGATTTTCCTTAAGAATTTGCATGGTATGTAGTAAGTTCAGGCATATTTGCAAGAAGTTGCTGTCATCCACCCACACTGCACTGCCCATGACCACCCCCAATACCCAAATATTGAAACATTACCTATTTTTATTATGGATTTATGATAAATTCTTCAAGAGAGTACACATGTTTCATTAACCACTGATGCTACTTTACCCGTTTCTGGATCCTCTTGTCAGATTTCATGGTACCTTTGAGTCTAGCCAGACAAGCTGGGCCACACTGCTTTTTTTTTCTCTAGAAAAGTGTTTCTATTTCAATATTTTTCAAGAGTAAGTTGACCAGAACATGGTTCTCCAATATGTTTTTTTTTTTTTTGGTAACTGTTTACACTTACATATTTATTTAGTGTAAACTTGTGTTTGTGTGTATATTTATTTATTTAGTGTGAGCATGTGTTTGTGTGTATACAGGAGACCATGCCAGGTACACATGTAGAAGTCAGATTATAATTTGTAGTCAGTCCTCTCGACTCATTGAGTGAGCTCCTGAAAGAAAACTCAGGTAATCAGTTTTGGTACCAAGAATCTTTTTTTTCTGAAACTTCTGGCCAGTCCACTAATGATTATAATTAAAGTTGTAAATTAAAGTCTTCTTAAATTTTAAAGAAGACGGATTAAAAAAAAACACTGTATAAAGAATAAAGAATATTGCTTCTCTGCTTCTATGGGATAGACTGTCGATCAGCACCAGTATATCAAGTTCACATTACCTGTTTCTTGACCATGTTCATGGAGAGAAGATTATGATGGATTATTATAGTGAGCTTTAGGTACAGTTCACTATAGTAGGGACTCATCACCTATCCAAACTACCTAATGTCAAGAGATTTCACAGATTCTCCTTGCTCACCATTGCACAGTATTCAGCACATTGGAATGAATAATCACTGTTCTCACAACCTGTATTTTTTGTGAAATAAAAGAAAACAAAAACACCAGTTTAAATAAGTCCTGTTTTTCTGGTGTTTCATCTTAGATATATATTTAAATCTCTCTGGGTTTAATCAAGGTATATAGTGTTTCTAAATATTATAACAACACAGACCAGTCTTTGGTTGACTACTCCTACAAGGTCTGCACAACGTGCACCCCGACACATCTTGCAAGCATGATAAATTGTAGTTGAAGGTTTTGCAAATGGAAATGGATTAATGTCTGTGTCCCACTACTAGGGGATTTGCCTGGTTACAGGAAAATGCTAGTTCAGGGTGAGTGTTCCCCATTGCTAGGAATCCCCCTAGGGTCACCCTTAAAGAATCCAGGGAATTTCCATAGCACTAGGTTTCCACATCATCCCTAAAATGTCCCTCAGTTTCAGTGGTCTTTCCCAGTACTTTATCCCTCTATCTTTCTCCCTCCTACCTGACTTCTACTCTTCCCATCCCAACAGCACTCAGTCCTCCTGCAAAATCTATTCTACTTCTCCTTCCCAGGAAGATCCATTTTTCTCCCATGACCCCTCCTTGTTATTTAGCCTCTTTGGATAAGTCTAGCATGCTATATTTTACTTAACAGCTAATAACCACTTATACCAAAGTAAATACAGTGTTTGTCTCTCTCAGTCTGGGTTACCTCACTCAGGATGATTTTTTTCTAGTTCCATCCATTTGCCTGCAAATTACATGAGGTCATTTTTTGTTGTTGTTTGTTTGTTTGGTTGATTAGTTAATTTTTTTCAACAACTGAGTAATACTCAATTTTTTTAAGTGTACAATGTTTTCCTTATTCATTTTTTGGGTAAGTGATGTCTATATTGTTGTTCCAGTTTCTGTCCTTTTTGAATAAACTAGCATGAACATAGTCAATCAGGTGTTCTTTTGGTAGGATAAGGTTTCCTTTATGTATATTACCAGAAGTAGTGTAGCTGGGTCTTGAGGTAGATTGGTTTCCAATTTTCTGAGCAACCGCCATGTTGATTTCCAAAGTGGCTGTACAAGTTTGCACTCTCACCGGCAGTGGAAAAGTGTTCTAGACCCTTGCCAGTTCTATTTCGTCCAGCCATCACTTTTGTGAGTACTGACTGGATGCCTGCTCTCTCTTCACATGAAATTGTTCTTTTGGAGATACTGTTTTGTTTTTGAATTGTCTATCTCTCAGCACAGGTGCCTCATCAACACAAAAGATCACTTAACTTAGGTTCTAAGAGATTATGAACCAACACTAGTATACCACAATTGGCATTTATCTCCCTTCAAGAATCAATGCTTCATTCTGTTGATAAAACTTACAATTACAATTTATTTATTTATTTATTTATTTATTTATTTATTTATTTATTTTATATCAATCCTAGTTCCCTCTCCCTCCCTCCCTCCTTCCTTCTTCCCCACTCTGCCCCACTCATATGTATCTCAACCACCCTCCCTTCTATCCCCCCCACCACCACACATGAAGCATATTGCCATCCAGGAGGGGTCATCTAAATCTGTCAAGTCATTTGAAGTAGGGACTAGGACTTCTCTCCTGTCTCTAGATTAAGGGAGTATACCTCCATGGGGGATGTGCCGGCAAGGTCCTTTTGTGCACCAGGAATACATCCCCTTTCAAGGTCAGTGAAGAATTGTGCTGGGATTTTAAGGGGGATTGCATTGAATCTGTAGATTTCTTTTGGCAAGATTGCCATTTTTACTATATTTATCCTACTTATCCAACAGCATGGGAGATCTTTTCATTTTCTGGTATCTTCTTTAATTTCTTTCTTTAAAGACACAAAGTTGTTGCTATATAGGTCTTTCACATGTTTGGTAAGCATTATCCCAAGATACTTTATGTTACTTGTGGCTATTGTAAAGGATGTTTCTCTGATTTCATTCTCAGCCTCTTTGTCGTCTGAATAAAGTAGGGCTACAGATTTTTTTGAGTTATCTTGTATCTTGCTAGTGTGCTGAAGGTGTTTATCAGCTGTAGGAGTTCCCTGGTAGAGTTTTTTAGGTCACTTATGTAAAGTATCATGCCATCTGCAAATAGAGAAAGTTTTACTTCTTCCTTTCCAATTTGGATCCCCTTGATCTCCTTTTGTAGACTTATTGCTTTAGCTAGATCTTCAAGTACAATATTGAAGAGATATGGAGAGAAAGGACAGCCTTGTCTTGTACCTGATTTTAGAGGAATCGCCTTAAGCTTCTCTCCATTCAATTTGATGTTGGCTCTTGCTTTACTGTATATTGTTTTATTATGCTTAGGTATGTGCCTGTTATTCCTGAATTCTCCAAGACCTTTATCATGAAAGGGTGGTGAATTTTGTCAAAGGCTTTTTCAGCATCAAGAGTGATGGTCATGTGTTTTTTTCCTTTCAGTTTGTTTACATGGTGGATCACGTTGTTAGATTTTCGTATGTTAAACCATCCCTGCAACACAGGGATGAAGCCTACTTGGCCACGGTGAATGATTTCTCTGATGTATTCTTGGATTTGGTTTTCCAGTATTTTATTGAGTATTTTTGCATTAATGTTCATCATGGATATTTGCCTGTAGTTTTCTTTCTTAGATGTGTCTTTGTGTGGCTTGGGTGCCAGGGTGATTGTGGCCTTGTAAAAAGAGTTTGGTAATGAGCCTTTTATTTCTATTGTGTGGAATAATTTGAAGAGTATTTGTGTTAACTCTTCCTTCAATTTCTGATAGATTTCGGCACTGAAGCCATCTGGCCCTGAAATTTTTTTGGTTGGAAGGCTTTTGATGACTGTTTCTATTTTGTTGGGGGTTATAGTTCTATTTAAGTTGTCTGTCCTTGATTTAATTTTGCTAAGTGATAATTATCCAGAAATGTGTCCATTTCCTTTGAATTTTCCAGTTTATTGTAGTAAAAGTTTTCAAAGTATGATCTGAAATTTTCTGGCTTTCCTCTGTCTGTTGTTATGTCCCCCTTCTCATTTCTGATTTTGTTAATTTGCAAAAAACCAACTCTTTGTTGCATTGATTTTTGTATTGTTTTCCTGGTTGCTATTTTATTGATTTCAGCCCTCCAATTGATTATTTCCTGGTGTCTACTCGTACCGGGTGAGTTTGCTTCTTTTTGTTCTAAGGCTTTCAATTGTGCGGCTAATTCTCTAATGTGATCATCCCTGTTTTCTTCATATGAGCACTTAGTCTAATAAACTTCCCTCATAACACTGCTTTCAAGGTGACCCATAAGTTTGGGTATGTTGTGTCCTCATAGTCCTTGAATTTTAGGAAATCCTTAATTTTTTATTTATTTCTTCTTTGACCCAGGTATGATGCAATTGAACATTGTTCAGTTTCCATGAGTTTGTAGGGTTTCTGCTATTTGTATTGTTGTTGAGTTCCAATTTTAAAGCATAGTGGTCTGATAATATACAGGGAACTATTCCAATTTTTTTCTTCTGTTGAGGTTTGTTATGTTGCCTAGTATATGGTTGATTTTAGAGAAGGTTCCATATGGAGCAGAGAAGAAGGTATATTCTTTTCTGTTTGGATGGAATGTTCTATAGATGTCTGTTAAACCCAATTGAGACATAACTTCTCTTAGTTCTTTTGTTTCTTTGTTAATTTTCTGACTGGTGGTCCTGTCTAGTGGTGAGAGTAGGATGTTGAAGTTTCCCACTATAAGTGTGTAAGGTATTATGTGAGCTTTGAGTTTTAGTAGTATTTCTTTTATGAATGTGGGTGCCTTTGTATTTGGGGAACAGACATTCAGAATTGAGACTTTGTGCTGATGGATTTCTCCTGATATGATTTTGGTGTGGAGTATAACTTGTTAGATATTAGGATAGCCACACCTGCTTGCTTCTTGGGTCCATTTAATTGGAATGTCTTTTCCCAGCCCTTTACCCTGAGGTAATGTCTATATTTGAAGCTTAGATGTGTTTCTTGTATGCAGCAGAAGGAAGGATTCTGTCTTCATATCCATTCTGTTAGCTTGTGTCTTTTTATAGGCGAGTTAAGACCATTTTGTTGAGGGAAAGTAAGGACCACTGATTGCTAATTCTTATTTGTTTTAGATTTGTTGTTGGTCATGGTATTGTGAATGTATTTATCCTCCTTTACCCTTGGTATCTGGTAAAATGGGATTACCTGTTGCCTATGTCTTTGTGAGCATAGTTAACTTCCTTGGGTTGGAGTTTTCCTTCCAGAATTTTCTGTAGGGCTGGATTTGTAGATATGTATTACTGTGAAAATCTGGCTTTGTCATTAAATATCTTGTTTTCTCCATCTATAGTGATTAAAAGTTTTGCTGGGTATAGTAGCCTGGGCTGGCATCCATGGACTTTTAGTACTTATAGAACATCTATCCAGGACCCTCTGGACTTGAGGGTTTCCATGAAGATGTCAGGTATAATTTTGATAGGTCTGCCTTTATATGTTACCTGTCCTTTTTTTCCTTTGCTGCTCTTAATATTCTTTCTTTATTCTGTATGTTAGGTGTTTTGATTACTATGTGTCAAGGTGTCCGTTTTCTTTAGTCCAGTCTATTTGCTGTTTGGTATGTTTCTTATACTTTCATGGGCATGTCCTTCTTCAGATTGGGAAAGTTTTCTTCAATGATTTTGTTGAATATATTTTCTCCACCTTTAAGTTGGGCTTCTTCTCCTTCCTCTATGCCTATTATTCTTAGGTTTGGCTTTTTCATGGTTTGTCACATTTCCTGGATTTTTTGTATTTAGGATTTGTTGGATTTATGATTTTTTTGGTCAATTAATCTATTTTCTCTAGTTTATCTTCCATGCCTGAGATTCATTTTTACATTTCTTGTATTCTCTTAGCTATGCTTGTGTCTGTAGTTCCAGTTTGTCCAGTCTTTATATTTCCAGCATTCCTTCAGTTTGTGTTTACTTTATTGTCTCTATTTCAGTTTTCAAGTCTTGAACTGTTTCCTTTATCTGTTTAATTGTTTTCTCTTAGCTTTCTGTACTTTCTTCAAGAAATTTGTTCATTTCTTCCAATTTTTGTTCCTTTTTTTTTCTTCCATTTCTTTAAGGGATTGTCTCACATTGTCTTTGAGGGCCTCTATCATTTTTATGATGATAATTTTAAGTCATTCTCTTCTGCTACATGTGCTTTGGGTTGTTCAGTTCTAGTTGGTGTAGAGTCCCTAGATTCTGGTTGTGTTGTGCTTGTCTTTCTATCGTTAGGTGTTTTCTTGTTTGCTGTCTTCCTATTGCTCTTTCCAGTAGGTGTAGGTGGGGGTTCTCTCTCTGTTACTCCCCAGGTGGGCTTTGGTGGGGCAGAAGTTCATTGTCTGTAGTTCTGGGTGGTCCAAGCTCTCTAGGATGTGTCTCCTAAGACAGGGGCCCGGCAATGGGGGTCAAAGATCAGTCTCCAGCAGACCGGCCATGGAGGTCAAAAATCCTGAAGGCTGGGACTCATAATTTTCTGTGGGCTGATAGGCAGATCTAGCCTGTGTTTGGCTCCAACCGAGGCCTCTGTAGCAGAGGCCTGAGGATGGGGGCCAAAGGCGATGGGGGTCAAAGACTAGGCTGAGATTCAGGATTCTAGCTGTGGCCTGGCACTCTCCAGTTGAGGCTCTTAAGTGGAGGCCTGGAGATGGGTGTCAAGAATCTACCTGCAGGGACTGTGAGTGGCCTCAAGGGGATAGGTGGATTTCTGGGAGGGGCCTGGTACTCAGGTAGAGGACTGGTGGTGGGTGTCAGAGATTAGGCTGATGTGGATTCCAGGTGGTCCTGCTTAGATAGGCAGGTCTAGTGTAATCAGAACACCTCCAGGAAGTTCCCCGAAGGTGGCTGGATTGTTGGCTCTATACTCTGACCCAGTGCTCAACCAGAGCATTGGGATAGTGGGCAGGGTATGGCCCATTTACAAATTCTCATAGCACTAATACAAATTTTATCATGATTGATGTCATTAGCACCCATATTTCCAAATTCATTCTCTCAATACAAGACAGAAACTGTTTTTGCTTTGTGTGGTTTTCAGTTTTCATTTTCTGTCTTTTGTTTGCATTTTTGGATTTCTGCGTCATTTTCCCTGAGATTAGAGAAAAGAAGATTTTGTGTGTGGATGAAAGAATGCAGAAATGAATGAATGAGTAACTCGACTGACATTGTCTATCAAGCAATTTTAATTATAAACCAGGTATTATGTATTATGCATATAAGTTATACATTAAGGAAGGGATCTAGAACTGGGTGTCACCAATTAGGGGAGCTTTCAATAAAGATAGTGGTTAAAGTTTGCAAGTGTTAAAGAGAGTCTTAAGAGGGGTTCAAATTTTGTGCTTAAGTGACACTTGAAGACAGAGACTATAAGAATATGAATTAAGCTCTAGAAAGTTCTGCAGCCAGTATATGAAATTAGAAATTGTTTTATCATTTCTCATCCATAGTTATTTTAGTAATCATTGCTCTTAATATGTAATAATATAAGAAACCATATGCAAACCCATGTGCAAACACACACACACACACACACACACACACAGAGAGAGAGAGAGAGAGAGAGAGAGAGAGAATTAAGTAATATCTCTATTCAGTGAAGAAACTGATATTTTTTTTTAGTGGGGAGGGGCAAGGAGAGGGGACGTTGAGACAGGGTTTCTCTGTGTTGTTTTGGAACCTGTCCTGGAACTTGCTCTGTAGACGAGGCTGGCCTCTAACTCACAGAAATCTGCCTGCCTCTGCCTCCCAAATGCTGTGATTAAAGGTGTGTGCCACCAATGCCTTGCTAAAAAACTGACCTTTTACAGTTTTGACCAACCATAAGATCCTAACTTAATGGGAGCCATACTTGATTGATGTTTTATTATAATAAATAAAAATTCTCCAAAGATAAAAATCAAGATGCAGGTATAAATATACACGTTAAATTTAATTACAATATTCATGACAAACATTAATAAATATTCTGAATATAATGCATCTTTAGCTAGAACAATATAAGAATTCCTTGAATATGAATTTATTTGGTCATGTTAAACAAGGACAACAACAAATACTGAGAAATTGTAAATACATTTTAAAAAATTGTGTTTAATTATTGCTAACATCATCTGATTAATTGATGTGTAATATAACATATCTTTCCTAAAATTATATTCTTCTAAGCTAAAGGGAAAAACAAATCTTCATACAAAAAAAAAAACACAGCAAGTTTTGAAGGTGTACTTAAATTAAATTGTGAAATTAGTGAAGTGTATAATTCAATTCCTTGGCTAAGTGACCCATTTAATTGTATTTTTTAAATACCATATTAAGCATGACAAAATACCTTTAATTCAACTCCTAAAGAGAGATTTACCCAATTACAAATTCCTTCCACTCATAGTTCCATATGTCCTGTAGCACTTTGGTTTTCTCATCGTCATTGGGATGCACTACTCGGCAGCTGAATGTTTTCAGAAACAGTTTCTGTCACCTACTCCTCATTGCAGCAGAGACTTAAAGAGCTTCCAAAGTAGGTCAGATGATAAGGGTGAAATGAAATTTTTAATTGAGAATAATAAGGTTTTATTTTCAGAGTTCCCTGACCTAGCCTGGAATCTAATGTAATGGGCAATCATTAATTCGTTTTGACCTTATTTAGCACCACCTGTTCATTCTGTATACTGTTACAACACTTATTAACACAGGAAAGTTCCAGTGACATGTGCTTTAATGACTCTTCCACAGTTTAGGAATCCAAACTGGTAAGTAGCTCAAAGAGAAATAGTTGCTCACTTCATACTAAAAAAGAATTGACTACATTATTTGGGCTTCAAATGCCATTATGACTAAAGACACTGAAGTAACATTGATATTGCAGCTGTTAATGTAAATCTTAAATATTCATAGTATGGATAGAGGTTGTATTGTACATTCTATTTTAATGTCTATATCTTTATTCCAAAGAGATAACTTCAGCCTAAACCCACATTGTCACAGAATTCAAATCAAACCTTTGTTAAAAGAAACAATACCAATCATTTCAGAAGCTGAGGTGACAATACACAAATCACATGGTCTAGCTGTATGTCCACCTTTTCCACAATCATATGTTAATATTTCATTGCTGTAATTTAGTGCAGTGAGCATTGGGCCTTCAGATTTCATTCTTCTCTTCCACTTCTTCAGGTATTATCTCCTGTCTGCACCCATAATATGGTATCCAGCAAATAACATGCCATGAAGTGGCAGAAGTCCTAGCCCAGGACAGATTGGATCCCTAATACTCTTACAAAACACCAGGCAATCAGACATCCTTCCACTCCCTGATAATGAGAAAGGCAGTCTTGCTTACGTTCATTGTCAATCTAGTTTCAAAGAGCAACAAAATGTTTTCAGTTGTCCTTATTTAACTCTATTTATGAGCAAGTAAGTAAAGTCTTCATTTTCTCACCTAGTGATCTAAATTCCTTAAAATTATATTGTGAACCCTGTGACACTGAGTTCTCCTGAACGCTATCTGAACAGAAGCTAAAGTAAAAAAAGCAATAATTTATTTATTAGCCACTCAGTCCAATGTTTGCAAAGAAATTCATATTAAATTTATTTTTGAAAACACATGTATTTAGATGGCAAAAAAGAAAACTAGAGATTTTCAGTTTCATGTACTGCAAATTATTAACTTCCTTCAGTGACAATGTAAACAAAAGGATGTGCAATTTCAGTTTTCACAAGGAAACACACAATTGGTTTCATTTCCTTTCTTCAGTAAAACAGAAAATTGGTTACCAAATCTGTAAGACAGAAAGGTTATCTACATCTAGCCCAGTGAACCCTTTGGTTATGTGGCTTTTGTCATGGTTGTAGGATCTTACATGTTTGCCTCTTGCGAGACACACAACAGAATGTGCTGTGATCTGATTCTTCCACGTCCTTAAACCAGAAGGGCAACTTTTACATTTATATAATTCCTAAAAGAGTAAGTAGTATCTCTCTCTAAATATATGTATGAATAAATATTCATACATATTGCATTAATACGTTGCACAGATTTGTAGACAAGAGAAAGATAACTAAACATAAGCATTTGTCAGGGAGAGCGATTTTAAAATTCCAACCCTAAATTCTTCTGTTAAGTTGCTTTTTCCATTCAGGTATTTAGTCACATCCACCAGAAAAGAAAAGAATACAAGTATGTTGTGTTCTGTTTCACAAATAGTCACATCTGTATACTTGATTTAAAAATAGCTGATTCATCTTTTATTAAATATTCATATCTGGACAGCACATGAGCATGTGTGTTAGCAGCATAAACTTTTGTTATTTACAAGCTAATAAAACCACCATAAAAGAGAAAATCTAACTTTTCAGAAATTGAGTTGATTATATCAAACATATTAAATTTTACTCCCTGACAAATATGGAATGCTTTATCTTTAGTTATTCTGAGATTTATAATTAGCTTTTATTCAGCATATTTTCTCTTTCTGCATATTAACACTGGAACCCTTCTTCCAATACTATATTTCCATATTCACTATCCACTTCTCCACTAAACCCTATGCACAGCACACTATCAAACATATTTATCATTAATTGACCACGGGAATTGGCATGATTCCAGAATTAATTTTAATTGCAGCTTCTTTTGTTTGTTTGTTTTTTGATGCTTGAGATTCATTTTGCATTCTAAGCTGTTGATCTCATGTTTCTCGGGCTGGTTTGAACTTGTGGCATTCTATGTGCGTCAGGTTCCTGAATGATGAATTTCCATAATTGCATTTACCATGCCTGATGTAAAATCATAGTACTTTATTTTTTTACAGATGGAAGTATTAAGCTATGTTGTGTTTTGAAATGGAGATACAAATGTTCAAAATGATGGCTTATTGATTTTAAGCAACACAAGGCAAAATTGTATTGCCCTAAGATTACATTAAATAAGTCATAGTTTCTGAAAGCTAGTGTAATCAATATATGTGTGGTGGAAAATTATTCCTAAACATACATTATTAAATCTATAATACTTTTCCTTTCTCAATAGTACACTGAATCATAGCACATTTCATAATAAATGTTTTCCTTGATTTAAGTGGAATTGGACTTTCAATTATATGTATTTTAAGAACCAAAATTATTTATACTTTTAAACCCCTTTGTTTGAGAGGTACAGTGTAAATTTTACTTTAAAATACTTCACAAGATTGATGTAAAAGGCAGCTAAAAGGCTTTTTAAGGTTCATGTGAACATAGTGCTTATAGAATTTCAACACAGAGAAGAAATACTGTACTGTGAAAAAATGAAAGACTGGAGACATTGTTCAAGAGTGGACTGAGATTACTGAGCACAAGGCCTGGATCCAATGCCCAACAACAATTTTTAAAGTAAGAAATGATGTTATGAGTAGGTTTTCCTGCCAGCCTGCCTGGTCCCACAGCCGTGCCAGCCCCAAATTACACACAGAGACACTGTAGTAGATATAATGCTGTTTGCATGTTACTAGCATTACTGATTGGCTAGTTCTTCTTTAGTGTTAATGCATTTCTATTAATCTAAGTGATTCATCATGGTCTTATCTTACTGGAGAGAGCATCCAGAGTTCTTGTCTTGTCCTATCTTTTGAAACTCCTCCTATCTCTTCCTGAAAACCTCCTTGTCTCCTAGTCCTGCCTATCTTGCTTTCCTATTGGCCAACAGTGCTTTATTTGTTAACTAATAAGAGAAACATATTTACAAAATGGCATCTCCCATTAGAATGTAAGTTGAAAAATAAATGTGCTACTTTCACCAAAAGTTGAATTAATTCTGAAGGCAGAATGAAGTATATTGCAAGCAGGCACAGTGATTCTAGAATATTCTACTTAGGGTTACAAAACTAATTGATAAATATGTTCTGTTCATATGCAATATTCTTACAGATGAGAAAAATTAAGTGAAATGGTAATTTATAGATGTTTTAATTTAAAGGTAGATGCTTCAAAAACAACATTGTTTAAAGAATTTGGAAGACAGGAATGTCATTTTTTTACAGGTGCTTCTAAAATACACTGTTGATAATTTCATCCAATCAGTTTTCCCTATCAGCTCTGCCAGTATGTAAATTAGTCTTGGTTGAAATAAATCTTCCAGGTAACTATAATACTCTTTAAAAGTATTACTCCAGTCAAAGGAGTAACATGATTAATACACTCCTAATATTGGCTTGTTTTTTTTTTTCAGAAAATCTGGATGAAGAATAACAACCTCATGAAAACATATAATCAAATTTTCTTTCCAATTAAGGGTTTTATTAAGATCAAGAAGTCCTGCTTCATCCATCTTCAACCTCCCTTTCAGAATGCAATTTCACATATCACTTTCTGCTCTTCGAGTTTTAGATAAAAGAATCATGACACAATATTTATTACCAGAGAGATTGGAATGACACTAGGGAAAAACCTACTTGGAAATAATCCCATACTCCTCAGTGGATGCATGTGCTGTGCCAGTTTTTAGGAGAAGTTACTTGTAATCTTCTTTGTCCACATCTGTGTGTACAATAATTTAAATGACCAACTCATTCTTTAAAGAACTGACATACTGACTGCTTTACAAATGGCCCTGTAAAGGGCATTCAGAAAGAAGGGTTAGTACAACTCTTCTTGATAGCCTCCCATTTTTATTCTATTTTTCCCTAGAACACTTTACCAGATTAAAGCCCATTCAAAGATCAGGTACCATTAACTCTTTGGAAGCAATGTTTATTTTAAATTTTGTTAAAACTTTATTCAAAACATTTTCTTTTTCTCTTTTTTTTCTTCCTTTTTCTTTTCTTTTCTTTCTTTTTTTTCTTTTTTTCTTTTTTTGCTAGAAGACTGGAATAAGACTGGGATTAGTTCACAGCCTTTTTACCCATTTATGTTATTTTTACAGCTTTTTGTTTAATCAATGAACGGTTAGTGCTTGCAGGGCCTCCTTTACCACCCACACATAGTTGCTGACATAATACCACTGACAGGGAAATAAATGCTGAAAGAACAGTGGGCTGAGAGTGAACTTTATATGCCCTTTACCACTTAGCTAGATTTAAGTAAAAAAAAAAAAGCACAAAAAAGCAAACCCACGAGGTCATATTTTGTGAGAGAAGCAGAAAAATGTACCTAGCTTAATTTCTTGTCTGCAGTTGTGTAGTATATCCAAAATAAAAATTGAGTCTTTTTTTCCTGAGTGTCCAAAGTACAATCTTAAGATATCTCTGACTTATCCCAATAAAACTTGGCAAAATAATGCTGCTGGTAATACATGCTTTCCTCCCATGATACACAATGAAGAAACTAACTCTGGCATCACAGGCATAAGCTATGTTCCAATAGCTAGCTATAATTCACTGCCCTGAACTTGACCTTTTTGCAATAGAAAAAGTGATGGAAATGTGGTTTCCGAGGCAAATCCACAAAAATCCACCTAACAAATCCTAATGAATACAGAACACACACAATTTTGCCTAAAAAAATAGGAAAAAAAGAATAAAACAATAGCCCTCTCACGGGAAAATCACTAGAAGGCTCCTCACTAGGCCACAAACATACACCTAGTTCCAACATAGAAACAGGGGCAACCCCTTCATCCCCTGTTGACACTGAAATAAGCATATTAGACACTGAGGATGGGACCGATAACTGAAGGTATGATCAGTCTGAGTCTGCGAATCAGAAGTGGTTTAGCCCATTTTTCTGAGGGTGACAGTCTTGCCATAGAACTTCCTGAGGAACCTGGTGTGGCTGCTTTGTGACTTCTCAATGAATGTGCATCCTGACTCTGTCCTTTATCAGTACTGCTTGAAGCTTCTATACAAAGTTCTCTGTCTCTCTCTCTCCTGCTTCATCTCTGGTAAACAATGGTTTTAACTGCTTGCAATAGCAGCACTTAGGGTGAAATCGACCAGAGGCAGATAGTCCAGCCCACCTAGATGAGAAGGTGAGAAAGAGAAACCCCAGTGTCCATTGCTGCTTACTTAGAGGCAGGTCAGACTGCAGAAGAGAAAAGCTCAAGGTCAGATCTATGAAGTACAGCATCACAATATCCATGAGTACACTCAATGTCATATGAGAAACAAATATTCAGATGGAAAAATAATAACTACATGAGCATCACGTATCAAATGAGCTTGGAATTTTTGCATCAATTTTACTAGAAATTAAATTATTCAGTGTCTACATATGCCTACTGTGTTAACAAGATGTCAGGTTTTATAATAACTGCATAAAAATATTAAAGTAGCTGTTTAAATTCACTCCTAGAAGGGTTCTGTCCTTCTTTTAGGAAATTGAGGAAGCCATTTTCATCACCCGCTAGAGACAGATGTGTGGTATCTTTCCCTTTATGGACAACTTGGCTGATTCTTTGTCAGCATTCTTAACATCAAATCCATTCTGAAATCTTCAGGCGGACATAGTAAATGCTAGTTATCAACAGAATCAAATGGGAAAAAGGCAAGGTGAACAACTGATCCATTACAAGGAGTCTCTTGAATGATCACACCTGCTTTCAACTTCTAGAGTTCTTTGTGCGTGTTCACATTTTAGCTTCATTTCCACTTAGTTTCATGCATTTTTGCACTGAAATGAACTTCTACATGTTCTAAAAAGCTGATTATTTGTCTAACTTGCCTTGTGTGAAGCAATCAACTCACATCATGTTTGTCCGAAAAGTACCAAGTAGTGAAGAAGCCCCCTCAGACACACAGTACTTATATTTCATAGTTGTAGTGACAGTCTTTTAACAGTATTAACATTATAATAACAAAATTAGTAACAATAATAATTGTTTACCACATTTGACATGATAGTAAATTTAGAGAGATGTTTGAGTTTGTCATTCTAATCACACATATACCATACACAAAGTGATTATATATAAACTATTATTAAATGATTTAGAACTTACAGAGGATTTTTGCAAAGCGATATAACCCATTATTGAACAACTTATGTACAGATTCAGTATTCCAGACAGGTGATTTAGTTCCCTTTGCAATGGGTCTTCTTCTGAAAAAGCAGCTGCATTAAAATGAATAACTGTCATTCTTATTAAATATATTTAAACTGTTAATTTAGTGAATGTAAAAATTGGACAGAATTTGGCTGCATCAAAAAATGTTTATCATGTTTGTTTGTTGTTTTGTCATGTTTGTTAGGTGTCTTTTGGGAGCCTGCTCTTCTGAAGGGAAATGGAGTGTGGATCTTTGGGACAGAGGAATTGGAGGAGAGACAGGAGGAGTGGATTGAGAAGAAATGGTGGTTGGGATATTATATATGAGATAATTGATGGGAGATATCATTCTGTATATATGTTTCTCTTATTGGTTAAAGAATAAAGCACTGTTGGCCAATAGGAAAGCAAGATAGGCAGGACTAGGAGACAAGGAGGATTCCAGAAGGAGCAGAGAGAAGATTCAATATAGTGGAAAGAGTGCACAACACTGGCCCCTCTCTCCAGTAAGATGAGACCACGTGAAAATACTTAAATTAATAGAAATGGGTAATATTTAAGACAGAGCTAGCCAATAAGCAAAGATAATAACAGGCCAATAACAGTGTTTCTGTGTGTGTTATTTGGGGCTGGCATGGCATTGACCCAGGCTGGCAGGGAAAAACATACTCATAACAGAGAATAATCTATTTTCAATTAAAAAATTAAGATAAGTGTTTCCTTATATAATAGTATCAGAAGGAATACTACACAAAATCCTCAAACATCATTAATAATACTGATGGAGTAATAGCCATTAGAAAAAGTGATGTATTTTTCATCTCACAATTTATATTTCCTTGAGGATGAATGGCATAAGGATTTTTTTCTTTGTTGGTTCTTTATTTTTTATTTTATTTATTTTTCTGATTTTACATATGGATCCCCTCTGCAATTTTTATTTTTTAAAGACATGTTTTGTTGTTGTTGTTGTTTTCAGAGTGTTTAGTAAATAGAGATATTAAGGAAATACCCCTCCAAATGGCAATTCACAACTCAATTCTGGTCTTCAGACATATTAAGTATATGAGAAATGGGGCTTTAGCAAATGGACAAGGGCAGTAGAGATCTCTCTGTCTAGTATCTCCAAAAATTGCTAATTCAAACCAATGGATTCTTTTTATACAAAATTTTGGGTATGTTGAGAATAAACCATTTTTAATTCAACCCCAATGTACACTGGCAATTTCTCATGCATTGCAGGATGCTCATCAGCAAAATCAAATAAAATGATTTTAAGTGAATTGCACATAGGCTTATCAGGTTACATGAGTGATTTTTCTTTGAAAGAAAGATAAGTACATAGTTCAACAGTGAATTCTACTTTCACATCTAAAGAAAACGTGGTTGTTAATTTTTAAAGGCCAAATTAATGGCTCAAAATATTTCATTATGATGAATAATTTCTTTCAGAAATCCAGAAAACTCAGAAAAACCTCCATATATTATATGCTAAATTAAAATTAACTCCCTAAAATAGGAAGAAAATTTCTAAAATTTAAATCATACTATGAACATCAAGATAACAAGAGCAGTCAAACTACTCTACTACAAGATTTCAGTCGTTGTCTCACTAAATCAGATGATCTGCTCACGTACCTTCGAAGTATTTCTCCAGGCATTGCTTACTGAGCACTGATACTCTTATCAGATGTTTGGTTGAGAAACCCACAGAGAGGGAGTGCATGATTTAAAACAAAAACAAAAACAAAACAAACAAACAAACAAAAAAAGTAAAAGTTGCCACAATGCCACAAACTTGACCCGGAGTCAAAGAAAGTTTATCATCAGTTATTGCTAATGTCCCATTGTTTCTTCAGAATCTTGGGAGTGCTGTCAAGTCTAATCTGAATCTGTTACCAAACATGTTAGCTAGAATTCTAGCAGTTGTCTGCACCCAGGAACACCTGCTCCTGATCTTTTCTACGTTTGTTCACTTTCTGTAATCTTAACGAAACCGGTTATCTTAGCTTCCTTGAATCTGGGAACCATACATAAGCACGCATTTCCAGCCTGTTGTCGCTGCTCAAGGTTATCCACTAGAGCTCATTTCATGCTTGGTTGCACTTTGCTCTAGTGTGCTGACTCTAAATATCTTGCCCCCTTTTCGAGTGTTCTGAAATCAGAGGTGCATTCCTGTCCCCAGCGTGACAGATGCTTGCTCAGATCACTGTAAGGGAACCTCCTTAGGGTTGACTTTGTAGTCCTTCATTCAACATCTCAAAGCCTGCTTATTTTAGCTGCCTGACCTCTAATCGTGAAGCCCAAGAATAAACACTAGGACCTAGGACCTACAAGAGGAAAGCAAAGACAGACATCAGACCATATAAAGCAGGTTCTTGATGGCTTATATAGTTGAAGAAATGTAAGAGTTTTGACTTATCTATTGCACAGTTGGAGCTTTATCTAGAAATCTACTGATTGAAACTTACAAATAAGTGTAATGGTAAACTTTAGGTTTTGGGGGTAATTGACTGTACTGGAAAGACTTGTAAAAATGAAAATGTTTCAGCATGTATAAGCCACGGGGAAGTTGCTCTAACCTTGAATGTACCCTGTCAGTTATCTTGCCCAAGATGGATGATTTCTTAGTACAGTTGGTCTATTTTTAAATAGTGAAAATATTTCACTGCCTCAGCTTTTTTTACAAGGTAATGGGTCACAAAATTAAACAGGCTAACTGCTAAGTTCTGCTTTTGTATGAAATGTGTGCATGCATTGATGGCTGAGGTACCTGCTGCATATCTTTTACAAAATCAAGCAGCCTTGCCCAGATAGAATAGATATGGGCAAATTTGGCTACCCAAAATTATAACTTTGTGGTTTGTGCTTTCATAATTCTTGGATTAACAATAAGCAATGCCTTACCTAGAGAACTTTCTCTGATTTAGTCATGGTCAGTTAGTTTAGTTAAAAGCCTCTATTTTACTAAAATCAAAATTTTAGTCTGATCATGAATCTCTAAATGACTCCAGACCATACAATCCTGATCAAAATTAAACATTCAAAGAGACCAGTTTACATCTCCTACATAAGCTCTAATTTGACATTAATGTAAACCATGAAAAAGAGATAAACAGTTGAAATGAAGATAATTCTCACACCATAAAGTTAAATTAATAAAAGCATGTACTAATACCTGAAAATCTTAAAGCACATCACTTCAAAATAATAACTAATGCTATATTATATAATGAAAAACTGATTCAGGACTGTCAAAATATATATAAAAATGTTTCAGCATTGGCCCAAACTTTCATAAGGACAGTTGCAGTGTTTCAGAGTTCTCTCTCTGGCCATCATAATGATGAGATAGTGGTACTCCGAACCGAATGATGCAATTGAACTGAAATGATTTGTCATTGGTAAACTTTCACAGTTAATCAAATCAAAATATTAAAACAAAAATTAACTTTCCAGATGTTATCTAATAGATAAAAGAAATATAACAAATAAATAATGAAACAAAAGTTTTCAAATTATAATTTTAAATAAGAGGCATACAGATTCATATATTTTCTGAAATATCTAGCTTAACTTTATGGCATATACACATTATATAAATAGGTACTATATATGTACAAATACTCTAGGTGAAAACTCAACACCTAGACACATTCTAATAAGACATTGTTCTATATATGGAAAATTTTAACTTCGAATTTTATGTATATGTAGTAAATTGTATAAACTATAAGTAAATTCATATAAATTGGAGAAAGGAAGAGAAAGAGGAGGATATAAAGTCCTGGTATAAGTAATACAAAATGAGAGAAGAAGGTATAAAGTCCTGGTAGAAGTAATACAAGCTATTCAATTGCCATGTGTTCCTAAATGAAGCATGAAATGCCATCTAATATAGGATAAGCAAAATAAACATGAAATTAACAAGCACATGATAACAAGATTTTGAGAGATAGTGGGTAATAATTCAGCAACACTTTATTGAAAAAGCAGTATAAAGAAAGCAACATGCTTAACAAATGTTGAATTATGCTCCCTTTTTAATTTTAAAAAAATGCATGATTAGATAATTTTCAAATAAATGAAAACATCACTCATTATTTTGACATGATGTCTGTGCAACTCAATAAGCCTCTGTACACTTAGAACAAACATTCTGAATGGAAGGTGTACAACTCAGATTAAATTTCAGTATAGAATATATTTTCTGTGCTTACCCGCCCCCAAAGCCAAACCTCAAGAACAGAATCAAAACAACAGAAACAATTGTCTTCATCTGTTCCTTCATACACAGAGTAACATAAAGAAAACAAGAAAGGCTAAAAATAAGAGATGAAAGCAGTGCTGAATGCAGGAAATAGACGTGAGTTATGAGTGAGCTATATTTATAAGAGTTACAATGATCAGTGCTGTGCTATTTGGACAGAGGAAACTGTGATGTAGAAGCAAGTTTAGAGAACTGTGTACACACTAGGACAGCATTGTGGAAATGAAATAGATGTATTACTTTTAAATACTGTGAGGTCACATTTTTAAAGATGAGTCTGAATTGTTTCCTTCCCTTTACCACACGTGAGATATATTAAAGATAGATAGCAAGTGTAATACAGAAAATAAGGCAAAACACCAGAAAGCAAATGCAAGGAGATATTTTCATCATTTCAAAACTTTCATAAGCACTTTACAAAAGTGCTTATACAGGTGATAGTGACACACTATGTTAAGCTTAATGCAACTGAAATGATACATGTGAAAAATACAAATAAAGAAATGTGAAACAATACAAATAAAGTAAGCTCCTTAAAAAGTCAGCAAAATAAATTTTTTGTAATATATGAGAAATGGTTGACTATATAATCATATTAACTTATATGAAAATATTAGAATATTAATAAAATAAAACAAAATGATAGTAAATAAAGATATTTATAGTAGAAAATTTAAAAAAAATGCTCAAAATACAATTTAGGCATAGGAGGATATATTCATATATTAATTTTGGAAATTTTACTAAGTGAATTTGCATAAAATATAATTCATCATGGATCTTATTTCCTAAAAATTGTCAGTGACTTCAGGTCATCTTCAATATAAAAATGAAAGTTTACTTCAAAGATGTAATTAATCATCTAATTTGCAGTGCATATGTAAAATGGTTGAAAAGCTAGCAATGAACTAAGTCATGAAGAACATATTTTGATATAATAATTACCCAATGAAAATGAACACCACTACAAGTTTCCATGCATATGAAACTTTACATATTTATCTAATTTGATCTCTCTATGTATAATTCTGTCATTACTGAATCCAAGTTGTCAGTCAGGAAAACAAACAGCAAAATGAGATCTTTCTAACTATCATGAACCAATTAGAACTAATCCTGTAGTTTTAAAATCTTATAAAATATTTTTATAGCACACAAAATGAGGATTATTAAACTAGAATTGTATTACATTCATACATTTAAAGATTTATAAAACTATTCTGTATCAATAATAATCCTTAATATTATTGACCTATTTTTAACTGTTTGGCTAAATGGTCTTTCTTCCTTGTTTGTACTATAAGTGCTGTTTTTCTCAGATCTGATAGTTAACCACTTTAATATCAGCTTTCTCTGAGACCTGAAGACTCATTTCCAAGTTACAATGCTTTGCCTTGACTCATTCACACTGAGTTCATCTATGTTTATGTAATTTCCTTCCCTAATCTGTGCTTTATAGAAACCAGAAATAAAAAAAAAAAATAAAATTCTTACAACCTGTAGGAACTGAAAAAGAGAGTCTACAGAATTAAAGTCCTGTGCAATGATTTGGACAAAGGTGCATTTTTAAAACATCTTATTAGATCAAACAACAGAAGTCATTAATATACTGTTATATCCTTTGAGTAATGGATCTTTTTCATAAAAGAAAGGAAAAATTTGCACTTATAAAATATAAAATCTTGCCAAATTTAATGTAGTGTATCCAGGTTTCTCCCAAATAATATATAGAATTTGTAGTCACCAAATAATAAATTTTGCATATAGATTTTATTATGAATTTCACGAAAATATAAAATTTTAAAATTTCTGCCTCTCATCTTCTTAAAGTAATGAAGAAAGCAGGAAGTTTGAAGTAGGGCATACATTTTTTTCCTCGCTTGTTTTATTTTGAAATATCCCCGGTTAATAAGATTTATGATCAGTGCTTACTGGACTCGGCTTCAAGGCTGTTTTGTTTTACTGTAGCCATTCTGGCCTTTGGGTGTCTCTGTTCTTCCTCATGGATTGAACTTTTTACCTCCAAGAACCCATATGCTCTTCTGACCTACAGAAAATGCCAAACGTTCCCTCATTGTATCTCTACCTCAAATACTATAGTAATTATTCTTATTTAAACTTTGCTGATTTATTCCAAACTTTATGAACAGTGAAAAAGCACAGGAAAGGACAGAAACATTCCACACTGAGAAGAACATGTGCACCTCGCTAATAATTTAAACTAAACATGTAAACAGAGGAAGGTTGTGGGTCCTTCCATTTTCGGTTGCACATTTGTCTTCTGTGTTTAGGAAATTCTTTTTAATGTATATTTCCTGATTTAGACAATTCCATGATCTAAGATATTGATTTCGTTCAAAATATACTGTTATTGACATAAATGCTAAAGATATCAATGAAAATGAACACACTATTAAACTTATTTTACCAATTAGTATAGTATTGTATTCATACAGTACTATATTTAAATACAGTATACAATATTTCAGAGTAAATTTACAAAGGTCATTGTGAGGCTGCTGTGCGATTCTGTTGCTCACAGTTTGCCTTGGGTTAAAGACTCACCATCCATAAAATTAAGAATAAATTTTTTTGCAGACGCCTGTAACATGTTTTGTAGGAATGTTGACTTGCTCATCTTGTAATAAAAATCAGACATATAATACTTGTAAATATTGTGTGTTTGAGATTTATCAGCATGGTAAATCAGAGCAATGAGAACTCAAACCTGTGAGCTGTTGTAAGAAAAAAGACAAGACCCTATCCTCAAAGCTACACCCTTCCTAGCAACTGATTCTATTTGTCTGTTTGCGGGTCCTGAGACATGAAAGAGTGATTTTGAATTTGCTGATGTTCAGCGTCTTCTGGCATATTTTTAAATCTATTTTAAAAACATTTTATGGTAAGAGAGAAATGAAATTTCCCATCTCTATAGATGTGCCCTTATAAAAGGAAATGTCCACGGCAAATGCACACTGTGCTTAATCCTAAATTAAAGTCGTTGCCGAAATGTTATTCCTTAACCCTGAGGCATGGGCTATTTCTAAAGAAACAAACTTGGCGTTTAATTAACTCTGAAGTCCTCCTGTAAATGGAGCTTATGTATGTGTGTAAAAATCCAAGGCAGGATGAACTTAGAGAAGAAAACTGCTTGGAGGGTTTGCCTACTACAGAAGCCAGTTGGCCCTATCTGAGTCAGACAGACTCCACACACAGTTACACGGACTAAATTAAGGACTGGGAAGGTTCATCCAGAGTGCACAAATTAAAATTTTCAATAGACCCAAAAATGTCTCCAAGGCATGAATGAGCCCGTCACTTCTCCTCTGCCTCTTCAGCAAATGATGGATTCACTCGGTGCTCATAACACGCCCTATGAGCTATGCCTGGCTTGCTCCCTTATTCTTCCCTCTCCAGTCATGCTGAAGCAGAGGTTGTGGTTAAACAAATGTGCTTTTATGGAGCAGAGTGCTGTGAAACAGAGCTGATTAGGGCCTGACACATCCAATTAGATGGGGGCATGAAATTGGCCGATGACTCTATTGTTTCTATAAAGGTTCTGCCTCGCCCCTCCTCCCAACTCAGGGAGGAACTGATTTGTTTCACTGCAATTCAGGGACTTTGGATAGAATTCAAAAAATATTAGTACAACCTTAAAAAATTCTATTTTGAGATTCATCGAGCCATGTGCTTATTCTCAAGTAGTTAGACCGTGAACTAGCAAGTGGCCTAACCCACATGAAAACGTACTGTTAAAGAAACCGTTTCTAAAAATAACAAGGAAATAATTAAGATAAATAAAAATAATTACACATTAATTTTTATTTTTAAAACTTCATGAAGCAGCTGTAACTATTCTTTAACATATGACTTGTTATTATCACCTAATCTATAAAAATTTCTAGAAGAGTAGGGAAAGTCATATAAGGATCATTATTAACTTTATGCACATATATCATATCTATACATACATACATAAATCTTCTACACATGTGTTTCATATTCATATTTGATATGTATGACTAGATATTTACAACACGCAAATAAATAAGAACCTTGTCAATAATTTACTCAGGTGTTTTAAACAACTGTTCCAAAGAAAATTTCTTTGCTTTAACTACATTTTAACTACATTTTACTCTGTTTTTCAGCTCCAGAGATCATGGAAAGGAGCCTCTCATTTTATGTCTCAATCATAAAATCAATAGCATCTTACCAGACTTATGGGCTTGAAAAAACAGTTTAGCAGAGAAGGAAAAAGTAAGAGAAAGGAAAGCAGGAGGTATGGCATTTTGAGTAACCAAATTGTTGCACCTAGCTCCTTTTAAAAAATCCCAATTCATCTCACTGAAGTTGTGTTGTTAGAAGGGAGTGAACTGCAAGTAAGTGGAAATGTTTTGAAGGAATCACAGAAGCATAGAAACATAATGTTCACTGAATAGCTATCCACCACTTTGCTTGTAGTGCACTGGTAAGGTTATGGCTGTGTGTGGGGTTCTTGCACTGTGAGCCTCTAGTTACTACTCTTGCTCTTAGTTCTGCATTCTGTACTCTTAGGAGAGGTAGCAGGGGTGTTTTATCTTTGATCATTCATTACCGAAATGATAAAAAAATCTCACATGTAAACCAGATGTTCATGAATTTCTCACTTTTCCTTGATGTCTTTTGCTCACTTAAAGTCTAGATATATTCCAGAAGACTCTGGGATTGTTTTAGAATTCCAAAATTTGATAAATTATTTTTTAAAAAGTCTCGTTCTTCATTTTGAGAGATCCTTTAAGTTGATATTATGTTGCAAAGTAATCTTGTTGTTTCTGTGATTGTAAGCTGTGATGAAGAGCAAGGTTCTCTTTTTACTGCATGTATATCATAGACAATAGGTGAGTGTGATGGCTCCAGTCTGACTACATATGGGGGAAAAAAACTGTTTTTCTGATGAGTATGAACACCAGGAGATGAGAGTTGAAGACGACCTGCAACCAGTACATGGTAAGAAGGGGTGTAAAGAATGAGTGTCTATAACTTATAATGTTTCCTACACTTTTGTTACTTCATTGGTAGTGGATTTTTGTGGTGAAGACTTTCAAAGACTTATGTTAGCCAGAGCCGAAAGAAGGCAGTACAAGAGTTAAAGCACAGAAGGGGTCAGAGATCAGCACACTTGCTGGGTTCTTGCTCTAACACTTGTGACAACTCTAGTATTTAGGCATCTGTGCTGGCCTGTCCTTGGGTTACTGACACAGGACATGCCCCCTGTTGCAGCCACTAAGCACCACCTGTGCAGATTCACTATGTTCCCTTTTAAAAGGGCCTGGCCTACCTCCTATCCTCCTTTCTCTCTCTGCTTGTTCTCTCTCTCTCTCTCTCTCTCTCTCTCTCTCTCTCTCTCTCTCTCTCTCTCTCTCTCTCTCTGTCTCTCTTTGTGTGTGTGTGTGTGTGTGTGTTTGTGTGTGTGTGTGCTTCATTTCTCTTTCCTGCTTCTCCTACCGATAGAGTCCAGTCTCCCCCTCCCCTTTCCTTTTTTACAATCCTTTTCCCTTAATAAACCTCCCTTCACTTGAACTCTGTTACATGGTGTCTTTTTCAAGATATTTTTTTTTTAAATTACAACTGTACCAGCTGTTCTCAGACTTGTCTATCTTGAGACACAAGAAGGCTTTTCTGTATTCCAGCATGTAGTATATTAACGGATAGCATTTGAAGGCTGTTCTACACTTGAGCTCTCATGTGCCTAGTCATACACACATATGTACATGCTTTTCATCTACAAATTCAATGAGAGGTAACAGTGGGTAATAGGAAAACAACTAGTGTGAGCTGCAGTATAGCTGCAATCTTATATTATAGGGAAGAGTCTTTTAAATTAAATGCTGAGATTTAGCTTAGGGTTGCATTCAACGAACTTTCATTAAAAACTATTATCTTTTCCCAATACATTTGCAGCAACCAGAATCAAGAGAATCAATGTCCTATAATAATGAAAAATTTCAAATCCAGGTAACATAAGAATATTGAAATACAGAAGTATTGTCTCTTTGATCTATCTAAAATAAAGCAACAGAAAAAAATATTAAATATAAAATCTAACAAAGGGCAATTTGACATAGGGAAGCTCATAATGCTTCATCCTACACAAAGAACTACAGGCAACAAAGGAATGTTGAGAACTGGATAAATAATATTCTCCAGGGAACAACATACCAACTTGTTATCCAACAAGAAATGATCACGCCTGAAAACACACATGATATTTAGTCACTTAGAGGATTGTAATGAGAAAAAGTTTGACTTCAAAAACCATATGTATTGTTACAATATTTCTCAAAATAATCATTTTCTGCTGCTGATTTAATGTTTCACAATCAATTAGTGCAAAATAGTTAAAAGTTTATTATTTAAAAGTCATAGTGTTATAGTCTCAGTGTGGGGTGAATTTGTAACATTTAATGACTACTAAAGTAAAATGAGTTTTGTTAAATAATATTTTATCACAGTTAAAATTGAATTACTCATATATTTAAAATTATATATATGTATGCTGAGTGACACAATATTATGTAGTAGCGATAGTATTGAATTGCATAGTGTTGCAAAAAGACTTGCTAAATATATGTTAGTCAAATATTTTTATGAAGGATTTTAAGAGTTGAAATACATTACAATTATACATTACACTAAAGTAGAAATCTTTTGTTTACTTTTCTTTAAATTGACTAGTGTTCTACACTTGCTATTATTTTGTAAGAAAAATGCTATGTGATTTTGAGTCTCAGAATAACAAAGTACGAAGCTAATGTGGTTTGAAATTGAGAACTCCAATGAAGTGGAATGAATATGGCAGACTTGTCTAAATTCACAAACAGAAGCTAGTCTACACAAAAGAAAAATAAAATCTGTTTACTACCAATTTATAACAAGTTTTATTGAGGCAAAAATACAGATTTATAAATAAACATACCCATTCTCACTATGAATATAGTTCATTTAGATGAACACTTGAACATTATTTTTCAAAAGCAAATACAACTATAAAAAATAAAACCTTAAGACATATACAAATTTAGTGAAACAACTGAGATAAGTAACTATACACACACACACACACACACACACACACACACACACACACACACACACACACAAAGTCTGGCATTGAATATCAGATCTCTAAATGTGAAATGTGACAAAAAGAGCTCTCGAAACTGGATAGATGTCTGGAAGACACGAAAGACTGGCAAATTCCAGGGCATGTATGTGCAATGCACAGATATTGTAGCTTTACTATTTGTAGAGAAGTACACATTTATAAAAAATGTCTTAATCTATTTAATGGTAAAGTCACCTGATCAAAAATTTTAACAGGATTAAAATCTGTTTGTTTTTATACATAAAATCTAGCTACATAATATTACTCCAGGATAAAATTAAGCACAAACCCTTCCAATATTAAAGCAAAGTAATAACCCATCGTCTTCAAGAATAAATCATTGTCTGTCATGTCATTTTGGTTGTGGAAAGTGAATGGAAAATGCTTGCAACACCAGGCTAACAGTTTAAAGGAAAATGTGAGCCGAAAATGGGGCATTTATGGTTTTGACCAATCTTCTTTTGATAGACAGAGTCTTTAGTTATATTATTCTCTTCCCCTCCTCTCAACCTTATTTAACTACTAACAGCCCTTTTTATAGGAGACCTTCCTTGAAGCTGAAAAGATTTACACAGGTTATACAATGTATACTTGAAATTACTGGTGGGATAAAGTCCATAATGCAAACAGAATCAATTGATATTCTGCTCAATGGTTTGATAGCTACTATTATTGCTGTATTAGTTGGGGCCTATCACTGACAGTTTCTCCATCTGGGAACTGGTGGGAAATTTAAGTTTTCACATAAACCTGAGAAACAATGAAAGTCTACAAGGTGGAGGCCTGAGACATGTTCATCCACATCGCAACTGAAACAAGTAGCTGAAATTCCCCCTAGAGGATAAAAGTACTAGAAGCAGTATTCCCAGCATAGAATCTGTCAAGAGAAAATGGAAGTATTAGGAGTGAAGAGCTCAGTATGGAACACCTGTCCTTAGTCTTTTATTTAAGGTAGAGGCATGTGATTTTTGTAGAGCATTGCATTTCTCAGGCACTGCAATACTAGAGCAAACTGCAAAGAAGGAGGAAGAAGAGAAAAGGGAAAAGGAGGAAGGGAGAAGACTGTCCTACAGTTTGTTCTTTCACACCTCACATGCTGGATTATGCAAGCACACAGTACTTTAAAAGGATGCTGGAGCTCATATTTGGCAGGCTACAGAAACCCACAGAGACACCTGAAATGAACAAGGAGGAGGTCATGGACCCCCAGACTGATAGCTGTCAATCCAGCATTGGACTGACTCTGATCCCCTGAACATGAGTCTCAGTTAGAAGGCCTGGGCAGTCTAAGGGACCTATGACAGTGTAAACAGATTATATCCATGGTGCACAAAAGAACTTTGGGAGCACATTCACCATGGAAGGATACTCCCTTATCCTTGAGGAAGGAGGGAGGTCCTAGTCCCTACTCCAAATGTCTTGACAGATTTTGTTGACCCCCTCCTGGAGGCATCACCCTCCCTGTAGAGTGGGGAGGGGCGGAAATGGGATGTGAAGGTGGTCGGGGGCATGGGAGAGAGGGAAAGTGGGTTGGAGGGGGAGAGAGGGAGTGGGAATTGGAATCTATATGTAAAATAAGAAAAATAAATAAAAAATTAAAAGGATGCTGGACCTCATATTTGGCAGATTTAAAAATCAGTCTTCAAAAGAGGAAGTGTTACATCTAGAAAAACATAATGGGAAAAAAGTTAAGTTTTCCTCTTGGACAACCATGATTGAAAATATTATGAAAAAGATAGTAGTTTTTAGTTTTGTTTAGTTTTAAACAGATTAGGGAATCATTCCTAATCATAAGGCTTAATTTCTTAGAACTCAGAGAGATTCTTTCAATTAATCTAAGATGAAGGTAAGTTCTTCAGAGAAGACTAATCGGATGAAATGTGTCAAATTCACAATTAGTTGGTGAAAAAAATTGATTGAGATTAGAGCAACACCAAAGAAATTTGCCTCTAAAAGCAAAGAGATATGGTGAATAAAGACACTAACACCTCTGCCAAAAGTCTTTGCAGAAAAGGATGAGGACTTCTAACATGTGGAGTGGATTTTATAAGCAAAAGCCTGTACCTGTGAACCATGAAGACTTACAGTGGGTTGAACTGATATATTTCATGCACTTCATCAAAGGAAAATAATTATGAAGATGATTTAGAAATGGCTTAAGCTATGAGTATATGTGGCCTGGATACAATGGTGGGAAACATGGAGAAGTAAAAAAAGATGATGTGGACTGAAGTTGTGAAAGTGGTGTGGTGATGTAGTGTCCTCTGGTGTCAAGTCCACTGCCTGAGGTTATTGAACAATATGTTTAGATGATAGGATGGGGAAATATTGTTTAGTGGAGGACAAAGTTAAATAAGAAAGTTGAATGGAAAGCAAGCCCCAGGAGGCATAGATTAAAAAGGAACAAGAAACAATGGCTCTGCCTCAGAAATTGAGAACAAAATCTCCCTGGGTGAGGTAGTAGTAAGAAAAGACAGAGCCAAGGAAACTATAGAATGTTGCAACATAACAGAGGAAAGTGGATGGAAAGCTGGCCAAACTCCATCTTTGTCTAACAAGTCTGATATTATCATCAAGCTTGGTAACATATGAAGGCTTATACAAAAGTTTCCCACAGCCAAGCCCATACACATAAGTGAAAACTGAAACAACAACATGGTCAAGAAACTACTCTTAAGAAAAAAAAATAATGGAAACTTGAAATTCACAAGCAAGTGGATGGAACTTGAATAAACCATCTTAATGAGGTAACCCAGTCACAAAAAGAGTAGCATGGTATGTATTCATTCATATATGGATTTTAGACCTAGAGCAAAGGATCACCAGCCTATAATTCATACTGCCAGAGGAAATAGAATACAAGGTGTATTCTGAGAGACTCATATAAGGTCCCTCACAGAAGGGGGAAGGGACAAGTCCCACAGAGCACATGGGAAGGGGGGCAGTGAATGGAGAGAGAACTAGGAGAAAGAGAAGGGGAGGAGAGGAAAGAACATACAGCTAGGAAGATTGAGTCAGGGTAAAAATAGAAGACAAAAGAGAGAGAGAGAAAGAAAGAGAGATACAGAGAGAGACAGAGAGAGACAGAGAACATAAAAGAAGGCACACACAATTATTGGTTTGAAGAGGAAACTGAACCTAAAGAAAGGTCTAGAGACCTACCGGACTGACTCCAACTAACATTTTGAGCAACAGTGGAAAGGCTACCATAAATATCCTTCCTTGATAATGAGATCAACAACTAACTTATCCACCATCATGGAGCCCTCATCTAGTACCTGTTGGAAACAGAAGCAAACACCCATAAATAAACACTGAGTCAAATTAGAATCCAGATGCAGAGAGAGGTGACAAGACCAGATTGCAGAAACACATAAAGAAAGCTGACCTGAACAAGGAGGAGCTAACAGCTTCCCAGACTGATAGCTGGGAATCCAGCATGGGACTGATTCAGAGCCCCCTGAACATGGGTCTCAGCTAGAAGGACTGAGCAGTCTAAAGGACCTCAGGCAGTGGAACCAGGATGTATTCCTGGTGCACAAAAGGACCTTGCGGACACATCCCCCATGGAGGGATACTCCCTTAACCTAGAGACAAGAGAGTAGTCCTAGTCCCTACTTCAAATGACTTGACAGATTAACATGACCCCACCTGGAAAGCATAGCCCAACATTTGGAATGGGGATGGAGGAATGGGAGGCGAGGGTGGTCAGGGTGCATGTGAGGGGGGAGAGAGGGTAAGGGAGAGGAAGGGAGGAAAAGAGAGAGAGAGAGGGAGAGAGGGAGAGGGAACTGGGATCGATGTGTAAAATAAATGTAATAATAATAATAATAATAATAATAATAATAATAATGATAAAAAAATAAAGCTCACTGGGCATGCAGGTGCACACCAACCATCCCAGCACTTAGGAGAGAAGAAGCAGAGGCTCATTTGAGTTCAGGATGGGGTGACATTTTTTGTTAACAATGGGGGATAAAAATCATAAGTTAAATCCTGCTTGGGCCTGTGTTTGTAATCTAAATGGCATATCATTTTATGAAAGCCCAATCTTTGATCAAATCCACTTTCCAGGATCTGGTCTCCATTTCTGGATGAACCATGTATACTAGAATTTTCAAACTAATAAATGGGCTCTTTGTTAGGTTCCAAAGACCTTGTAAGAACAAAACAAAGGATGAAGGAGTAACAGGTCTAGAATATCCTCACCAAACTTCTGAGTGTTCTGAAATAAGCACTATATTTTTAATCATTTTTTCCAGATAACTCATGCACAAACAGGTAAACATACCATATATGTATCATCAATGACTCAGCTAATTTCTTTTTTTTCTTTTCTTTTTCTTTACTTTTTTTTTTTTTTTTTTTTTTTGAGACAGGGTTTCTCTGAGTATCAACCCTGGACGTTCTGTAACTTTGTAGACTAGACTGCCCTCAAACTCACAAAGATCCTCCAGGTTTTGCCTCCAAAAAGCTGGGAACAAAGGCATGCACCACCACCATACTCTACTCAGTTAATATTTTTACTTACTATTTACTTTTCCTATATTTTCATACCAACTCTCAATAAAATGAAGTTGGGAGCCGAGCATTGGTGGTATATGCCTTTGATCCCATACTCAAGAGGCAGAGGCAGGCAGATCTCTGTGATTTAGAGGCCAGCCTCATCTACAGAGCAAGTTCCAGGACAACAGGATCCGAAACCATACAGAGAAACTCTGTCACAAAAAATAAACAAACAAACAAAGAAGAAGTTGGCTTAATTTTTTAGAAATTTAAAATAATTCAAAATATTCTTCAAATATTACTAATATTCAGATGAACCTAATTAATTTGTTATCTCCTTTTAACTATGTGTAGAACTATTTGTCAGCATATACATACATGAACTTTGTGAGTGATCATACTTGAGGAGACAAAAGAGCTTGTCATTAGCAGCCCAGAGACCACAGTTTCAATACCTGTAAGCAGTAAGTACTAAGAAGAAAATCCAGGACTCCTGCAAGATGACCTAGTGCCCTTACCAATTTACCATGTCTCCAGCATCTACTTTTTATGTTTTCTTATCTTGATTATTTCTTTGATAAATATGTGATGCTGAATGATTATTTCCCAATGCTTTTTGCTCCTTTATTTATAAAATGGATATAAAAGATGTTAGGAAATTAAACTTGATAATGTGTTAAAGACCTTGAATTTGCTTGGTTTTATAATAGGCAATACAAAAGGAACCACTTTTCTTATTGATATTATTTTTATCATTAATATTGTTTTTTTCCATTCCTTTCTACCAGAACACATGTTACTACTTAAGTCATTACACTCTTTTTGGAGGACCTCCTATTGACCCTGCCCTATGTTTGCATATCCCTGAGTTGACTACTGATTTATTTATGAGGTACCTAAGACCTTGTTGTGGTGGGGCAAGGAGGATGTATAACCTCTGTTCCCTAGAGGTGTACTGGAATAACTGTGGCCTCAGGGGATGATGTCTCAGGATCAGTGTTTCATCTCATATGGGAAACAACTGCCTTAGTCAGACTAATTTAGCAGAGTCCTTGACCAACCTCCCTCATTCTCATTTACCCTGAAGGCCAGCACTGTAGAGCACCTGGAGAAACTTCCTTCAAGCTATGTTCATGCTTGGAGCTGCCTTTCCCTTAGAGACTAGATAACCTGGAAGAACGGAACATATGCTGTTGCGGAGCAGCACAGGAAAGACAGTAGAGCAGACACTGAAACAATGCAAAAGTCCTACAAGACTGAGGAGCAGCCCCCCTGATAACAGCTGGAAAGCCCAATCACTGCACCATACTCACAGTGTCTCAGCTCAAAGATGATCTCTGAGGTGACTAGTGTATAATAGCCATAATTCACACTTTCTCAAATGCTACCATTATTTTATTCAAACTCTTTTATCTTAATGAATATTGTAATTCAAAATAATCGCATTGCCTTCAAAGTAGTACCCTTACTGCTCGATAAAAATCCTAGTTCAATATAAATTTTAAAATCTGGATTTTATTTGAGTTTAAGTATGGTGAAGCACGTGAACCATTTTTTTTTTTAATCTTCTAAGTTTACAACAGTTTGGAATCACATAATGCAATTATTTGAATGATTATTGTTTACATCTCATTTATTTTTTAGAACATTTCAGATATTATCTGAAGTTAAGTTATGGTTAGAAGGGAGGTACATTTTCTATGTATTAATTAACTTTAAAAAGGAAAAAAATATTCAAAAATATTTTAATTTTGGCCATTTCTCATTGTTTTTATTGTTAAGCCTAAACTTTGGACATTATTTTCAATTAAGCATAACTTACTGCACAGCTTCATCTTTTCTTCTGGAACATGATGAACCTGGTCATGTAGATTCCATGTCCTATCAAATTAGAAGGACCCCACTTCACTGTGGTGACTATGTATAACAGGCACATTTTTGAAGAAAGCCAATAGGCACAATCAGCTATTTAGAATAAAACTCCATTAAAATGAGTTAAAATAGAAAATTACAGACTGTTTTCCACTTTTAAAAAACAAGAAAACAATAAATTGTGTCTAGAAAAAGGAGACATATTTTTTTCTAAACTGCTATTTCTTTAATATGTATTAGTAAGAAATGAAGGTAGATTTTAACACATCAGTACCATTAAAGTAAATAAAATATATATTAAAATCCATTTTACTTGAGTTCAATTATCAGAAATATTTATTACTTAAGTGAAAATACATTCGAATATACTTAAATACAATCAGAATTATTTTTATCTGTAGAACTGTAGTAAATAAAACACATTAAGAGAAATTTTTAAATGTAGCTTTTTACTTAACCTGTTGAAAGCACTCATGGTCCAGTACCATTTATGACTAATGTTAATAATGCATTACACAATAACATTAGCTGAAATTTGTAACAAAAAAAAAAACATTTGGAAAACACTATTTTTAATCAATGAAGGTCATTAAATGAGCCCCATTAGTGATGTCAAATATGTATGCATATATATATATATATATATGCAGCAATTATAAGATGTAGAAAAATAATCTCCCACTGTGTGAAGGAGCAATTTAGTACCCAGTTTGGAACTACAATGGCTGCTGGCCCTTGGTAACTAACCTAGAGACCTCTGGGTGCTGAGTTGGAAAAGATGAAGTCTGATTTTCACTTCCTCGTATAAACAGAATGTCACCAGCCCATCACATTCCACCCACAGTGAACCCCTGGCATGCCTAATGATTATAATCTTCACATTCAATCATGGGAACTTTGTGACAAGCAAACAGCTCAGCTAAACTGACAGTTTAGACTGTTGCCACGCCACAGCAAGGCTTCACAAGGTTCACTTTTAAATGTGTATGTCCAAGTGGAATTAAACTTCCCAAACAGAAGGGCCTGGCCATGTCCGTTAGATGTCATAAATTTCATGCAGATTTGTTGGATTTCTTTTAGAAGTTGTTTTTTTCCCTACGGTTCCCATTCTCAGACTTAAGTTTCTGGTATAGACATGAATCTGGACTGAAATTTTATTATTATAATGGAATTATTCTGATGCTCTCATGTTAGGTTTTTGAGTTTAATTCCATTTTTTTTCTTTTTCTATTTTCACATTTTTTTTGTTTTATTGAAAAGTTTTTGTTCTCTGGTACTATATCCTGATTATGTTCCCAGTTCCTCCCTCCATCCCCTCCCATTCAGATTCACTCCCTTTCTGTCTCTCATTAGAAAATAATCAGGTTTCTAAAGGAAAATGTTAAAACAAAATATAATGTAATAAAATAAAAGCTATCACTTCAAAGTATGACAAAACAAACAAACAGAAGAGGAAAAAAGCACAAGGAACATATATAGATACAGAGACTCACTCATTTTTATACCCAGAAATCCCATTTTTTAAAAAAAATCTAAGCTGGAAATAAGATATATATGCAAAGGGCATATAGGGTGGAAAAAAAACTGGAGAAAAAATATAAATAAAATAAATGTGAAGCATGAACAAATAAGGTAAAATTAAATTATAAAGGAAAAGCCCTGCCATGACATTATGAAACAAGGAACCTCCAAATATGACATTGAGTTTGTATGCTGTTGGCCACCTATTTCCAGACATGAAGTAGGCAGGGCTCATAGGGGCTCATAGAGACTGTACTTACAATTAGTGAGCCTGAATGGGTCTGAACTAGGTCCTCTACACATATGTTGTGTTTACCCAGCCTGGTATTCTTATATGACTCCTAACATTGGAAATGTGTCTTTGGCTTAAAAAAAAAAATAACAACAACAACAAACACGTACTTATTAAGTATACAGTGTTCTGCTGCATGTATGTCTACATGCCAGAAGATGATACCAGATCTCATTATAGATGGCTGTGAACCACCATATGGTTGCTGGGAATTAAACTCAGAACCTTTGGAAAGCAGAGAGTACTCTTAACCACCAGGCCATCTCTCCAGCCCATGTCTTTGGCTCTTTTATCTGCTTCTTGGACCCTTGTTCTCCCACGGGGTTGCTTCATCCAGCCTTGATATGAGGGTATGTACCTAGTCTTATGATAATTTGTTATGCTGTTTTCGGTTGGTGTCCCTGGACTTTTTTCTTAAGTGAAACAGAGGAGAAGTGGATCTGGGGAGTTGTGGAATTTGGGAGAAGGATTGGGAAGAGTTGAGGGAGAGGAAACTGATGAAGTTAGGATGCATATATAAGAGAATTAAAAAAAAAAAAGAGTAGGTCATTTCCCTGATCTTCAGAGAAAACCAAAATTTCATTTGCTAGTAGTTATCAGTTGGTGATTCTAGGTTAGTGATAGGTGGACTTCTCCTTTTACTTCTCAGGACCCATCTGGTGCAAACTCATGCAGGCCTTCCCTGTTCACATGGCCTCAGTTTCTGTGAGTACGTATATGGTATATGCTCAGGTCCTATTGATGAAGAGGGCCTGGTTTCCTTGTGGTCTTCTATCGCCTCTAGCTACGGAACTCTCACCTACTCTTCCACAGGGTTTCCTAATACCTGAGTGTTGCAAGATAGTATTTTACACTGTGTTGAGATGTGTCATTGTGATTGGTTTAACAAAAAGCTGAATGGCCAACATCTAGGTAGGAGAGAATAAGTGAGACTTCTGAAGAGAGAGAAGTGGAAAGACATCAGGCAGAGAGATGCAGAGCAAATCAGGCATATGAAGTGGGAAAGAGGTAAAAAGCCTGCTGACAGGATGAAGATAAATAAAATCAGGTTAATTTAGGTGGTAAGGGCTAGTAGGAATAAGTCTAAGCTATAGGACAAGTCTTCATAATAAATCTTCATATCATTTTTTAGTGAGGGGGGGGCTGGTGGTCCTAAAATAAAGTCTAACAAGAAAGCTTGCTACACCCGAGGGGATAGATATGATGGAACTAACTCATTTAGGGATGAATGTTTCAAGGTACCTCACTCTCTGCATTAATGTTTGGCTGAGGTTCTCTACATTGGCTCCCAGGAGAAAGCTTATCTAGCTTCGCACAGAGCATAGCAGAATGTTATTAGAAGCCATTTTATGGCTATGTTCATTTAGTAGAATATTAGGATTTGATTTTATCCTGAGTCCCTGGGCTATCTAATCTCAAGTTCTTGGTTACCCAAGCAGCATTGATTGTAGGTTTCATTTTGTGAAGTAGGTTTTAATCCAAGGAGATATTCCCATCAGCTCTTTGACACCATTGCACTGATGTATCTTGCAGAAAGAAGGACACAATTAGGTAAAAGTGTTTGAGGCTGGGTTGGTGTTTACACTTCTTTAATAGCATGAAGAAGGTGTACCTTCCTGTACTAAAGTCATTAGGCATAGGGGTAAAAGCTCTATGTAGGCAGGAGCTCAACTGCTCTATGTTTAATGAAGTGGTATCTTCTGCAATATGGCCTTACCTTCAGTTTGGGGAATGAAATCTGTGGTCATGTTAACAGGCTGGCTTACTTTAGAGTTCCCATGAAACTTCTGTGGACAACAACTGAATTATATGTAATACAGTCTTTACTGAATTTTCATTTAGTGACAAGAGATGTCCAGGTGGGCCTCTGCCTTCACCTTTATTTGGCAACTTCATGTAGATCACCTTCATATGTGTATATATTATGGTAAGCTTCTGTTGTATTACGATTCCATATAGTAACTTAAATTGCCCTTAATTTTAGTTCATCCTCTCTCCACCTGAATCTACCATTACAGTTCCCCCTCATTCACCTATAACTATCTAGTCTATTTTCTTTTCCTAGGGATTTGAATCTTCCCCACTTTAGTTTTTCTTTATTTGTGAGGACTGGTTTCAGGACTATTATGTGACATGTTTTAAAGACAGTTTCTTGGATGTCTGAGAATGAAGTATATACTGTAATATTTAGAATACCATAGGGAGAACTAGTAAGTCTGTTTGTTCTGTGACATAATTTACCCTGAATGCTTCTCTTTATTTTTTTATTAGGGTGACCAGTCTGTTGGTAGGCCCAGGTAACTGAAGGCACACACTGTTGTTGTGTTGGGGTTCTTCTGTTACTTTATCTTTATAGAACTTGTGCTATGAAACTGGATGAAATGTCTGATATACACTTGGGATTATACTACCCTCTTAAATCATTCTTTTAATCAATATGAAGTGATATTTTTAAATATCTTCAAAGATTGATAAAGTCTGTTTTGTCAGATATTACAACATGATTGTGTGATAAATGTTTCAGACTATTTTTTACCTCATGTCTATACTTGCCTTGATAGGGAGATGGGCAGAAGTTGGGGGAGAGGGAATACAGGGCACATGTGTTTTAAACACATCATATCATGTGTGATATTCCCAAATAATAACAAAAGTAAATTAAAATGAAAAAAAGATATTTATATAAAAATGGTTAAGATTTCTTTTGTTTTGTTTTTGCTACTTAAAACAGGATTTTCTGTGTAGTACTGGGTATCCTGTACTCATTGTATAGCCCAGGCCCTCCTCAAACTCAGAGATCTACCTGCCTCTGTCTTTGAGTGCTGGGATTAAAAGCATGCTCTACCACAGCCCAGCAAGAGCTAAGAATTTTTTAAAATCAAATATTCCAAAGTTTAAGTTACAGAAAAGATTAAGTTTAATTAGCATATATTAAAAATACCATTGTATCAGTCAGTGATTCTTTCTTGTGTAGATGGGCCTTAAGCCCATTCTTCCTTGTGATGTTATTTTGTGTAGCTAATCATGCTTATTGGTTAATTATAGTATACAACTCCAATTCAAGCCTATAAACCAAAATTGAAATATATTTCTCAAGTGCAATTTAAACAAATTACCATTTAGATTACCTTTCTGGAAAAAAAGAAAAAAAGAAAGTGTTGAGTTGAACAGTATGGTTATCACACTGGGGATCGCAATGGCAGTGAATAGTTTCCTGGGCACTCTGGAGTCCACACATCAGCTTATTGTCAATACCCCCTCACTAACCTATAGCTCTCTCTTGTACTGTTCAGTTTCCCTCTTTACAAGTCTGAATCATCAGGCTGAAGGGTACATTTTTTTGGATGAAAGGAGGAAGAGCACTTGGATAGAGAGATAGGAGTGAAGTGTTTTAACCCTAGCTCTCCTTTCTAGGACCCTCACTGTGAACCTTCTAAAGATATTGCTTCAGTCATGATGGGTCCCACTCAAACCTTGGGGCTCCAGAGCTCATACTGAGCAAGAGCTCCAGGCTCTGGAATTGACCCACAGCACTTCTTTCTGAAAGGTATGTGGAGAGGTGAAGTTGTCAGATACTGTGCGGTTCTCAGTGACTTGAGCAGCAGTCACCGTAAGAATTTAGTAACTGACTCAGAATCTTCCATTATGAGGCCTCAACACTAACAGTTTGTCCAGTCCTCACCTACTGAGATCACTGTTCCTAGATTCCTTGTTGGCATCCCCAGACTTCACTCTTGACCTCGGCACAAGCAACTGCTGCTTCAGAGTCTTCCCCTCAGTTTCTCCTGACTTCAATTGATTCATTGTTCTTGTCTTTTACAGGAATAATGAGTATTGTGTACTCAGACTGTTATCTTTCAGGAAGTTCTCCATGATAAAACTTTAATCATACACTTCATCAGCTTTCTCTGAAGACAACTTGCTATCACATGAGTTGTTAACAGACAAGTTTGCCATGCCTGATCTATTTCTATAATATTTAAGTAATAAATTTTTTTATTTTCAAGATATAGATCACTAAATATCCTATTTGTGACCAAGGGTCAATTAGTGAACTTAGAACTACTTGGGAAAACATTACTTCAAGACATCTGGAAATTTCATGAAAAAATGCACAATGCACATTCAAAGAAATGCTCAGGGTGTGTATATAAAAATGAGAAATATTAAAATGATAAGAAGTGTTAATGATGATTCTGCATGATTAAGTAAGATGGAGTGAAAATAGAGTTTTAATATCCTTCCAAGGTTTTATAACACATTGCTTGAGCTGTCAAGGGTTTATTAGAGCTGGAGATAAATGAAAGAAAATCGATGGTGTACTTTAAGCTAGAGATGATGGAGTGATATCAAAAGAGGAGATTAGAAGTGTTGTTTATTCTACCCTCATTGATTCTGATCTGTAGATACTTAAACCAAAGCAACAAACAAGCTGAAAATGAATGGGAGCTGAAGTCACTCTTTCAACTTTACAGCCATGAGAGTAGCACACAGTGGCATATAATTCTGAGACACCTGCCATCTGTCTGCTGCACAGAGAAGTAACAACCAGGAATAGACTGATCAACTTTCCAGAGTAACTGAGAAGTAAAGACTGAAGGACAATGAAGCCCAGAAGAAACTAAGGCAAACATGAAATCAATTAGAGTTCTGCAATAAGTGTAGACCCATGATTTATAACTAGCAGAGAAAGCCCATGCCAGCACACTTACAAACACACACACACACACACACACACACACACACACACACACACACACACACACACACACACGCACATACACACACACATACACATTTACACACAAACACACAAACACACACATATACACATGTGCTTACAAACATATATGTATACATATTGCACATTCACCCCCCACACACACAGACACACATGAAACACAAGCAACACACACAGTTTTAGCCTAGATAAGATAATGTAGGAATGTTAGTATTTAGCCACCTGTACTGGCCTGTCCATGGGGATTCTGATAGGATATAGGATATACCCTCAGCTGTAGCCACTATGAGCACCACCTGTGTACATTCACTACCTTTTTTTATTTTTAATTGGCCCTGCCCACCCTCTATGTTACTTTCTCTGCTTCTCTTGCTGTCTCTCCTCTCTCCTCCTCCTCCTCTCCCTTCTCTCTGCCTGACTTATGCAGTTTGTGTCCCCAGAGGCCAATTACTACTCTCTCTTTCCCCCTTTACCCATTCACTCCCCTCCCCCCCCCCGGCAAAGAAAAACAACCTCTCCACCCCAGCTCTGTTGCATGGCGTCTTTCCCTTGCATGACAATTATTTAAATTTAAATATATTTATATATATATATTTAAATTTAAATATATATATATATATATATGTATGTATATAGTTGATGGGAGCTCATGTAACCCAGGATTGCCTCGAACTTGGTATGCATCCAAGGGTTGACTTTGAACTTCTGATCCTCCTACCTCAGCTTCTTAAGTGCTGGTATTACAGGAATATGCCTCTACAGCTGTCTTATAGTGTGCTAGAGAACCAAACTAAGGGCTCTGTTTGTGGTAGGTAAACACTCTTTGAAATGAACTACACCATCAGCTGAGTACCTTGTTTTTATTTTCATTTTAAAATAGGATAACATCATGTATAGGTCTAAGTAAGCTGCTATATGCCTCCTGCTTTGAAATTACCCAGTACCACAGAACAGCAAGTACAGAAGGCCAGCAGAGGGTCCAGGGAAGGATTGGTAGTGCTGGCTCTGTGCTGCTCTTCAGCTACCTTTCCCTTGTACCTCATCCACTCAGCAATCTAACTCCCTGTTTATATCAACCTGCAGGTGTACATCTTTGCTTCCTGTGAGGATTTTGGACACTGAACTTACATAAGCAATTCAGTAACTTTATCTGAGAAGTAAGGGACAGGAGAGAAAAGATATTCGACGAGTTGTCGGTGTATGGCCCTTTGTCATTGGTGTGCAACTCTCTTTTGGGCAAGGATTTTCTCAGAACATGTACAAATAAACTAAGCCTTCAAATACTAATGAAATCCCATCGTATAGGCTTGTTTAAAGAATGCAGTGAAAGCAGATAACCTCAACCTCCCCAAGTTGCAGTCTAGACTGGCCCCATATTTGTGGAGTAAACAAGAAGAGGCTTTACATTGCTGGAGAGAGACAGAGTCCCATAATTGTCAAGCCCTATGTAATAATGCAAAGATTGCTTTTGGTCACCCAATTTAACTTGACATGAAAACGTATATTACCAAGTTATTTCTCAAAGCTTATTTCAAATGATTTGCTTATTACAATACCACCAAGGCAACAGATATGACTCAGCAGTTAAGGGCATGTGCTGTTCTTAATGAGGACCAGGTTTGTTCCCTAGCTTAGAATGCCTGAAACTTTAGTTCCACGGAATCCAATTCCTTTTCTGGCATCCACTGATCCTACACATTTATGATGATGGTAAGATACTCATATATATTAAATAAAATTCCTTTAAAAGTAACTTTAGAGTGGTACATCATGAAACCTCTCACAGAGGCTATATAAAGAATGCAGCAAAACTAAACCAGAAGCAAGAGTAATTTTCTTAAGGATGGGCATGCCAAAAGTGTATAGAAATCTATCCATAGTGTGCTCATGCTAAAATCCTGATGATAAGGGGGAAAAAGAGATTTTCTGATTAAATTGGGAGTATGGGGGCATGAGGGAGAGTAGAAGAGGAGAGGAGAAAGGACAAAGGGAGTGGGAAGAATGTATATCTCAATAAAATCTAGTTCAAAGAAAGGAAAAGAGATGAAAATAAAAATATTTTGTAGAAAAATAAGTTTAATTCTCAAAACTCAGAAAACATAAAATGTACTGGTATGTGTTGAATCACCAAGACTTGGCCAGTAAGTCTAGTCTCTCTTGGTTATCTCTAAGCTTCATGGAGAGACTCTGTTTCAATGATTACCTATTGTCTTATCTTGGATTTTTAGTGTGTGAATAGATATCATGACCATAATAACTCATAGAAAGAAAACATTTCTTTGGGGAAGTTTACTTATGGTTTCAGAGGTTCAGTACATTATCATCAGGACACAGAGCATGGCATTGTGCAGGCACATGTGTTACTGGTAGCTGAGAGTCTTACATCTTGCAAGCAATAGGAAGACGACTGACACTGGGAAATATCCTGAGCATAGGAAACCGCAAAGCCCATCTCAATAGTGACACACTTCCTCCAACAAGGCCATACCCAGTCCAACAAAGCTATACTTCCTAATAGTTCCACTCCCTATGAGGTTGTGGGGTCCAATTACATCCAAACTGCTATACCTAGACAAGATCAAGCAAGTTAAAATTCCAGCATAGATGGGAAAGACATTTCTGAGGTCTCACCACAACAGAGGTGCAACTGGCAGCTGAGAAAATAGATAGTTATCTTCCTCTGGGAACATTACAGTTTGAAGGTCTTTTATTTTATGGGGGTTGCTTAGTATATGGAGACAAAACCTTATGCATCTGAGCAGATGTAAATTGACACAGGGCAAGCAAAACCTATAAAGAGCACATGAAGTTGGGAGGGATAGGAGATTGGGTATCTGCAAGGAAGAAGTGACAGATAGATGTGATTTAAATTCATTCTATGAATATAGGGACTTTTTTAAAATTAAAAACTGTCTTAATAAAAACTTGATAGAAAAATTCCTGAGAAATGACATTTAATTTAAATCTGACCTTGGGCCTGCACCTGCATCCAAACATGAATGTGTACATATCTGTATGTGCATTCATCAGCACACAAGCATGAGCGCACATGCACACACACACACACACACACACACACACACACACACACACACACACACTTAGTTATGTTTTTGTATTCTCCTAGGAAAACAATGTGTTGCCCCATGCTTTACTGCAGCTGTCCTTAGACAGGGGGGAAAACGACCTTCACCTCTCAGTATTCCCTGTCTACTTAGGTCACACAGCTCATGTGCTTGTTCTCACTCACAAACAATTGAAACAGATGGATCCCATACCCAAGTCTGTCCTTTCTTCCAATTGCCATTTTCTTTCCACATTCCTACTTCGGAATTGGAGCTCATACAACAAGGCAGGCTGACTAACACATCCTTCGTTCTCCAGATATAAATATCGAAAAGATTCTAATGCATATATTCATTTGTAACAAAATCTAAAACATTTAAGACAGATTTTCTAAGGTCTCTTATATAAATTGTTTCTTTACATAATAGTTATTTCTTTTTATAAATGAATATACATGTCACAAATTATCCTCCTGCAAAGACCTGATCCTGTGTTGTAGCAGCAGTGTTTTGTACATATCGAAGGAGGTGGCAAACACGATTTTTTTCAGAAGAAAACTAACTGTCATTCTCTGGGATGGACCTTACTTTCTTTCACTTAAGAATGTGTCACAGACTCAGACCCCCTGAATTTGAGCATTATTTAGGAGGACTGGGCAGTCTAGGGCCTCTAGAAATGTATCAGTATTTATCCCTAGTGTACGGATGAGTTTTAGGAGCCTATCCCACTTGAAAGGATGCTTTCTTGGTCTGGACACACTGGGGAGGGCCTAGGCCTTGCCCCAAATGATATGACAGACTTTGAGGATTCCCGATGGAGGGTTTTACCCTCCCTGAGGAGCAGGAAGGGGATGGGATGGGGGTTGGTAGGGGTGATGGGGGAGGATGGGAGAATAAGGATTGACATGTAAAACAACATTGTTTCAAATTAAAAAGGAATGTGTCACACATAATCTAAACAAATCAAAGCCTTCTTTTATCACCTTTATTTGAAAAGTAAAATAGCAGAAATTTTAAAAATGAGATATTTGTCTTGCAATTTTGTCGGGAGCCGCATTCGCCATTACAAGATGGCGCTGGCTTCCTGTTTCCTGGTTCTTGTTTACAGCATTAGTCATGCTGACTGCACATGCGCCACTGTATGGTAATTCCTATATGGTAGCTCTCCCTATCAGAGAAGCTATACCATTCAAACATTTTGCGGAGCACCAATCACAGACGAATACATCGCCCTGCAGGCTATTTAAGCCGTGTGCATTCGGGGCTTGGGGTCCTTCTCCATCAGCATGTAAAGAGCGCTACAATAAAGATTCTGCTGGACACATCTTCAGTTGCCGCGTCTTCCTTATCGGCAAAGGATGCGCGCGACAAGTGGTGCCGAAACCCGGGAACGGCCGACCCTGGGCGGAGGAACTACTCGAAGGACCCTCGACTGCTCGTCGAAGGAAGATTCAAGCCAGCGGAGCGAGAAGCTGCAGCACTTTTCAGCAAGGTATGACCCCTGTGGTCTAGGTGATCCCGTTTCTTGTTGTTTGTTTCGTTTTTCGTTTTATTGTGCTGTCTGTGTTTTAATTGTCATAAACGGGAGAACACTCGCCGCTCACCCTTTTGTGACCTAGCATAAGTGGCCTTAAGTCTCAGGTAAATATCTGAGCCGTCACACCCTCTCCTGTAGATAAAGGAATAATGGGGAACCAGCCGACCAAGCCTATTGCAGATGCAGCGCGGGCGCTGCTAAAGCAGAAGGAGCTAAAGATTCCAGATAGAGTTTTGCAGAACTTCCTTAAGGAAGTTGACCGTGTTGCTCCCTGGTTTGTGGTCTCTGGGACCCTCTCCAAAGGAACATGGGATAAGTTAGGAGGAGATCTTATGCGGGAGAAGGAACAAGGAACTTTAAGGACTGGTGTATGGCCATTATATAAATTGTTAAAGTCTTGTATTGAAGATGAGAGATGTAAGGAACAGGTCAAAGAGGGACAGAGAGTGCTTTCTGACCATCAGGATAGTCTATCAGAAGCTGAAAAGGGAAAGGGAGAACAAAAGAAAAGGTTCTCCAGAAAGAAGTCAAATAAGAATGAAAATGTGCACAGTAAACTAGCAAAGCTAGGAAAGAAAGCAAAACAGCTCGCCGAAAAGGAAAAGGAACTTAACCGACGAGCTAAAGATTTAAAGCTTGTGCCTGCTCCAAAAGGAGGAGCATGTAAGGATTGTGAGTGTGAGGATCCAAAATTGTACCCTCTCCTCACTGAGTTTAAACATACTATAGATTCTTCCTCCGAGGAGGAGACGTCCCCCGGAGAGGAGGATAAGTCTGACCTATCTGGGTCAGAAGGGGATCCAGAGCTGAACCCTGCCGAGCAGGCAGAATTAGATGAGGAAGCTAAAAATTATGAGGCTGGGAGATATGGGCGTGCCCCACCTTATGCTCCAGGCTATGAGCCAACGGCACCGCCCTATGATGTTGTACAGCAGCAAAAAATGGCCAAAAAAGGAAGAAATTCTATGATATCAGATAAGGAGACAAGGAGAATAAGGGCAGCGTTCCCTGTGTGGGAAGATGCCCAGAATCAGAGACAACATACGCCATTGGATCTGAAACAATTGAAGGCCTTAGTGGAAGCAGTACAGACATACGGAGTTAGCGCTTCCTTTACCACAGCCCTTATTGAAAGGCTGGCCTTGAATGCAATGACCCCAAATGATTGGAACAATACAGTTAAAGCGTGCTTATCTATGGGTCATTATTTAGATTGGAAGTCCATTTATCAGGAATTGTGTGCGGCCCAGGCAAAGATAAATATAGCCAGTCAACGACCTCAATGGAGCTTTGATATGCTCACAGGTCAAGGTCAATGGGCTGTAAATCAGACAGCCTACCCACTAGAGGTTTATGAACAAATAAATAAGGCTGCCGTCAGAGCATGGAAGAGTCTACCTAATAAAGGGCAAATGACAGGAAATCTTACAAAGATTATTCAAGGAACAACTGAACCATTTTCAGATTTTGTGGCTAGAATGATGGAAGCAACAAGAAGGATATTCGAGGACGCTGAAGAGGCTCCAGCCAAGAGTGCAAAAGAATTACATTGGCAAAATGAGGAAGGGAAAAGAGGAACTATTACCCCATATGTGCTAACCCTCCCTATAAATCTATGGGGAAGAGATGTATTACAACAACTAGATTTTGTGCTCACAAATGACTATTCACCTCAGAGCCAGCAGATAATGAAAAATATGGGCTGCGTCCCTGGTCGAGGCCTTGGAAAACACTTGCAGGGACGTACAAGTCCCCTGCCCTCTAATGGGAAGCAAGACAGAACAGGACTGGGTTTTTCCTAGGGGCCGCTGGGGAGGCAATCCCCATTCCTTGGAAAACAGAGGACCCGGTATGGGTTCCTCAGTGGCCCCTTACCTCTGAAAAACTTGAAGCCGCCAATCAATTAGTCCAGGAACAATTAAATCAGGGACATATAGAAACCTCTCAATCTCCTTGGAATACCCCTATTTTTGTAATTAAGAAAAAATCTGGTAAATGGAGATTATTACATGATCTGCGAGCCATAAATAAACAAATGCAGGTCATGGGCCCCATTCAAAGGGGTTTGCCTTTGTTGTCCACCTTACCAGTTCGCTGGAGAATTTTAATAGTGGATATTAAAGATTGCTTTTTCTCTATACCCTTACATGAGCAAGATAAAGTTAGATTTGCCTTTACCTTGCCTAGCATTAATCATGAACAACCTGATGAGAGATACCAATGGAAAGTTTTACCACAGGGCATGGCGAATAGTCCTACTATGTGTCAACTTTATGTAGCAAAAGCTATTCAGCCAGTTAGATCTCAATTTCCCGCCATTAAGATATGTCATTATATGGATGATATTTTGTTATGCCATTCTGATCAAGCCCTTCTGCAGCAAGCTTTTGGCGTTCTATCTAAAGAGTTGAATAATAAGGGTTTATTTATAGCTCCTGAGAAGGTACAAGAAGGAGATATTGGAAATTTTCTTGGCTCTACCATTTATCCGACGCAGGTAAAGCCGCAAAAGATTGTTATCAGAAGAGATGTTCTTAAAACACTTAATGATTTTCAAAAGCTTTTAGGTGATATTAATTGGGTAAGATCATATTTAGATCTAACTACGGCAGAACTTAAACCTTTATTTGCCATTCTGGAAGGAGACCCAGCCATCACATCTAGTAGACAACTTACCGCTGAAGCTGCCCAAGTGTTGGATAAAGTGGAAAAGAAATTGGGTGAAGCTTCTCTAACTCGGCTAGATCCATCTAGCCCATTCCAGCTATGCATTGTCTCCTCACCTCAACAGCCTACAGCTGTGCTATGGCAAAGGGGACCGCTATTATGGGTCCATCCTCAAACCTCTCCTGGTAAAGTTTTGAGCCATTATCCCACTCAAATAGGAGAAATGGCCTTAAAAGGTCTACAATTAGCTCTAACTCATTTCGGCTGTGAGCCAGAATCTATTATTGTGCCTTATACTGTTTATCAAGTCAATGTGTTATGTGCCACCTTGGATGTTTGGGCGATTCTTCGTTGCACCTTTTCGGGCATATTGATAATCATTATCCTAAGCATCCTTTGTTACAATTTGTTCTTACTAATGCCATTATTTTTCCAAAAATTACTAGAAGTCAACCGATAATAGGAGCTACTGATGTTTTCACTGATGGGTCCAAGACAGGTGTTGGCAGTTATGTTGTTAATAATCAGGTGTTTCAAAAATGTTTTAATTTTTCATCCCCACAATTGGTTGAATGTGCCATTATGGCTGAAGTTTTGCGAGCTTTCCCTCAACCTTTGAATATTGTCTCCGATTCACATTATGTGGTAGGAGCAATACAGATTTTAGAAACAGTAGGATTAATTTCCTCAAAAAGCGCTGTTGCACAAGTCTTTGCTGATATTCAGCAATCAATCAGGACAAGATTGCATCCCTTTTTCATACAGCATATGAGAGCGCATACACTGTTGCCTGGACCCATGACAAAAGCTAATGAATTGGCTGATAAAGCTACTAAGGCATTTTATTTTATTCTTAATCCCATGCAAAATGCTGTTGCTTTTCATGAGTTGTATCATGTTCCGGCAGATACACTCAGAAGAAAATTTGGTACAACACGAGCAGATGCCCGTGACATTATATTAAAATGTGTCAATTGTGCGGAATTTAGATCTGCACCTACCTTTGGTGTTAACCCTAGGGGATTAAAACCTTTGCATATTTGGCAGATGGATGTTACCCACGTTTCTACCTTTGGTAAATTAAAATATGTACATGTCTCTGTGGATACCTGCTCCGGGATCGTCCACGCCACACCATTATCTGGAGAAAAAATGGCTCATGTTATCACCCACTGCTTAGAGGCATGGGCAGCATGGGGAAAGCCATGACAATTAAAAACTGATAATGGTCCTGCTTATACTTCTAAGACATTTCAGCAATTCTGCACAAAAATGGAAGTCCATCATGTAACAGGCCTGCCCTACAATCCCCAAGGACAGGGCATAATAGAACGTGCTCATAGCACCATCAAAATGTATTTACAAAAACAAAAAGGGGGAATCTGCCCCGCCATAAACATGGGACAGAAAGCAACTCTTTCCCTCACTATATTTACTCTAAATTTTTTAAAATTGGATTCCAATGGACAGTCTGCTGCAGACAGACATGTCACTCATACATCTCCAAAAGAGCTTGTAAAATGGAAAGATGTACTTGATAATCAATGGAAAGGACCGGATCCTATATTAATAAGATCCAGGGGGAGCTGTTTGTGTTTTCCCACAGGGTCAAGAAAATCCAATTTGGGTACCAGCACGATTGACTCGGATGGTGAAGCATGATGGCCCCGCTCTGGATCCTGACCATGCTAGGAATGCTGATGAGCCCGCAGACGACGAGTCAAGAGATACGCTGGGGAATCCTGTCGACCTTCCCTCGGCCGATGCCGGTGATGCATGATGCGCAAGTTTTTCCACGATTTTTACGACTAATGACTCTTTGGGGCTACCATATTTGCCAATATCCAAGGATGTGGCTCCTATTCAAAACAATGATACTTGGATTATTAATGGTAGCTTATGTTTTACTGTGAACCAGTCATCTAAAGATCCTTGTATTAAGTTAGGAAACTTTTCCTATGCCAAATTAGGGGAGGAAGTTACTACTGGAAAAGGGCTTGCCAAGGTGATTTCTGCTAATGCCACTGTCCTCTTTGGATGGTGGCCACACCTCGATTCAGGGATGAGCCGCGGCTGCCATCGTCATCAACCACAATATGCACCTTTCTGCATTGGTGGGCGCCCAGATTCTTCCTCAATTTTTCCTTGGACTGGCTGTCAGAGTCGCAGAGCTCACCCATTAAATGGACACTTTACCTTCTCACCTTTAGAAGGCTTTGGGAACTTTATAGAGATGGATCCCTGGAAATATGATATTGATCCTTTTGATGCTTGGTTACTTTGTGGTGCAAGGGGTAGTTGTACAGACCTCTCGCCTATGGTTACCATCCTGGGGGGATCAACGGGGATAACCCAGATGAGCACCAAGATCGGAGGTGACGTGTCAGCGTCACCGATTTCTAATGTGAAATGGGTGGATCCCACTCCAGTTTGTGTCTGGCCCCCGTTCGTTTTTGCTGTATGTAATGATACAGGATGCCTTTTTGCCCTTTGCTGGAATGCTAGTGAGTTTTCCTCTGCTACTGTGGCCCGTATGCCCAGGTTTTTGCCAATGCCAGTAAAGACTAATAATTCTTTAACTTTATTTCGACAAAAACGTGATTTTGGCATTACTGCAGCTATAGTGGCTATTATAGCGACTGCGGCAATTGGGGCCTCTTTGACCGTGTCGTCCTTAGCATTACAGGGACAGGTAGCCACTGCTCAACATCTTAACAATCTGTCTGCCTCAGTTAGTGAAGCAATAGATGTTCAAGCCTCTGTGAATAGTCGATTAAAAGGAGGGTTAATGATTGTTAATCAGCGCATTGATTTGGTTCAGGAGCAATTAGAAATTTTATGGCAATTGGCTCAATTGGGATGTGAAGTTAAGTTACCTGGACTTTGTGTGACTTCCATTCAATATGAAAATTTTACAAAAGCAGCAAATTTGTCTAAGGAATTATCCTCGCTGTTGCTATCTAATTGGAGTGTAGAATTTGATGAATTGATGAGAAAACTTCGTCTTGCCATAGTTCAGATTAATTCCACTCGTTTAGATATTTCTGTCACAAATGGATTGTTTTCTTGGATGTCCTCCGCCTTTTCCTACTTTAAAGAATGGGTTGATGTAGGAATGTTTGGAACGACCTTGTTTTTGGGACTGTTCCTCTGTTTTTGGTTGCTTTGCAGATTCAAAAGACAACAACATGCTAAAAATGTGGCCATTGTGCAAGCTATGCTGGCTGTTGAGCAGGGAGCATCCCCCCAAGTATGGTTAAGTATGCTAAGCCGTTGAGACGCTGTCAGAACTCCAAGCACTCCTGACGGGCACAGGTTCCCATTGCACCAGGATGTTGTTCTGGACAGACCTTTGCATCTCCCAGGGCTCAGGTTCCCATTGCACGGGATCTCAGATGCAGGGGTCTCCTTCACTGTGTAATCTCCTTGATCGCTCAAACTGTTGATTCAGCGGGCTGATCGGAAACTTCACAGTGTTAATTGTGGCCTTGCATATAATTTTAAAGAAAGGGGGAGATGTCGGGAGCCGCATTCGCCATTACAAGATGGCGCTGGCTTCCTGTTTCCTGGTTCTTGTTTACAGCATTAGTCATGCTGACTGCACATGCGCCACTGTATGGTAATTCCTATATGGTAGCTCTCCCTATCAGAGAAGCTATACCATTCAAACATTTTGCGGAGCACCAATCACAGACGAATACATCGCCCTGCAGGCTATTTAAGCCGTGTGCATTCGGGGCTTGGGGTCCTTCTCCATCAGCATGTAAAGAGCGCTACAATAAAGATTCTGCTGGACACATCTTCAGTTGCCGCGTCTTCCTTATCGGCAAAGGATGCGCGCGACACAATTTTGTAGGATGCATTTTTCTTAATAAAATACTCTTGTTTCTGAAATTGAGGCACCATGAAGAAGGATGTTCAGTTTATTTTACATGGAAATAACATTCTCTATGTGTTATTTTGTTTTTTTAATCTAGGTCTATTCCTGCCTACATGTGGTTAAGGCGTTTGCTTCTTCTTACTACGAAACAGTATTTAGAAGACAATTTCTAAGAATAATGTGTGCTCATTTAATGATGAAGCACCCTTCACTGTCTGCATCTGTTTTCATACATGTATGTAAGTATGAACACATTGAGGTGTGAGCCACAGTAAAAATCTCAAGCAAGAGTTCATTCAATTTCTTACTTTTCATCATTTTTGAGTTGCTTCTAAGATTAGTAAACTGTCTTCCATTAAATTTCAAATGTGAACTTACTTCTTAATAGTTTGCCTTAATATTCATATTAAGCTATATACATATTAGGGTGCTCCAGAGCTAGGACCAGTGGAAACCTATCTACAAAAGTTTATGTTGAACTGGTTATGATTTAATATGAGAAATTGGCTCATGTGACTATAGTGTTGAGAAAGAAGCAACTGTAATTAGTTCTATTCAACATCAAAGTCAAAGAACCAGGGAAGACATAATTTACTCCCTTGTCTTTAAGCAGGAAAAGATATTTACAAGTTTAGATTTTAAAATAAGAGTTCAAAGAATTGTGTTGGTGTGAAATTCATGGTAGTAGTGTCCTAATTTGTGGTTCTTGCACATAATTTAAAACTAGGTAGTCTATGATTAATATGGCTCATAAACAACAAAGTGTCTTCTTTGTTTCTATGTCTTTTTGGCATCTATGCACTTACCTGCCTGTTACTAGGATACTTACATGAACTCTGTACCACAAGCAAGAGACAAGGTTAGGATATCTTCCCCTCTTTCTGAAAATCAGTTGCCTGGTTCCTACTTAGAGAGTTACTTACATAAAATTGGGGAAGGAGAAACAGAACATTAATAACTTAGCAATTCAAAAAGACATTCTTTATAAGCCTGAAATAGATTCCTTGAACCTCTGACTGTATTACAGTAGTGAGAGATGTATACCATGCTGTCAGATGCCTTTTTTTATTTTGACATATCAATACTGTTCTAAGCCAATACACTGAGACTCATTAAACTGAAAATTCTCTGTTTTTCAAATAGTGACCCTTCATGATCAATTAGCTAACTAATGTATCCTTTAATACTATTATTTGTGTCGTATCTTGTTTTGTACCAACATAATTTTTCCTGAACTGTCTAATTCTAGAATCAATCATGCACAAATTCACTATGAAGTTAACAAATGAAAAGTATAATTCTTTATAATATAGCTTACCACAGGTGAAACTAAGAAGAAACAATGACATACAAAAAAATTTATAAAAGACTACAACTTAAGCAGATGTAAGATCCAAAGAAAATCGTTTCTGCTCCCAGAGTGACAGCCCACCAGCCAAAAGAGTGAAGAAACAAAGCCAGGAAAGCAACAGAGGTCTGAAGTGCACCCACAAGTCCCCTCACTTCTGCTGAATTTAGACTGAGCTTATTTCCATTCCTCCTTTTGTTCATTTCCCAACAAGAAATCCAACTCCAGGGAAAGTTTGCAAATTAGCAAACTGAGCAAGGCTTTCTGACCCACAAACTCTTAGCTCCAGTGTGTCTCTGAGCTTAATGTCACTAAGCTGCAACCAATGGCTTCTACTTCGTTTCCAGGTTCCTCGGAAGGTGTTCCAATCAGCCATTTAGTACTATTTGGTTCTCCCTGGAAGTATATGACACAAATTAAGATTAACAGATCATTTCTATGCATTTCCTTTTTAGTTTTACACAGATATTTTTCTCAATTAGATACATCTATAGCCTCCACCCTTTTCCTCCTTCCCCTAATCCCCACCTCTGGCCAAGAGGAAGCATGGAAACATTTCTGATTCTCTGAACTATTCTCATAGGTCATCATTTAAGTACATCAGTTTTGCTATGCTACCTTTAGTGAAGTGGAAACAAATTGCTGTGATGTTTTATCTCCATATTCTCATTTTAGATGTATGGTAAGTTTCCATTCCAAAATACCTACAGTTTTCTACAAACAGAAGTCCCCTTTGTGTTTCCTAGAATCAGTCATGGCACAGTTTTTGTTCGTTTTAGTTGTTTTTTTTTTTTTTTTGTATTTTTTCTGTCAACAAGTATCATCTTTTACTTCTATAGTATAGTAGGCAAGTGGATGGCTTTGTACCTAGCCCTAAGAACTGTACTGACTGACTATATTGCTGTTTTATCTTTAATTTCACCCATAGTATTTTTTGTCTGTTCATATCCTAAAAACGTCTGTTAGTTCATTCTTCTTTGATAGAGTATAGCTTTTCCTAGTCTCATTGAAAATTAAACACTTTACTTTGTTGTCTGTTACTCTCCTTGCTTTTGAACAGCTGTTAAAAAACAGAAGGGCAAAAGCAGCTGTACACATGCTCAAAGAAACTTAATATGTAGACAATTCAAAAAGATTAACTGGATAGTATTTCCCTAAACCCTCAAAATGTTTGGTAAAGAAGATGCACCTGACTGTCCATATATTACATTTTTACTTGAATACCTAAGGTAGTACCTTATTAGCATAATAGCCACTAGATATAATATGTGGGACTAAATCAGAGAAGTAGCAAACAAATGGTAATCCTTACCAATAAAAATTGAAATACAAGCTGACAGACAGACTGAACTCTACACACACATTTACAAGTTATAATGCAAAATATTGGCTGCAATGTTATTATAACAATGGTACTGGTGTGTGGTTCAGTGGCTGTGTTCACCAGTCCCCTCATCACAAATATCAACAGAAAAGCATCCTATTTCAAGGGCTGCCTAGGAAGTCAATTCAAAAATCCTGTGGCTATTTCACTTAAATAAGTGGGTAAGAAAATAAAATTGATTTTCACTGAGTTACTTTACAAAATTCAGTAAATTATAAACAAAAAGCAGATGTCTGGATTTTTTTTAATTATAACTCTCAAGACTCATCATTTTATTTATTTTTTTGTGATTTTTCAATTGTTATATGAGATGTTTCCATTTAATTGCCATTGCCTTTGAATCACTTAATATACTAATGGACTAAAGAATATCATTACTTGAGAGAAAAACTAACTACATGTCTCTTTAGACAGGTTAGTGTACCTAGTTTTCCATAGTATAGTATGATTAGTATGATTGAAACAACAAATATCAGAAATATTAGAACTAGGTAAAAATTGGTGGAGTAAACCAGACAAAGCTAAAATTAGCAACTTTAAAGAAAAATACTTTCCATAATTCTCATATTGTTATTCTTATAGATATACTTATAACAAATAATGAACAATTAAAAAGAAAAAGACATCTGTGATTACACAGAAAGTGAGGCCAAAAAGTTGAGAGTAGATATGGTAGGAGACTAGAGGAAACCCTCCTGTTATCATTCTACTCAAGAAAAATGACAAAATTTTCTGTTAATGACACATTTCCAGACTCCAAGGACAGGTATGTCCTTCAGCCCTCATCAGAGATGCTGCTTCTTATAGGGCATGGGAAAGAAAACCAGAACTGAACAATCAATATACAGAGTGTGAGGGACTTTCGGTCACTCAGTCCTAAATCAATTGTTTGGATCACACCCCTCTCTCGAGGCTGAGTAATATATAGAACAAAAGAGGCCGGAAGATTTTAAGAGCCAGGAGTGGTGAACAACTCCAAACATCCAAGGCCTTCTAGACACAACAGGACTGACGCACACATGAATTCACTCAGACTGCTACAGCACAGCAACAGACAGACCTGCACAGGTTCAAGCCAGAAGGAAAAAACAAATCCTATCACTGACAAAGGAGAGTAAACATAAAGTTTTCCCTAACTAAGAAGCTGTTTGTGACTAGTTCATTCTGGAAAAACAGAAACAATTTTTCTCGAATGGAATGTCACTGGGTATATCAGCCACATGGTTAGTGAAGACAAGTTTCATATTTTGTTTTGTTTTTCTTTGTTTTTGGAGGGTTTTTGTTACTTTTATTGTTATTGTTTTGGCATTTTTTGTTTTATTGAATTTTATTTTGTTTTTATTTTAATTGTTGTTTGTCTTAGAAAGAGAGAGACAATGTGAAGCTGTGTGGGTAAGGAGGTTGCTATTGTGACTAGATTGGCAATAAACATGGTTGAGCAAGTATATATAGAGTAAGATGATGGGTCCTTTGGGCATATGCTGGATCATATGAAAGATTTGCTGTTATTATCTTGAGATATTACAAGTTTGTTAGCAACATTTATATCAGATTGTGATAAAATTAAGGTTTTTTTTTCCTTTTAAACACCTTCAAATTAATTAATAGTAGCCAGGTCATGTGTCACTTTTTAAAGGAGAATGGATATTTTGTATTTGCATTGAGTGGTGCATTCTTTTTTAACAACCACTTGGCATCCAAATGTTTAACACTGAAGTTTTTAGAACCGAATATTCCCTGGATTATTTCTGAGAATTCTTTCTAGTTAGAATACATGCCCAAGAACAGTCATGACACCCTTACTGAGAGTAGATAAGGGATTCTCAAGTCCTACTTTCTTTTCAAGGGTTTGCCTTTTAACACCTGTTCAATTGTCTGCATCATAGTGCTTCACAGAACTGGGTCCTGTTGAGCTTGCTCCATGAGGCTCTACAGCTCGAAGTATCATAATGGAAATCTGATTTTTCTTTTACACTTAAAATTTAGAACTTTTCAAAGAGTTTTAGATTTTTTCATCTTCACAAGGCAACACATTTCTCATTATAAAGTTTTATCAACTGTAGTCTTTTCTATTTCTGTGTGTTTGGTTTCAGTTTATGGGCCTCTCTTGATCTCTAAAAGCTCAGCTGTGCTTGAATAACAGAACCCGGACCTATAGTGATCACACTACTAACTTCTCCTCATTATTAAATGATCGTGGCCCTAACAGCAACATTGGTGGTAATATAATCTCTGTGGTACTGCATTTTATGTTTATCAATTTCTAGTATAGACTATACACACACACACACACACACACACACACACACACACACACTTACACACACACTGTGTCAGAATGTATATGTTTATTTAGACTTTATAATAACTGCCACTTTGAGCTCATTATCTATCTTATAGATGAGAAATATTAAGCACATTGTGGACAAGCAGTGTTTCGCAAGTCATAAAGTTCTCAAAAGGAACATCATACAAGTGAAAACCACGTGAAGATGAAAGAGCTTTTTTTTTCGTTTTGAAAAAAGAAAAATAAATATTTCCAGAATAACCATAATATATCACACTCTTGTAAGAACTTTATTAATTTATTTAGTTAGTTTATATTGGTAAATTATTCAGTTCTCATAAGAGCCATATGATGTGATTTTACTTTACATGCATTATCATAATTTATACTGTTCATTATATACCAGTAAATAGAAGAAGGTTGCCCATTGTCCTAATTCACTTGCTATTGCTGTGATAAAAGACTGAAAAAAATACAGCTTGAGGAGGAAAATGTTTATTTCATCTTTCATGACTGGATTACAATCCATCCTTGAAAGAATTCAGGACATGAAGGTTAAACTAAACAGGAATCTGCATTAAAGAACTCACTGATCCCTAGTGCAGGAACTGGCTTTAGGAGCCTATTCTCCATGGAGGGATACTCCCTTAGCCTAGAGACAAAGGGGAAGTCCAAGACCCTACCCCAAATGATTTTACTGACTTTGATGACCCCTCATTGAAGGCCTCACCCTCCCTGGGGAGTGGATGAGAGATGGGATAGGGGTTTTGTGGGGGGTATGGGAGGATAGGAAGTAGAGGGTGTTACGGCAGGTTCTTCCTGCTGGCTGCAGTGGGTCCTGCCGCCATGGTCCCACCATCACATGAGCCCCAAATAACACTCAGAGACTCTGTATTTGATACAATCCTGTTGGCCAGTTACAATTATTGTTAATGGGCTAGCTCTGTCCTAATTATTAACCCATTTCTACTTATCTAAGTATTTCCACGTGGTCGTCTTATCAGGGAGCCGTGGCAGGTGTCCTACTTCTTCCCCGGGCTATATCTCGACTCCTCCTTCCCACTTCCTCTTTCCTCCTTGTCTCCTAGCACCGCCTATCTTGTTTCCTATTGGCCACGGAGCTTTATTAACCAGTATGAGAAACATATATACAGAATAACATCTCCCATCAAGAGGGAACTGGGATCTATATGTAAAATAAGAACAATTACTAAACAAAGGAAAAAAGACATATATATATATAAAAAAAAAGAAGGCGCAGACTCTGAGGCCATGGTGAAATGTTGCTTACTGGCTTCTTTCTCTCTGTGCTCATATTAATCTTCCTTATATATTCTTCCTAGAACCCCATTCTTGAGCAGTGCAGTGTGTTGAGGATCCTACTGTAATCACTAATTAAGATAAAGCCTCATAGACATGCCCAGAGGCTGATCAGATGGAGATATATTCTCAGTTGAGGTTCCCTATTCCCATATGACCCAGGCTTATTTCAAGTTGTCTAAACCTAATGGTCGTAAACATAATATGAGTTATACTGATTGTAACTCTAGAAATATGCATCTTCATGATATGTGAAATATCTCTACATTGTGAGATAGTTAAAATGAAATTGTTAAATATACCCTATTTTTCTGATGAAAGTACTTAAAATATACCATTTTCTTAGCTATATTTTATACATTATGTTGTTGTTACATGTACTCACCATGATCTGCTGAACAGATTCCAGATTCCTCCCATCCAACTGATGTTTTCTATTGACATATTACTCTCCCACCTTCCTAACCTATAGTGGCTGGCATACTGTCTTCTGCCTCTACAAGTCCTAGTGTTACTTTTCAAACATACAACTCATTGGTAGCTCTTAGTCTCAATGCATTACACCTCCATCTAACTTATGATATGTTCATACAGGAAAACATATATCCTCTGTCAATCTAGATTGAGTTAATAGCAGCACTGTTAAGCATCTAAGGAAATTAATTCATAAAGTGAGCTTGAGGGAATTGAGTGTGCCAAATTATACAATCCAGTATATAATCCAGTAAAGTCTTACTCTTCCCAAAACTTCATAGAATCAATTCAGAGGATTCAATATTGTAGTTCCATATCCTATTCCTCTATATTTTAGAATGGGATAAAATCCCTAAGTAGAAGGAAAGCCTTCCCTCCATATATATTTTGCCAAAGTGATGTTTCTCATTAGCTCTGGGAAGATGGACATGTATGTCAAACACATTCTTCCTAATTTGTTTAAAAATTACCTAATACAACTTCCAAATATATTTTTATCATAAATTTCAATGATTTGGAAGCAAAGTTTAAGATTTGTTTTGAAGACATTTCTATGAGAATATTGATAAAACACTCATCCTGGGTCAATACTTCCTAAATTTAGCAGTGTCTGAAAATTGCCTGACAAACACATAGTGATAGTGACAGAGTAACAGTCTACATATATCACATCATATTCTGTGTTTTCAAAGTAAGTGTCTTAGGAGAATAACTTGTGTATCGGCTCAAGTCTTATAGATCTTGGTTAAATATAGTAGTATCAAGGTCTTTGAATATATAGCACTTTGGATTTAAAGGTACCCACTTTTGTACTAAGCTTCATGAGTTGTATAATTTCTTTGACAACTAGTTAAATTGGATTCTTTCAAAGAACAGGAACATACATTTACATGGGAATACAAGGAACAGAGGTTAAGGTGATAAAATCAACAATTTCATTTATTTGAAGAGGGGATATTAAGTGCTCTGGACCCTTCTAAGGTGTCATAGAGAATAGAACACTCAGTCAAGTGATAGCCACATAGAAGGAGGATACTGTCCCACCCTGACCTTGCTACCACTGGATCTACATTCTCTAGGTTAGTGCTTTCTATAGTAAATGGATGGGATTTCGGAATTTTCAATGTACTCTAACATGGAGCAAAACATCTATGTCTTAATTAGAGTGATTGAAGAACAGACCCTGTGATGGATATGAAAGATTTGTAGAGGGTTAACAGCATTGTGACAGAAGTTAATCAAAGATGAAGAGGAAAAGAGGAATTCACTAGTATCAATGCATAGAGTATCTTCTGGAAATCCAAAAAAGAGTTCACAAGCCAGTGTTTTCCATTCAGGAAGCCCTAGTGAGAAGAAATAGCTTATAATCCTTTTCCAAATGTCCATAGAAATGCAATGAATAGTGATGCCTTGTCCAGTCACTGACCAGAGACTACCAATGGGTAAATAGTGTTTTGCCTCTAAACCTGATAGAATTAGCAGAACAAGTCTGACACCCTACTGTACTTATGGCACCAAAGCCATGATTTACTCCTGTGGTCTATGCCTGACACAATCATGCAAGCAGAAAATGAATGGTTCAGATGGGAGTCTCCAAGATTACAACAGTGCATCCTTAGGCTGTACCTTCAAGAAAGAGTGTCTAACTTGTACTTCTCCGAGTTTGCCAGTTCTCTTTTAATTCTGTTTCTATGAATACAGATAACCCATTCATTTCATTTTTCACCAAAAATTTAGTACAATCTCTCTTCTCTCTTTCCTATATGTCTCTTTTCTTTATGTGAATGGGTGGGCATGAATACACACATGCCACTGCAGAAAAAATTGGCAGTAGAATTTCAACTTGAAAGAATTGGTTCTGTCTTACACCCTAAGAGTTCTGAGGACCAAACTCAGCTCATCTGCCTTTGCTAATAAGTGCCTCAATGTCCTGTGTAATGTCATTGACTCACTTTTTATTTTGGTTCATGTACATTGTATAGTTGATTTAGAAAACCAGAAAAAAATAGCTTGGCTTATTGTATTTCCATGAACAAGTGAATGACATTTCTACTCAGGAACATCACAATGAAAACATGGCTTCAGAAAAATCACCTTAAAAGGTAATAATATATGATGTGGTTCTATGGATTTTTCCCCTGTACCTCTTCTAACAAATGCAAACACATTTGCTGTTATTGCAACAAAACTTGGCTATGGCAGTTGATTCTTTGGATCTGTTAAGAATTGTTTTGTAATTCAATTATTTATAAGTCCACTTCCTGTTTGGAAGCACAGAATTTCTGTTTCATATTCATTTTTCCAAGATATCTAAACAACATTGAAAACTGATACAAATCCAATTTTATAAATAGCTTTTGCAATGCACATGTACACGTTAGTTTTTACACAATTAATGACTATTCCTTGACAAAACTGCCAAATTATACAATGGGATTTGGTTTGAAATTAATTGAATTCTCTCCATCATCATCATCATCAGCTTGCTTTTGTTTATCAGATTAATGTCAGATTTCTTAGTCATAGTAATTGGTATCTGTGCAAGGGTAATTTATCCGCACTTGCTTTTTGAGATGGACTTACTAAAGTGAACCTGAGAAAATAAAACAATGTTATGAGTTGTAACATTTACAAATCAATATTGGAGATTCTGGTCCATATGCTTTTAAAAATGGTGGCTAAACTGAACAAAAATAGTATGGTTTCTGGTCACAGAATCAAAATTGTTTTGGGACTATACCTAAAGCAAATTCTACTTTTGGATTTGAAAGGAAACTAAAGAACTTTAGAATGGATAAAACGTTTCAATTCAGGCATTTAAAAGAAACAAGACAAACTATTGAACATCTGTTCAATGTAATCATATTGGGGAATACAACATTTTGAAATAAAACTCTAAGAAAATAAAATCACAACTTTCCTGAAGTGTAGTTGGGAGTGTAAGTTTTACTGTCTTTGAATTACTTCTATTGGTAATTTTTCAGCAAACTTTTAAAAACAAAGCCAAATATCTACCATATTACAGTGATAGATAATAAACAGCTGCACAAGCAAACATATTTAATCTGAAGTTGAATCTGCCTCTGAATTTCAAGTACCTACTTCCTGACTGGAGGTCACTGTATCTGTTATATCTTCTTCTTCTGTCTTGGTTCTCCTTAATAGCAGACAGAACAATGATGTGAACTCTTGGTAATCTGGAGCACACAGGGCAGCATTGATTCAAGCAAATTATAATCTACCTCATGCAAGAAAAATCATTTGGAGATGTACTCTTTCTATAGCTTCTCTTGTCCACATGATCCTAGGACCACATGACTATAGAAGGGCTGATGATAAGGAGATAGCATCAGCTAGCTATAAGAGTTACTAACCATAGAAGCTCCTTTAAGATCAAATGTAAATCATACACAAGGAAGACACAGAACATTAAAGGCAGAAATGCTGTAGAACCAGGGATCTGATTAGAACCAAATTACTGATGCTGCATCTGCTAGGATAGTAATCTATATTTTAACTGCCTGACTGAAAAGCTTCATTTCACAAAGAATCCATGTTCAGTGGTCCTCTGGGATATTCTTTATGGATTCATAGGAAAGAGATAGTTAAAATATGTAATCACTTTATGAGTGTTTAATGCCACCATTAAGAAAACTGGCAATTCATAAATGTAGGGATTAGGAAAATATGTTTTCAACATCATGCCAATGTATATTTTGTTATTTGGGTGCTAAATGGAAAGTTGGGATTTGAATCTCCAGATATTTATAAATGCATGCATTCATACATACTTACATATAAATACATTGTGTGTATGTGTGAATATATGTCTGAAAATTTATGTCAGAATTAAAATGTCCTATTTATGTGCAAATATTATGGATATTATGAAACCATAAACTGCCCAAGAAAATGAGAAGTAGGGAATGCAGATTGTCCTTTACCATCATTAACACTTTCAATATACCTTAGTTAATGTGAGTTCACCCTTGGTTTATGTAAGATTTTGTCTCTTGTAATCTTACCTAGAAAAAAAGAGCACATACAGGGCCTGTGAATGCATTGTAATTTTACCCTCTTTACTATGATATTACTTTGAAAATAATTCACATTGTTAGGAGATAAGCTGCTAATATAATATTGTAAATCAAAGTTGTGAATTTAATGTACATTATTTCAGATTATCTGTATGAAAGACCCCAAATGAAGTTGCAATTAATTTGAAGCTTAATATAAATATAAATCAGACATTCTGATAACTGTGTCTTACTGCTTGGCTCAATGATGTCATGGAATTAAATGGTCCTTTTTACAGCTCCTTACTAGAATGAATGGGGGTTACCAATGTGAGATGTTCTTCTGTAGACTGAAAATATGTGTTGCTTTCATTGGATGATGAATAAAATTGCTTTGTCCTATGGCAGTCAGAATATAGCTAGGTAGGAAATTCAAGGAGAGATACAGGGAGAAAGAAGGTTGAGTCAGGAGATGTTACTAGCAGCCACTGAGCAAACAAGACTTGTAGAAAAAATGAGGTAATGTCACAGCCATATGATGATATACAGATAAATAGAAATGGGTTAATTTAAATGTAGGAGCTAGCCAATAATAATCCTCAGCTATCAGCCAAACAATTTTAATTAATATTAAGCATCTGAGTGATTATTTCATAAGTGCCTGCAGTAACAGGCAGAATAACAGAAAAGCTTATGGCTACAGGAGACACATCTGTATGATATGTCTTCATTATGGGCCCTGATTATACTTTGCATTTCATTTATGCTAATACACAGCCTGCAAGAGAAGCACCCATCTTCAGTATCAAAGTGAGCATAGATAAAGGAGTAGGGAAAGAGTGAATACTAAAATAGTTTTAAAAAGGATCAGCACAACAAGTACAAGTACGTATCTCTTTGTCCATATCAGACTGATCCAAGACAACCTGCCAAGCTGGCACCAGTGTGAAGAAGATGCATAATCATTGTAGAGGAAATTAATAACAGAACTGCTGGCAGCCAGAATGTGTTATTCCCAAACTGAATACAAATAATATTCAAATAAGTTCATGCTACAAACTTGTTTGGAATAGGACACAAACAAAAATCTCCATGGTCTCAAGAGCGACAAAACATAGTACATTTCTACATCACATAGTTGGGACCCTTTCACGAGGGACAGTCCCCTAACTCCTTTAATGTCCCTTATAGGTAAAACATAAAATGTACACAATTGCTACATTTCTTCAGAAAATAGATAAAACCCAACTAGAAACTCCTAAATCCCAAATATTCCCAGCAGCTATGCAGTCATAGTTTTACCAAAACATTCTTTCCTCCTAACTCAAATGCTCAGAGATTGCAACAGTGTAAGATATAGTTTCCTTTCCCTTATAAAGGTGATGGGCCCCACCTCATATCAGATGTATGTCACATTGACATTTTCAAAAATAGTATCAGCTACAGTCCTTAATTAATTAACTTTATAATGCCATGTGTAGAACATGCTAGCAATTGTGACCTGTGTACCTACTGTCTGTGCTATTTATATATTGTTGTATGACTAATTGAAACCCTCTTTGAAAACTATTCAGAGATTAACTTTGATCTTTCTTCATATTTAAGGGTATTTTATTTAAGTGTTTATATATATATATATATAATTTACATAAGTACATATATATTATATAAGGATTTATTTAAGTATTTTTGTAACATGTTTTTGTTAATTTCAAATTATATCCATCCTTTAAAGACAAAATATTTTTCTCCATGTTGCAGAATGTGCAGAGTACTATTTCGTTGGTTTTGTAATGGTAATCATTAGTTATTTAAAAGCAAGATATTCAAACTAATCTTTCTGATAGCTCATTTTAGAAAATCACTTCATGGAAGTTAGCTATAATGTTAATGCATATCACTTCAAAACTAATATGTTAAAAACTAGCCAACAAACTGAAAGCTAAAAGGTGTTGTGTTTAAACAAAGGTCTTAGGAAAGGGAATTGTGTCTTTATACTTTGAGCTTGTTCACACCATCTGACAAGGGAAAACACATCTAGAAGGCAACATTTTGGTAGGTGGCCAAAGCCCTCTGCACATATTGGATCTGCTTTGTAGCTTCACTATAGACTTAACTGTCTTCAGAACTAGGATAAACATATTTGTGGATTCTAGATTATCCAATATAAAGTGTCTTATTATAGGAATTCAAGTGGATTAATACCAAGCTGTAAAGCATTCCCTACCACTTCTTCAGAATAAGAATATCTTCAGTGACCTGGATGAACAATTGTTTATCAGCCATCCATAAAGGAAGTTACAAAGACGAAGTTTAACTTGTAAAGTGTGGCAAGTGAAAGTGCAAGTCAGTTTTCTGTCATTTTTCAAGTATGTTGATGAGAAAAGATACAACAATATTGGTCAAAGACAAATACTGCAAGCTTTCCATGGGCTATTTAGGATTTAAAGTATTAAAGCAAAAAAAAATACAGTATCTTGATGATATTAGCTACATCATTGTAATAAAGCTATTGCTTATTGTAGCTTTTATTTTCTGACTTAGTTTGTGTTTATATCTTTTATACTTTTTGTTTTATGTATAAATTGGCGTAATGGGGTGAAAAAATCAGGAATCCCTGGAACTGTTAAAATTGGTTATATAGGATTGTAAGATCCCTGAGTAAACCTAAAGAAAAGTGATACAGAATGAGGTTGAGAGTTGAGCATGGTAGGGCATGGATGCTCACTTGTTGCAGGAGAGAAGGAGGAGCGATCTGTTTAAAGTAGACCCTCATGCAAGATTTATGATAGAATATGAAGTTCTGTAGTTGTAGGTTCTCAATTGGCTAGGAAATAAAGGTTAAATGCAAATTTAGAGACATGATGAATATAAAACAGAACTGAAATTTTGTGCTACAGACTGAAGGACTATGAAAAAACAAAATGGTGGCAGCTCACACCACCACTCCAACAGAAATTTCTAATAAGTTCAGGTACACAGTGCAGAAAATATGGTTCTGGTTTAGTAAAATGTGCCATTCTGGAACAAAATGAGGGCTTTAGTCACTCTTAGATGTGAAATCTTTTGTAATTACATGGCCCTAGAAACAGCAGTAAAATACTTTTCTTCCTTGTATTATCAAATTCTGAGTCATAAACCTGTCAACAAACAAAAAGCAGAGAAATAATTCCTACCCCATTTCTTTCTTCTTCTTCAAGGCTTCCATATGAAATTCATATAAACTCCCACAGCATTTTTCCTACAGAAGAAAGTAAAGAAACACACACTTAAGAAGCAGAAGAGAAAATGTAAAAAATCCATGTAACCCAACAGCAAAAGACTAAATGCCTCTCAACCCTGAGAAGAGCCTAAGATTCTGTCTCTGATGCTTTAGTTAAACAATAACAACATCAAAACAGTAAAATAAAAACAAATAAATTGTATTTTTAAAAGACATGTGTACAGTGAAATGTGTTTCTTTGTGGAAATTGCATTCCTTAAAAGTCAGCTACAGAATGATGATGCTGAATAACAGAAAATTTGCAGACATTCGGGTGAAGCATTGCAGACAGGGTTAAGGAAAAGTCTTGGCTAAAGACAAATAGAGTTAGTTTCAACTAACTACATGTCCAGTCCCCAGTGACTAATGTCTTATGAATGTTTATGTAACTCTTGGGTGGGTAACAACATAGTTAAACCAGAGCTCTCTTAAAATAACAAGGGTAAACTATCAGAAACTTAATTGTTCTACAAGTTTGACAAATACTTCCCTGTTCTCTTTGGCCAAATACTGAAAAAATAAACTGATTTATTTATTCTAAATGATAAAATTAATAAGGTCAACATGAGACATGCATAGGTAGGTAATTTTCCTTAAGGAAAAAAATTGCTGCTATTAAATTAGAAGAACGGAATGCATAAATTAAGTAAAAGGAGGAACGAAAAATATTGATCATGATGATAAAAGAAATAACATGAAAACACTTTGAGAGGAAAAAGTGCAAATGATTTGATAATCTACATTGTATAAACATGTTTCAAAAGAATGAGCAAAAAAACAAAATCAAGTTTTTCAGTTTAAATAAATTGAGTCCTCAATATCTATCAATCAACCTGACATCATAATCAAAAGTTGAGTGAAGCTAGTAAACACAGAGATGCTTATTAAATTTAACATTATGTAAAGAATACAATCTGATGAAATAGGCCTCATTGCAAAGGGATATATGGTAAGAATATTTTGGTAAATAGCATTTTCCAATTTAAAATGTGGCCTGATTACAATACAAGGCTTAAGAAAGTGGCAGTCATAAATTCAATAAAGCATTAATGCCAGGTATGGTGATATACACCATGTTAGATAGTAAGCTCACAGTCATCCTGAGATTCAGGAATTATAATAAAGTGAATTAGATAACATGAAAACTCACTTTTGAAAACAATGTTTTGTTACATTTTAGGTCAACACTTACACTAGAAGTAAACTGAGGAATTGCAGATTCTGAGTGTAGAAAATAGATCTTGAGACATGGGAGCCAGAGGAGAGTTTTTTATTAGAAGAATGACAGAGACCTCTGAAGAGCAGCTACTGGCTTATTGCCCTGGCTATGATTTGTAATGACTCCACCAACAATGGAAACTAAAGTTTCTCAAACATGTTAATGAAGCATGCTTCATTAAACCTTAGTAAGATTAACAATTGAGAAACCTGACTCCAGCCAACTTATATATCTATTTTTAAATTTTGGAGTCTATAATGGTTAGGAATTTATTCTGACATGACTGGTATCTACTTGTGTGATATTTTCAGACTTCCTTTCTATAGTTAGTTTAGTTCTTTGCTCCACTATTCCTGAATTATCTGGCTCTTAGAAAGTATAAAAGTTGGCACTGTCCTTGGAAATCCTGGTTGAAAAAATCTTACATTTAAAACAATTTTTTTTATTCTTATTTCCAATGTTGCTGCTGTGCCAACTCATAGTAGAGAGTTGGAAACATTATGTTTCAGTTGAGTTAGTACCTAGGCAGCTATTGAAATCAATTGGAAATAGTTGTCCTGGAAGTAAGTTTCATGGACTTTTAGATTGGGTGAAACAAGGGTAAATTTGATAAATAGTTCAATAAATAAAAATGACACTAATTAATGAGAATTATTTCACCATGCCCATTAAAAGACAAAATAATAAAGGAGATAATTACAGCTATGCCTAAAGATAAATGCTGTCAAAGCAGCAGACAACATAAAGTAGATAGTTCTAGGTGATGTTATGGAAATATGGAATCTTGAATACTGAGTAGCCTTCAGCACAAAGCAGTGGTCTGGGACCACAGTACTGGGGAAGGGGCAGCTGAATTTAATGTTCTTTACAGCCACATTAAAATATATCTAGCAAAATTTATTGGTGTACAAATCACTGCATGGCATCATTTGAAATTTTTTCTTCATAGAATGTAATGTTAGAGTATGAGAATATATAGATTTTAAATACCATTTCCACTCAAAAGCATGCTAGGCATCAAGCACTGTTGTTAGAGGTAAATGTTCCATGTATTATGTTACAGAGATATACCAATGGATCTCTGAAAACTTTGTCTTCCAGTTTAGTTGTCTACTGATTTTTGATCTTTTAAAGTCTCATTCAGTGTGACTTACTATTGCACCTTTTAAAAAGTTCAATGTTTCAAGTCTCAGTGCACTCTTTTATTCACTAGGAACAGTGAGGTTCTTCAGTAAATATATCTACTTCCATCCTCCATTTAGTCTTGCCCATCATTTATTTTAATGCATGTCTTGAGAACTACTATTCTAATAACACTGTATTTTTCTTCAATATGTTTTGCAAGCCACATGATACTTTTTAATTTGTGGACTGTCATTCTTTCATCTGAATTGTTTTCAAATTATGCATGCTATGTCAAGTGTTTGAACCTTGATATTTAAGGTTCCCTCTGTTAACAACCACTTGTCTAAGCGATATACTTGTTTATTAATTTTTATGCTTAGAATCAATAAAAAATTTAAAATATACATTCAGCACTCTTGAGTGGTAAATTGCACAATGGAATCATTAAAAAAAACCTAGAATGGTGCCACCGTTTTTATTTTGAATCTTGCATGTAATATTTCTCTTGAAGTCCCTGTATTCAGATCTTCCTTCAAATGTATGTTGTTACAATTTATGCTAGTAAAATGATGTGAACTTCCAAGTCACTTCATTTCAGTGACCACATTTTACTGACAGTCAGATAATTTCCCCCTCAGGCATTGACATCTTACCACAATTGCCACCTTTCAGCATTTCCAATTATCACTCTACTGATTGACACCTTTGAACACTTGTCAACATGTTCAGTTCTTTTTTTTTTTTTCTGGTGACATAAGCACATTTTGAACAGTCCATCGTATTGACTTGCCTGACTGCTTCAGCAATGAAGCAAGCTGGCTAGAAAAGAAAAAAAAAAAAAGCAATGTGCTTGAGTCTGGAGTCTTATATTTAGATATTGCTTGGTACATGCCAGCTGGTAAGAAATCCATGCTAGTTTTAGCAAAGTAGTTGGCAAGTGAAAGTCAAATGGTATTTGTGACTGGTCCTGTGTGCAAATCACATCAATATAAGTGTTTATTTACATATTACATAGAGTGTGTTGTTCTTACAGAAGTGTGTGTGTTCATACCTGGGTATGTATTGAATTGCCTTGTATGTGTGCATTTCTTCCTCTCTCCTGCAGCTGCTTTCTCTGGAGGCTGGTCTCAGCCCTCCCTTTCCCCTCTTTATCATCCTTTTCCCCTAATAAAAAAGTTCTCTGCTTGAAACCTGGCTCATGGCACCTTTCTCTCCCATGTGCTGCTTATCTTAAATTACAATATTAGTTCTCTGATTTTGGAGACTCTCCTGGAGTCTCTCCCTGTCCTCAGGCAGTATAAGGCACTCCAGGACCCTGGAACCTGGTTCACATATGATAGCCAGGCGTCTCCAGATAGCTGGATCCTTCCATCCATATTTGTCATGATTGGAGAGTCACTCCACCTTCCCTGCATTAAGTTATATCCATGAGTGAGGACTTCTCTCTCTGGTCCTTTGGCCTCTGCCCCTTGATAGATGATGAAGCCATTTGTGCCTTTCTGGATCAATCTTTGCATGATAGAGGCCATTGGTTCTTGTTATCCTCACACATGTAGAGTACCAAAAAACCATTTCCCAGCACTTTATAGACACTTCATTCTGGGAACCTACCCACCTGCTTTACCTTCAATAGATCTGTTCTCTTCCACCTGCAACAAATCTGCTTTTTCATTCACTGGTGGGTTTGCCTTCCATTCAGTACCAATACTTGGGTCTCTGGTGGGGTTATCCACTTCTAACAATTCCCCTGGGTGTGAGCTTCCTTTCCTTAGCACAGTCCTTCCTTTCCTCAACTTCTGGCCTTTTATGAAGTCTTAGTACCAGGCAACTGTTTCTCTCTGGGGCTCAGAACCCTTGGCCCCATCCTTTGAGTGAGAACTCACTGGGTGGTCTATTCTATCTCAAAATTGACCCTCTCTGAATTCCTTGGAAGCTAGGAATTGCAAACCCTTAGGCCTTACTTCTCTACCTCACTCATGGGAGATATGTTATCTATCATCCATACCTCCTTGCTCCCACTGGGTTTTTTACTGGAGACCACTGACCATTCTTAATCAGCTATGGTTGTAGGACTACCAGCAATTGGCCATAAAACTGGAGGCACAAGGTTACCAAACATGTCTGGGTGATGCTGTGGTGGTGGGAAAGGACTGGGTGCTTATAGCCCTAAGGAGTCTACATGAATTCACCAAGAACAGCATTTTGCCAGGTCCAGGAGGCACCTGATGGTTCAAAAGAGCCTGGACAGTGAAGTGAAATAGCCAGCTACCCCAGGCTATGTCTAGCACTCCAGCTTCCCCAGGTCCCCCAAAGATGAATGATGTCAGCATATAGTCATCTTGAGAACACAGAGTCCTGACCTGTACCATACCTTCTAGTCTTTCCTATGCCTTAAATTTTTATAATAAATAAAAAGGGAAGGATGTTGATATTCAGGCATCTATACTGGCCTGTCCTTGGGGTTCTGACAGGATATGCCCTCAGCTGCAGACACTAAAAGCACCACCTGTGTATATTTATTATGTTCCCTTTTAAAAGGGCCCTGCCCATCTCCCATCGCCCCTTCTCTCTCATCTTTCTCTCAATCTTTGCCCCTCTTTCTCCTGCTGTTCCTGTCCCTGGAAGCTGGTAACCCCCATTCCCTTCCCCCTTCTTATGATCTTTTTTCCCCTCATAAAAAAAACTGTCTGCTTGAACCCTTGCTCATGGCATATTTCTCTCACATGTGCTGCTTTTCTTAAATTATAATATAATAGCTATACAAGAAAGAATAAGCAGGGTTTCTGGGGAGAGACAGGGAGAGGAGGAATCTAGGAATATTAATTTTGTCAGCAAGTCAGCAGGTGTACTGAGGAAAGGTAAATGCCACATGACAGGATGTAGATTAATGAAGAAGGTTAATCTAAGTTATAAGAGTTATAAGCCTAATCTAAGGCCAAGCTTTCATAGTTATTATGTCCCCGTGTTGTTATTTGGAGGCTGGTGGTACAAGAAAGTCCATTGAAAAAGTTTGATACATAGTATTTCCTAAAACCAAGGTAGAACTGGCAATAGACATTTCACACAGTACATTAGGTCAACACTACTGTATTATCCATACCACAAGCTGCTACACACAGCAAAGACTATGTCTGATGCTTACACATCTATATTCCATGTAATATCTGTGAACATGGCATATTGTGACATTCACACAAAACGCCAACAATCAAAGTTCATAAAATACAGAGTTAAATTATTTAGCTATAATTATAATCATAAAGACAAAGGTAATTTTATCACCAAATCAAACCCCAAACAAACACAAAAAATAACATTATGTTTAATGTGAAAAGCTCTGATATGTAAGTGATACATAAATGGAGTATTTGAAAACATAAATATGAACCAAAACATTGGAGAAATTTATCTGCCATTGTAACTGCTAATTTTTATATAGGAGAATATTTTAGTACATAGGTAAAGCTGACACAAAGTAGACATGCCTATGTTTTTATTGCTAAATAAAGTTTTAAAGTCTACTTATAAACTTTTGAGATAGTATTTTCAAAATGTAATTATTTTGCCCCTTTAATAAATTCTTTTAAAACCTAGAGCCCATGCTTTGACACTGGAGACAAATTAGATATTTTTCAGAAATAAAACTTAAATGCATTTGAAAACTAATTAATAACTCTTTAGACAATTGGATAATGTGATAAACAAAAAAAAAATCTTCCCAGTTGAGAAAGTTGTCTGCTTACATATATTAAAATATTTTAGCCACTAGATTTCTGCTTTGCAGAAATACAATATTAAAACCTATGTGGAAGGAAAAATTAATTACCTTAGTACAATCACCAAAGGGAATTCCTTTTGTTATAATAAGTTGCTATTAGTTTGAATTAGTTTTGAATTAACCCAATTACACATCACCATTCAAGTGTGGTATTAAATTGAGGAAGTTAAATGGTGTGAAAATACTTTTATAAGAATATGTTGGTTACAATAAAAGATGTAAAAATGTTCATGTTAGAAAATATTATTTATATGTTAAATTACAAAAATCAATATTAAATTTGATTTAAAAATTATGTTATTACTACAGTTTATCAATAATTCAGACTATTATACCAGTAAAGTTATTATAGCTCATTTTAAATTTCTGTTCAAAAATGTATGTGAATTGAGAAATAATTGAGATATGCTTTCCAATGGACAGTAAATCCTTTCAATTTTAAATTGTGTAAAAGAATCGAATAGAAGAATCAAATAGAATAGAATAGAATAGAACAAAAACCTATAACACATTGTTAACATGTATTCTTGTGTGTATATGCTAGTGTGCCTACTCTTTGTATGTCTTTATACTAGGTGTGTATATGTTTGTATACTGGGTGTGTCTGTGTATGTGTGCATATAAATGAAAATCCCATATCAACCCCAGATGTCAGCTTTCGTTAGGAATGCTCAACATTCAATTCATTTACTCATTCCTCTGGCTAGTGAATCCCAGGTATCTTCTAATTTTTCTAAATTCACCACTGTGACTGCAAAGGTACATTGACATACTTGTAATTATGGGGGTCAAATTCTGGTTCTCATATATGCAAAGAAGGCACTATAGGTACCTAGCTGAAACGATATTTGAATTTTACAATTTTTTCTCTAAATCCATAATGTGATACAATGGCAGCTGACAGGAAAATATAATTTGAAATACATTTGTTAAGCAAACATAGTAGTCTTGCAAAGGATAAGAATGATGGTATTTCTTACTAAATAATGTGTGGCTCTATTCAACCCACCTAAATGCAGCAGTATGTCTAGCTTCATGACTATACTATTTATAAAAAAAAGAAACAATAAAAGAGATAATGAGAAATGAGATAACATATAAATAAAAGTTATTTTCAGTATCATAAAATATTTTCAAAGCATATTCTTATAAATTGGTGTGAGATATTTATTTTCCTTCTAATTAAAATGGACATAAATTGTCCTGTCATGATGAACCCATGTCATATCCTATGACATGATGCTCTTACTTTGGTCAGAAAATAAATACTTAATTTTTCCATTTTAATTATATCTCATTTTATTAAATTAAAGATAACACATTTAAGAACTCTAAAAATAGAAATTGATTTAGAATTGAAACCTAATGAGCCTGGATGGTTTCATTTGGCAAAGTTTTATCAGAAGTTTGTAAGTTAAAATTATTATTTTGATAAAATAACGAAGAAACTTTCTTGGAACATATATGTTAGTTAATCTTTTTACACTCTGGGTATCTAATAAACATGAATACAATTGTTATATAATTAAGAGAGATCGTTATTAATACTACTGGACTCCCACTTATAATTCTCTACACAATTAATACTAAAAAGTATTAAATACAAATTATCTGATAGAAACAGAGGGATTGCATGCCAAATAATTTTGTCTTCTGAGCTGTGGTTTGATAGTTTTACATAGTAATCCTTAATTATTTGAAAAAAAAATATACTTCTATAGGAAAATAATTTTTTTCTCAATATTAAAATTGAAAATATCACAGTATCACCCTCCCTGTGGAGTGGAGGGGGATTTGATATGATGGGAGGGTGGTTGGGGGGCATGGGAGGGAGGGATTGATATGTAAAATAAGAAAAAAAATAAGAAAAAAATCTCTAGAGCGGTGTTATATCTGAGCCTAATATGAATCTATTGAGTATCTGGCCCCAATTTGCTTGCATTTTCTATATGTGCTTTTTACTCAATCACAAATCCACTTAAATAATGAAAAATGTAATAGTTTATATTAAATTTTCAGAAATGTGTTTACAGCATAGGTTTCAGAGTGCATTACGGCTAAAACAAAACTTTGGATATAATATAAAGTTAGAATCAGATGTTTTTGTCAAATATCTTTGAGGTGAAAAACACAAGAAGACAATCAAAAGTTTCAGAAAGGCAAATACTGAGTGAGGAACATTTAATGATCAAAGGTGATAGTTAATTCCTTATATCCATTTGTTCCTTGGATCTTCTGATATATATATGAGTGATTATGTACCCTAAAGATGTAAAGTAGAGCTAATGATTGTTTCTCATATATAAAAGTTTAGGTTTGTGATCCTTTAAAATTTGTTACAAAATTCAAGATAAGTAATAAAGCAATTGTTCCTTTGTTTGTAAATCCAAAATGCAGACTGCCAGTCAAATAACTAAATGAGAAAAATAACATTCTTGCTTACACTCTGCTAATCTATAACAAGTTGCTCAGTATGATTTGTTTTTCACCTGTAATACGTAAAATATTTAATCATGTGAATGATATGAGGTTTTACTTGTATTCATTCACTTGAAAAATAGAATGGAACCAAATTGGAGTTCTTATATTGCAAGAAAAATTTTGCTGGGTTACATAAGCTATAAGGGAAAAAACAGAGAAAGTTAGAAGGAAAACATCAAGAATAATGAAGAATATAGATAAAGTTAGAAGGAAAAAACAAAAACAAAAATGAGTATATAAGGAAGAATAATGATGTAGTTAAAAGGAAAACATGAAGAATTAGAGAATTAGGACAAAAACAGTGAGGGAGGTGGAAGGAAAACATCAAGAGAGACAGAAGAGACATTGTAGGCAAGGATAAGAAGACAGAAGAAGAAGGAAACCATCAAGTGTGTGTGTGTGTGTGTGTGTGTGTGTGTGTGTGTGTGTGTGTGTGTCTTTTCCCTTACCCTTTAGATGAAAAAGTCACAGTATGTTGACTCAAGACTTCTCTTTGAGCCCTGTGCTGTTGCAGACTTATCCCTAGGCAGCAAACCATCCCTTACCCAAAAGGTCTCTCTTATAATTTCTTGTAATAGTTTTAGAGTTTTACATTTTAGAATTTGATATTTAATTGTTTTGCATGTCAATATTCAATTTATTTTTCATTGACATTTGCAAATGATGAATGATAATCAGCTAATTTCAGCCTGTAGCAGGTAGATACCAAGTTTTATTAAAAATAATTCCCTACTAGGTGTTCTTGGCACCTTTTATGAAAACTCAATTCTTTACATTTATGAGATCATGTCTGGGTTTTTCATTATGTCCTCCTTGTTGACTGGTTTTTATAAAAGTACCATAATTTGTTGATGACTACTTATTTTAGTATAGTATGACTTCATACACAATCAAATATAATAAATATATATTAAATTGCTTCTAGCTCCTTTTTGGCTGTTTATCATAGGTTTGTAAAATTGTATTCATTTGTGAAATCGCTGTTCATGTGTTTCCTGCATATTAGTTCATTCAATAGAATTGAATTTTTTGAGATAATAATATTATCTCCTATTTCACAGGCAAAGTGTATATTTTAGACATAGTTATACTCATACAAGTGTTATGCTAACTGCCTGTGAAGATGGAACTGTGATATTATGTTCACTCTGTTCATTCAGTGACAAGTGATAGGCATGCTCAATGCTGTCTAAAATATTAGCTCAAACTAGTATTTCCAAACTTCTGTCATCTAAGGGTTTGAGTTAAAAATTACATTTCCCAACAAATTAACTATTAGCAGAGCCTCTTTTTTCAAATAATTAATAAAACAATATTATGACTGTTAAAAATATAACCTTTAAAATAAAAATATTGACAAAAAATAATTTCCTATTTTAAATATGCTAATGAATTAAACTTTAGGATTAATAGTATATAGAAGGGCTATTGATTTTTAAGTTGGTTTTGTATCTTGTTACTGCTGTAAATATTGAACATTTCTAAAAGGTTTCTGATGAAAAATTTTTGACTCTAATATCTTAATATAATAATATCATATCATCTTCAAAATGGTATAACATCATTTTCTTTCTTGTTTCAATCATCTTAATTTCTTTCTCTTGTCTTAATGTTCTAGCTAGTTCTTAAGCTCTATATAGAAATGGATCTACAGAGTGGACAGTGCTATAAGTTTCCTAATTTCAGTGGAATTGCTTCAAGTTTTTCTCTTTTTATTATAATGTTTGCTATGAGAATTTTATACACAGCCTTTATTATGCTAATGTTTGTACCCTCCAACTCCTCTGTCTCTAGAACTTTTATTCTGAAGGCATGTTGAATTTTTTCAAAGGAGTTCATGCATCTATTGAAATGATGTGTTTTGTTGTTTTTTTGTTTGTTTGTTTGCTTGTTTGTTGTCTATAAATCCATTTATATGGTTTGTTACAGCATTTACTTATGTACTTTAAAATATGCCTGAATCTCTGAGATAAAGTCAATTTGAATGATCTGTTTGATATAGATCTGTTTGCTTTCCTTGCATTTTGTGAAGTACTTTTGCATTTATATTCATGGGAATAATAGCCTGTAGTATTTTGATCATTTTGTTTGGTTTCTTGTACAAAAATTGAGAGCTATTTTTAAATTACCACTTTGCTTTGCCTCATACAGTATTTTCCCTTCTTCCTCTCCTCTTTTCTGCTTATTTTCCAGGAAATACTTTTTATCCATGTATGATAGATAGGAGTCTTAAGGAAAAGCAAGGAATTCTGTTACAATTCTCATATATTCGATAGGATGATTTACAAAAATGTCCTGAATAAAAATTCTGCAATTAGTTTTATCCTGTAAGTTTCATCTTCTATGAATATTATAATAAAAATAATGAATAATTTATCTCTCTGTTTTTCACTGTTCCCATTGTCTTATTACAAACTTAAAAACATTGTTTAGAGGGCTTTAAAATCTCCCTTTAAGACTGATTTGTTTTGTTCAGCTAAAGGATAAAAGATAACATAATCTCATTTTTCTCTGTCAAACTGAAGAACATTATAAAATAATTAGAGACTTGACTCTTCAATTGGCTTAATTATACCCTTTCAAGGGTATATACTTTGATTAATATGAATATATGAAAACATGTTTTATTTAAGTATTATTTTGTTATTATGAATTTTTATTAGATTGTTAACTAAAAAGAGTTCAGGAAAATATATTTTTATTAAGTATCATGAAGCCTAAACAGTGAACATAGTTCTGTACACAATCACAAAGAATAGTTAAGTTTTGTAATGAAAATGGTTTAATTGGTTCATTGTGAGCAAGTTGCTTATAATACAACTTTTATATACAATAGATATGTGCCCTTGTGTTTGTGTCTGGTTCATCAAACAGCTTTCCAGACAGCTAGAAGTAACAGCAGTTTCTGTGTCATTCAGATAGTGTGACAGCTTGAAAATGCCAGATTTCATCTCAAGTTATTGTCTGATCTGGCCCAAATCTGTAATTGTCAGTATGAATTTCTGTACTGCATTATTCCAGTTGCCATTTGAGACTGAGTAGTTTGGACGTATGGAAATTATTGTCTGGGTGAAAATGAGTATATCTTGGAGCAACACCTAACCCAAAGTGATGGGTGTTCAGAAATATATATCGTCTTGCATTGTGGAAGATGAAAAATAGACACATCCCTGGCAAGAAGGGACAATGAAGAAAATTAAGCTCTAGAAAACCATCTAGCATTTCTTCTAGCTTTTCCTCATAGACTCTAGAAAAACCTATATTTAACATAGAAACACATTTGAATTTAAATGTCATATTTCTGTGTAGATTCTGTATAGATTTATATGTCATATGTTTTCTGAATTTTTGTTTTATATATCAATCTCAGTTCCTTCTATATGTCATATTTCTTTATATCATTCATATATATATATAACTTTAAAGACTTAAATGATGAGTATGATTGAATTTAAATAAATTCTACTGGAAAGTTAAAACAGTCTTAATCAGGGTCCCAGTTGATGAACATTGTCTCAGAGTAGCAGCCAGAGAACATTGTCTCTGTGATTTCAATATAGACAGGAGCTGGCTATTGAAACTTCACAATGACCTGCATCACCTTGTGAAGTGAAGTGAGAAGTAGAACATGAGAGATAATAGGGCATGCAACTCAACATTGTGAGATATCCTTTTCCAAGCATTTTCCCTCTTTTTTTCTAAGTAACATGATAGTTGGCTCAATGTTTTAGTAAGAATAGGAAAAATTCCTATTTGTGAATAAAATCATTAATGATCATTAGCAAATTAAGGATGCCGACTGATGGTATTTATACCATGAAATGTTTAAAAATGAGTTGGGTGAACTACCATAGTGACTTATCAGGCAATGGTGGAATAATTGTTAGTGGGAAAACAACAACAAACTGCTTTCTGATTAGATTTGGGGTCCATTCACAAACACTCATACCTGGTTCTACAAAACCTGGTACAGATCCAACAGGGGAAGTGATACCCCTTGAGCCATCTTGCTACTTTTTTCTGCATAATGGAATTGTTGTTACAGTGCCATCTCAATAATCATATTTATTCCCTTAGGTTAGTTCTGGGCACAGGTTTCATCAGCTATGCTTCTTATTGCAATGAATGGTGTATGAAGTACATGACTCTAACTATCCATTGTTCTGAAACACAGAGTGGTTTGTTCCAATTGACAGAGTTATATCATTCCCTCCATAACACAGGAAATTACAGAAAAGAGCATTGAATTAAATAAGAACCAGAAGATGAAGAGATGTTTGGCAAATATATGCCTCCTAGATATGACAATTTTTGCATTTGTGAAATCATGGCCATAGTGTTTCTTTGCATATAACCAGCACAAGATTATACATCTTAACATTTCATCATGGATGAGAGAGGGACCCATGAAGGACTACACCTTGCTGCAATCTTTTGACATTTAAAGATTGTTAGGGAAAGAATGCCTTTTTTTTTCTTCAGTGCTGTAGCTATATATAAGTTGCCTTTATTTCACAAAATTACTTCCAATCAAAACAGGAGTAACCATAATTAAACTCAGTGGACACAAAAATAGAAAACAAAAATAGAAAGCACATTATCAGTAGTCTGTTGAGAAAATGGGTCCCAGGGAGAAACAGAGGAAGATGAGAGGAAGGGTAATGAATAAGGGCTGAAAACAACTGAAATTTATTATATAAATACATGAAACTATCATGGCATGTTAAGTTTTAAAAATATGATATGAAGCACATAGAAATGTAAACTAAAGACATCCTTGCAATTACACATAGCAAAGGAGTATAGCATACCATGTTACTGTTAAGGAATAAAGAATCCTACTGAAAACTGATGAGACACCAACACAAAATTTCCATAACAAGATGCAAAAAGAATGCAAATACTGAGAAACCTTACTTAATCATAGCAAAAGAAATGCATTGTAGAAGCATTTTTACCTCTTAGAATAACATAAATTAAAATAAGGTGAAAAAACAATGGTATTATGTACCATTGTGGAGTGAGGCTCTCATACCCTACCTATGGTCATATAGAAAGAAACAATTTTAGGAAAGTAATCTGTCTAAATATGATGATCAAATAGTTCCATTACCTGAGATACTAGTTAACCAAATTGTTACTAGTAGAAATTTCCATTCTCATTGTTTAGATTCTGTTTCCATGACTGTTTCCAGCTATCACCACGACAGCATGGAAGACAGAGTTGCTAATTAAGGTTTAGATGCTTAGATTCATCATCAACTTGATAAAATGTAAAATCACCTGAGAAGAAAGCCACAGTGAAAACTGGTCTGCGGTAATGCCTACAGGAATTGTCTTGACTAGTTTAATTTATTTAAGATGGTCTGATGTGTAATATGGGCAGCTGAGAAATCAGGATGCATTTGCTAACTTCCATTTGACCTAGACTATGGATGTGATGTGACCAGCAATTCCAGGATTATGCTGCTTTTAATTGCCCTCATTAATGCATTATAATCAGAAATTTTGGATCAAAACAGCCCCTAACCCCACCAAGTGTATTTTTCCAAGGTATTTTGTTGTAGCAACTGACATACAAGGAAGGCAAAGTGCAGTTTCTTGTCTTCAAAAGTGAACACTGAGTTTAGCATACCATGTGTCACGAATCCAAACATCATGGGACTCACGAATTGAATAACTCCTTCAATGCTAAGATTATGTCTGTTCACTAGATCAAAGGAAATTCCTGAAGGGCTTTGATTTGTAAGGAAACACTTACTTATATTTTATTGTTAGACTTCCTTTGAAAGAAGCCATTAAAGAACTAGTATAAATTTACTGCTATCAAAAAATATTTTATTTTCTATTAACCATGTTGTAAATGTCCATTTCAATGCAAAGAACAGATGTGTCTCATTTCTTATTGTTAGTCATTAAATGTAATTATTATATTCAATGCCTAAGAATGATTTGAGGTGACCTTAAAAGAAAAAAATACAATAAAAATAAACATTTTGAAACTGAAAAGCAGATCCCAAAGGAAAAACAATAAAAATAATATTAAATTTCAGTTTCACATGGGTGATCCATGTAGTAATATTTGTAAAAGTTAACTGGAGGGTTTCATGAGAAATATGGAGTGGCAGGTGGAAGACCAGTTATCCTTCATGTAAACTGCTAACTGGGAGGAACTGTAAGAGTGTAATGAGATATCCTGAGGCAAAATATAGGAGAGGGACTAGGACATCTGAGAGCAGAGAGCTCTGTGATGTGGGGCTGCACATCTGTCAGCAATAACAGTGTTGCAACCTGCAACTCTGGGTGATTACAGGAGGACTGGCATGCAGGCTGTGCCCATGGAGGCCTGCTGCTAAGATAGAATCACAAGGCATAACTATTTTTGTAATCTGAGGAATTACCCCCCCCCACACACACACACATAGTTAGGTTTCCCTAGGGACTTTTCTGAAATCGGGGACTTTGTTCAATTAAGATTGACCATTCTCTTTAACAACCCCCAGAGCACAAAGTTAACTATTTTTTTTCAGGTTTCTGAAGTGAAAATAAGATTCCTTTTAGAAGAGTCACACAGAATCCCGTGAAACCATACTTATACCCTAAGAGATGTTAAATCAAATATAAAGGTAAATACGAATATGCTCTTTGAATGTGGTAGAAATATAAATAGTTATGAGTTTGCCACTAGGCCAATAAAAGATCTATATGTAAGTCGGTGTAAATATCAAAGAGCTGGTAATAGTCATTATATAATGAAAGACACCAGACACAGTGATAATATTCATGCATTATACGTGGAATATTATTACCTGGATTTAATATAACTACTCCAGAGCTCCAATTTTTTCCCCATGTTTTCCAAGAAACCAAGAGAACAATGAACCAAGAGCTTTCTGAGTCAGTATAGGGTTGCTAATCATTACCAAGGATGCAATTTTGACAGACAGAATTTATAAGAGTTGTGTTCTGTACTTCCTGGAAAATCTTCATTGCCAATGTTCAGCTTACAAACTTTGGAAGCATTAAAGAAGTGGATGACTGTTTGGAGACCATTTGAAGTCAATTAAGCAAGTAAACATGAGACACAGTTTCCATTTGACATAAATAAGCAATCATCTCATTTCCCATACTCTGTTTCTTAACACCTAAAACCATCTCATATTTTGCTCCTGAGAAAAAGAAAAACAACAGTCTTCATGTCACAGTAGCAACCTGTGGTTATGTCAACTCAGATGATGTCCTTGTTTCCTTAGAAAAAGAGAAAGTAAAAGTAATATGCTTTTAATTTCCTAGAACTCCTTTCCTACATTGGTGGCTGCATTTTGATTGAGATATAAAGAATAGTCCTCTGAACACAACCACTTTGTTCTGTATCTTTGAATGCTGAGCAACTAAGGAGGCAGATCCAACCACATTCTTTAACACTGAAAATGTTACCCAGTTACATTGCAAAACATTCTGCCTGTTTGTAGTAGTATCTTGCATAAAGTCAATGGAAATCCACTTTCCAAATCGTCAGAAGTTCTAAGTGCTTTTCATCAGCAACTGGAAAACCTAAAAATTAAAGCCAACTATAATATGTCCATGCAGCAGTAAATTCATTGTAGGTTATGAACATGGGTTTATTTAATAGATATTTATTTATAAATGAATCACTATATCCTGTTGTTTAATTTATTATTTGCATACAAGCTATAAAATGTGTTTAGTATAATTTACCAACTGGCTAATTGTCCCAAAGTTTTAATTATCAGAACAGTACATCTGTAAATACAATCCATGACACCTGATTTATGTCTAGGTTTTTTATAGGTTATATCATATTCTTTTTGTTTCACATTTTAAATTTTTTCTTATTTTACATATTGGTCCCAGTTCCCTCTCCCTCCCACCCTCACACACCCCCCACACCCTCCCATTTCTGATTCACTCCCCAGGGAGGGAGAGGCCTTCCATGAGGGACCATGAAAATCTGTCAAGTCATTTGGGATAAGGCCTAGGCCCTCCCTCCTGTCTCTAGGCTAGTGGAGTATCCCTCCATGGGGAATGTGCTCCGGAAATCCTTTCTTGCACCAAGGATACATCCTGGTTCCACTGTCAGAAGTCTCAGACTGCCCAGGCCTTCTAACTGAGACCATCTTTCAGGGGTTCTAGATCAGTCCTATGCTGGTTTCAGAGGTATCAGTTGGGGTCCATGAGCTCCCCCTTGTTCAGATCAGATGTCTGTGGGTTTTCTGCAGCCTGGTCTTATCCCCGTTACTCATGACTTCTCCCTCTCTGCAACTGGATTCCAGCAGTTGTCTCAATGTTAGCTGAAGGTGCTTATGCTTTTATCAGCTACTGGATGAAGACTCTAAGATGCATGCAAAGTAGTCATCAATCTCATTATTGGGGAAGGGCATTTAAAGAAGCTTCTCCACTATTGCCTAAATTGTTAGTTGGGGTCATCCTTGAAGATCTCTGGACATTTTCCCAGTGCCAGAATTCTCTTCAAACCTTTAATGGTTCCCTCTATTATGGTACCTCTTTTCTTGCTCTCCTTTATTCTTCCCAAGACTCAATCTTCCTGCTCCCTCATGTCCTCCTCTCCTCTCCTCTCCTTCTCTTTCTCTTAACTCCCTCTCCACTCATTTCCTACCCTCACCCCAATCTCCCAATATGCTCAGGAAATCTTGTCCCCTTCTTTGAGGGACCAAGTATGTCTGTTTTAGTGTCCTCCTTGTTTCCTAGCTTTTCTGGCACTGTGAATTGTAGGCTGGCGATATTTTGTTCTATGTCTAAAATCCATATATGTGTGAGTACATACCATATTCATCTTTTTGTTACTGGGTTACCTCACTCAGGATAGTTTCTTCTTGTTCTACCCATTGGCTTTCAAATTTCAAACTTCAAGATTCTATTATTTTTTGGTTTTTTTTGTTTTGTTTTTTGTTTGTTTGTTTGTTTCTGCTAAGCAGTACTCTGTTGTGTAAATGTACCATATTTTCTTTAGCCATTCTTTAGTTGAGGGGGGGCATCCAGGTTGTTTTTAAGTTCTAGCTATTACAAATAATTCTGTTATAAAAATAGTTGAACAGATGTCTTTGTTGCATGAATGTGCATCTTTTGGGTATATGCCTAAGAATGAAATTGCTGTATCCTGACATAGAATGATTCCCATTTTCTAGAGGAACTGCCATATTGATCTCTAAAATGGCTGCAAAAGTTTGCACCCCCACCATCAAGCAGAGGAGTGTTCCCCTTTGTCCACATATTCTCCTGTATAAACTGTCATTGGTGTTTTTGATTTTAGCTATTCTGACAAAAGTAAGAAGGTATCTCAGAGTTGCTTTAATTAGCATTACCCTGATGGCTAACGATGCTCAGCACTTTCTTAAGTGCCTTTCAGCCATTTTGGATTCCTCTATTAAGAATTCTATATTAGTTCTGTACCTCACTTTATAATGGATTATTTGTTGTTTTGGTGACTAAATTCTTGAGCTCTTTACATATATATATGGCTTCCTCAGTAGAAACATCTATGTATATTTATATATGTATATGTTAACAAAAATAGTAAAAGAGAAGTAACCTAAAGAGAGAGCATGGGAAGATTTGAAGGGTAAGAAGGACAGGTAGAAATGATGTACACATAAAATTCTCAAAAATTAAAAATATTACATTAAATATACCTATAAATGTAATTGAAATTTTATTTTATGATCTTTACCTTGAGCATATGTAAGTGAGTATGACAGAAAAGTAATTGATTACAATATTATGTCTATAGAATTTTAATATATTTACAAGATTTTTAAGTTAACATCTATAATTTGTATTTTCAATTTTCAATGATTATTTTAATTGTATGTAAGTAAAATTATAGTATTTTCCCTCATTTGTTGATAATATCATTTCCTATGAAATGGAGAATGCTAATTATTGTCTCTCAGCTATCTGAATGCTTTAGTCTACATGGTGAATGGTCTTCAATGTCACTTGACAGACATACCTTGGAAGTGGGGACCTCAACTGAAGAATTGCAAATTGAAGTTTGCCTCCATAAGACTGGCATGTGGCCATGACTGTGGGACATTCTCTTGACTGGCAAGTGATATATGAAGGCTTAACCCACTCTTGGTACTACAATTCCTAATAGGTGGGTGGGCCTATGCCATATAAAAGAGTGAGGATATCATTATTGGTTTTGATATATATTTTCCCTCCTTTTCATTTATTTTTTCTTATTTTACATATCTATCTAAGTTTCCTCTTCCTCCCATCCTCTGAAGCCCCCTAGATCCCTTGTGACAGAGTGAATGGATATGGCTGGATTTTTATTCACTGGAGGAACAGGATAGCCCTGAGATATTGTAGATGGAAAGATTTTTGCAATTCCAAGAGGTAGTTGGCTAAGAATTTCAGATAATAATCTGCCTTATCAAAGCTAATTTTAGTGCATCAAAGGTTTGACGTGTGGCATTTATCCTCATTATCTTGTTCACTCAGCAATTATTTGTATTTTTTGTCTTCATGTTCTGTATGTGAATTATCATTCAAACTTTGTATTCAGTACATTTTAAGAGGTCTTTCTTGATTTTAGACATTCTATTTTAGTAGTACAGTCTCTTATCTGAGTACCTCCCATTAAAAGCTTTATTCTTTCAGAGAGCAAAATGCAGCTTTTGTTCTTATTGTTCTTGAAGCTTTATCTGCTTTCTTATTCATTTCTTCTGGAAATTAGTTTTTCTACTTCTCTCTTTTCTTCAGGATTTATACTGAATCAATATTTAAGCTAAGGAAACTTTCAACACTAAAAGTAAAACATATATTTCCTTTGACCAGGATTCAACATTTTGTCTTATTTTCTTTTTAATTTAATAATGGTAACAATGCAATAGTAGTAATAATAATAAATTTCATTGATTATATTATTAATTTAATAATTCATGACTCTGCAAATTTAAATATGAATGTCCCTACTAAGCTCTGGAATTTCAATATTAGTTTTCCTGAAAAGGCACTTTTGGGGGGACATTTAGGAGGTATGGCCTTGCCAGAGGAAGTTTGTAACTGGAGGTGTGTAGTTGACAGGGTAAGTATATCACTGGGGAGAGGTTGTGAGAATTTGAAAATTTATTTAAAGTTCCCTCTCTGACTTTATTTGGGGGATGGTACATACACAGTGGTGAGATTTCTGGGTCATAGAGTTGTATGTTATATGTAGAGGAGCCCCTACTTGCTTTTCATGTTTCTAATTTAAATATTAATGTACAGTGTTCAAAGCTTTTCTAGTTTTGGCATAATGGTTATTCCTTCAAATTTCTTATATTTTTATAACAATCATTCCAATAGGAGTGAGATGAAATCTCTGTATTTTGGCCTTCATTTTTCTGTTGGATGTTGCATTCATAATGTTCTTGAAAAACTATGTGTCTTAGCAATTCCTTTATATTGGTGGTCACACATGTGTATGTAACAATTGTGGTGAAAACACCTTTTTAGATACTTAACAGGAGTTTATTTTCTGATGAGTCACTTCCTAAACTTTTCATGTTGAATTTTGTGTAATATTTAGTCTCTATTACCTTTTACATAGTATGCTAAACCAATTTATTGTGAATATATTTGGAGATCTTACTTAAGCATATCAATTATAATAACTATCACATTGTTGTTAATTGTGAAAGATAATGATCAGGTAAATGCCAAGGAGTTACATATCATTATAAGTCCATAGTAAGGAATAAGAGAGAAGAATTTAGGAGAATTGTAGGGCATAGTACAATTGTAGTAAATACACAATAAATATTTTAGAAAAGTAGAGTACACATGTATCCACATAGTACATACAACTGACACCTGCATTCATATTTCAAATATTCCATTTTTCAAACAAGTGTATTTGTGTTTCAAAAATATAAATATAAATTTTAAATAATATTTCTTACTAGGCTGACTATAATATATCCATACACTCCAATTATCATACCAAAGTTTTTTCAATAATATTAATTTATTTATTTTTCTTATTTTACATATTGATCCCAGTTCTCTGTTCCTCCCTCCCTCTCTTCAATCCTTCCATGGCCTCTGACAACCTCCCCATCCCACCCCCCCAACTCCACATGTAGGGTGATGCTCTCCTGGAGGGGTCATCTAAATCAGTCAAGTCATTTGGAGTAGGAACCTGGCCCTTCCTACTGCCCCTAGGTTAAGGAGGTATCCTTCCATTGGGAATGTGATCCTAAAGACTTTTGTACCCTAGGAATATATCCTGATTCCACTGTCAGAGGTACCTTAGACTGCCCAGGCCTTCTAATTAAGACCTATATTCAGGGGGTCTGAGTTAGTCCAATGCTGGACTGCCAGCAATCAGTCTGCGGACCCATTGTTCAGGTCAGGTGTCTCTGTGGGTTTCTGCAGCTTGGTCTTTTTCTCTCTACCTGCATCTGGATTCCAGTTGGGTTCAGGGTTTACTGTAGGTGTCTACTTCTATTTATATCAACTACTAGATGTGAGCTCTATGGTAGTGGATACATTAGTCATCAATCTCTTTATCAGGGAAGGGCATTTATGGTAGCCATTCCACTGTTGCTCAAAATGTTAGTTGGGGTCAGTCTTGTAATTCTCTGGACATTTCTCTAGAGTCAGTTTTCTCTTCACACCTATAATGATTCCCTCAATTATTCTCTCTCTCTCTCTCTCTCTCTCTCTCTCTCTCTCTCTCTCTCTCTCTCTCTCTCTCTCCTTCTCATCTATTTCTCCCCTAACTCACTCTTCCAAGTTCCATGGGCTTTCCTGTACTCAACTCCTTTTCTTGCCTTGAGAGTTTCCATGAAGACATCAGTTGTTATTTTGATAGGTCTGTCTTTATATGTTACCTGGCTCCTTCACTGCTCTTAATATTCTTTCTTTATTCTGTATGTTAGGTGATTTGATTATTATGTGTAGAGGGGTCTTTTTTCTTTGGTCCAGTCTATTTGGTGTTTAGTATGCTTCCTGTGCTTCATGGGCATATTCTTCTTCAGATTGGGAAAGTTTTCTTCAATGATTTTGTTTAATAGGTTTTCTGCATCTTTGAGCTGGGCTTCTTTGCCTTCTTCAATGCCTTTTATTCTTAAGTTTGACCTTTTCACAGTGTCCCACATTTCCTGGAGGTTTTGTGTTAACAATTTGTTGGATTTAAGATTTTCTTTGGTTGAAGAATCTATTTCTTCTAGTTTATCTTCAATGCCTGAGAATCTCTCTTCCATCTCTTGTATTCTGTTGTTTATGCTTTGTGGCTATTGTTCCTGTTCGTTTACCCTGTTTTTGTGTTTCTAGTATTCCCTCAGTTTGGGTTTTTTATTGTCTCTATTTCAGGTTTCAGGTCTTGAACTGTTTGAATTATTTCCTTCATCTATTTGATTGTTTTTTTTTTCTTGGTTTGCCTTATTTTCTTTAAGAAATTTATTCATTTCTTCAAATTTTTTGTTTGTTTTTTCTTCCATTTCTTTAAGAGATTTTCTCACATTGTCTTTGAGGGCCTCTATCATTTTTATGGAGGTATTTTTTAAGTCGTTCTCTTCTGGTTCATCTGCTTGTGTGTGTTCAGATCTAGTTGGTATAGAGTCCCTAGATTCTTGTGGTGCCATGCTAGTCTTTCTATTGTTAGGTGTTTTCTTGTATTGCAGTCTTCCAATTGCTTTTTCCAGTGGGTGCACATGGGGTCTGTCTCTCTCTATGCTACTCCTCCAGTGGGCTGAGGTTGGATAGTAGTTTGTTGTCTGAAGCTCTGTGTGATACAAGTTCTGTCCTCAGGCAGTGTCTGGCAATGTGGATCAAAGATCAGGCATGTGGGGACTCATGTTGGTCCTTTGGGGATAGGAGGGTCGAGTGTGCTCAGAGCAAATCCAGGAAGTTACCTGGAAGTGGTGAGATTGTTGGACCCACCCTCTGGCCAAGTGCTCAACCAGAGCAGTGGGGTAGTAGGCTAGGTAGGGCACAGGTTGATGGGAGGGCAGGTTCTGGGTGACGGGGGTGTGTTGTGGATCAGAGTAATAGGAGTATTCTTACTAAAAACAGGACATTGGGGGAGTGAGATTTGGGGCTAGTCCAGGAAGTTCCTAGGGAATGGTGTGAGGGTGACTCGACCTGAACTAGCCTTAGACTCACATTAGGTAGAGGCCTGGCAATGGGGGTCAAATATCAGGCAAGCAGGGACTTAAGGTGAACCCACTTGTATAGGCTGGTCTCCTGAAGTGGACTGGCACCCCAGTAGAGGCCAGGCAAGGGAATGAATTGAAAATTCTGTATGGTTAAGTAATCAGACTCAAGTTCAACTGTGCATGCAGTTACAATCAGGCAGGATCATCATGACCCACTAATCTCTTTCGAGTACTCAATGTCTGAACATACACATATCAACTACATTGAATGATCTCAAAATAAATATATATTTATACATGTGTATAATGATAATAATAAGAGGCCATAGATTTAAGAAGGAATGAGACAAGGAAGGAGTTAGATAATAAAGGGCAATATTATATAACTATAATGTTCATATATACAATTTTCAAAGACATAAATAAACATAAATCTAAGTAAGCATACATCTGATCATGGAACAGAAGGAAGGATTCTTTCATGGTCTCTTTCTGGTTGAGTTCCTGACCTGATTTCTATGTGTGATGGATTATATCTTGAATGTGGAAGCCAAATAATCCCTTTCAAAAAAGAAATGAAGAAACAAAGTGAATATTTCAAACCTTGAAAAGTTAATTATATGAAGATATTTCAATCTCTTACATATACAACTTGAAATTATATTCATAAGTAATGTAAAATTCTATTGCATTTTTATTTAACCTTACATAAAAACAGACATTAACTAAAGATAAAACTCTGTTAAGGAAAGAAGAGCTGAATAGATGAGGTAAAATTAGTTTTTTAAGAATAGTTCATCTAAATAATTGTTTAAAATAATGATACCAATATACATGCTAATGTCAACAGTTGAAAAGTCTGTGAGGACTCTATACAAATAATTATAGGCAACTAAGAAAAGCTGAGAATAGGAAATAGTCTTCCACAGGGAATAGAGCATCAATTGTATATCCAATATTAAATAATCCAATATTATTATATATACTGAGCAGGTTATGTTGATGTCTTTTCAAAAATGTGTTAAATATATACTAAGTGCTTACATTTATAAATAAAACTTTAATCTACTTATGTTTTCAAAGACACTAACTTCTGAAAAAGAAGCATGTTAATGAATATGACTGCTTTATACAGTACTATACACTTGAGTTATTGATATTCTATACACAGTTTACCTCACAACTGATTATCTGTTGATAATATATAATTTCCCTATTTTCAAAGAAATTTGTGAGTAAAATTTCACCCACTTGGTTATTCAAAACTTTTTTTTCTAATAAAATGAAAACAGGTTAGGTTTCATGAACATCATAAAGCAAAGTAAGTTAGGATATTGGCATAAATTATTTATAGAAATACATTTATATTCACATATATTTAAATATATATGTATATGATTTGTTGAGGTGTGAATTACCTTATATCTTATAATATGGTTTAAAAGAAACTTCAAATGGCCAAGAAATACTTAAATACATGCTCAACATCCTTGATTACCAGGAAAATGTAAATCAAAATTACTTTGAGATTCTATCTTACACATCTAAGATTAATAATACAAGTGACAGCTTATGGTGGTGAATACGTGGAAGAAGAGAACACTCCTACATTGCTGGTGGGAGTTAAAATTTGTTTAGTCACAAGGAATCAGTGTGACAGTTTCTCATAAAAGTGGGAATCAATTATCTCAAGACCAGCTATGTGACTCGTGGGCATATACACAAAAGACACCCCATTCTACTGTAATAACACTTTTATAACTATGTTCATAGAGGCTTTTTTTTATAATATTCAGAGACTGGGTACAAAGATGTCCCTCTACCAAAGAATGGATTTTAAATAATGTACATTTGCACAATGGAGTATTAGCTGTTATTATTTTTAATGACAAAATCAATTAAGGTATAGAAAACTTTCTTGAATGAGGCAGCACAGAAAGAGAGACATGATATGTACTCACTTATTAGTGGATATTAATCAAGGATAATTCCCCAGATCCAGAGATGTTAAGTAACAAGGGAACACATAGCTCTCCTTGGGAAAGGACAACAGAACAAAATTTTTAGGTGGACTGAGAAATGTTGGGCATGGGAAGAAGAGGCAATCAGATAATGGAGGAGTGGAAGGAGAAAGTATGGAGAGAGATCACTGAAATGTGGGTTTGTTAAGTGGGCAATGTAACCTAGTGTAGTAGAAATTTCCTGGAACCTATCAGGGTGATCTTCCCTAGGATTCCTAGAAATGAAAAATAGGGAACCTGAATGTGGCTATCTTCTGTAGCCAGGCATGGTCTGCAGTGGCAGAATGGAGGACACCAACTCAAGTAACAAAGCCTTTGATCCACAAGCTGTAGTGATATAAAATTGGGTGATGGTGGCTCAGAATTTGTGGGAGTGGCCAAACAAAGAATGTTCAAACTTGAAGACCATGGTAAGAGATAGTGAGAGAACATACCTGATACTGCTCAAATCTCCAGGTTCCAGAACCTGGATGGTCCAGAACCAAACAATGAAATGATTTCCAGTGATATTATCCTGTATTTACAGATCAGAGTCTATCCCAATCATCCTCAGAGAAGCTCCTCCAGCAGCTAGTGGTAGCACAGTCAAACATTAGGAATAGCTCTGGGAACCTGGTAGAAGAAGGTTTAGAAGGTTTGTAGGACACCAGAAGAACAAGGTCCACAAAATCAACTAAGCAGAGTTCATAGGGTCTCACTAAGACTGAAACACTCTGAGCCAGTAACAGTCTGCTAGACCCTCTGAATAAATGTAGTTCTTCAGCCTGGGGGTTTTATGGGACTGCTAAGAGTGAGGGTATTTATGATTCTTTTATCTGCCCTTGGAACTCTTTGCCTCCTACTTGGTTGCTTCTTCCAGCCTGGAGATGAGGGTTTATGAATACTATTATTGCATGTTGGTAAGCCATGTTCTATTGATATCCTGGGGAGGTCTGCCCATTTTTTGAAGGGAAATAGAGGATCTGACACAGAGAGGAGGTAAGGAGAGGAAAGTGAAGGGAGGGGAGGCTTCAGTAAGGATGTATTATATGAGGAAAAAATAAATTAAAAAAATTATAAAAAAATATTCCTTTAATGTTTCAGACATTTTAAAATATCCTGATTGTAACTTACATACTCATGGAATATCTGTGAGGATGCACAGGCTCAGATACAAATGGCTTTACAAATATCCACCTAGTAAGAAGAAAAGTATGATTTAAACATAAATTTAATAACTCCTTATCTGTTATGATTTAAACATAAATTTAATCACTCCTTATATTTTTCCTGTTCAACAATATTAAATATTTCCCACAATTGTTCTTTGTAAACACACAAGTGCAAGAAAATACAGAATAAGGCCATATCTCCATACGGAGTTTCTTAAATCACAAATTAATTAGCTATAGCTAAAATGATGTAATTTTTAACTCAATTTTGATATCAGTAGATTAATTGTAAGTAATAAAGTGGCTTAGAGAGAAATAGATGCATCGCTTTTCATACATAAAGTTACTTTATCAGTGCTATAGAAGACAGCAAATTTGTCTTATAGATGGCTGCTGAGTCAACATAGATGAAAAGAGCTGCATAAAAAATACACCACACACACACACACACACACACACACACACACACACACACACTCACAATAACTTTCCTCTTTCATCAGTTTAGCCATAACTTCAACTGTCAGGGTCAGCATATAAATTAACTCTTATAAGTGAGAAAGAGCTCTATGTAGAATTACTTCAAGATATAAGGTCAATCAGTGACTGATCACACATTTCTATTACTTGATTACATTTGATTAAAAACCTCTTAAAAAGTAAGCATATAATAAAAGAGAGTGTAGAATTTGAAAATATTCTTTGACTAAAGAAAATTTTAGAACAAGAATTAATTTTGTATATTGAGAAATCTGTTTTTTCTATATTTTTATCTGCTTTTGAAAACACTTTTTAAAAAACTATTTTCATTCTTTGAAAAGTGAATCTGTTTTCTTCAGTGATATGCCCCTGGGAAGTTTCTTATGCTCCAGTAAATGACACTGAATCCTGCACATTCTGGTAGCACTAAGTAAATTCAAACACATTCAGAAAGATCATTTGATTACGGAGTGAAGGAAATTGATAGGGGACAGGAAAGAAGTAGGAGAATTAAATATTAAATAGCAAATGATAAAATATATTCTTTTAAAAATATTCTATAACTAGTTAAATTAAAAATATACTTTAAAACTTAACTTTGGGTCATGTGTGTAAACTATCATATCATGTGCACATAGTGAAAGTGTGACTTCTTCCTTTCCAAATTGTATCCCCCTGATCACTTTGTGTTGGCTTATTGCTTTAGCTAGAAGTTCAAGTAAATATTGAAGAGATATGAATAGAGTAGGCAAACTTGCCTTGTTCCTGATTTTAGAGGAATCACCTTGAGTTTCTCATTTAGTTTGATGTTGGCTGTTGGTTTACTGTATATTGCTTTTATTATGGTTAGGTATGTTCTTGTTATCTTTGATCTCTCCAAGACCTTTATCATGAAGGTGTGTTGGATTTTGTCAAAAGCTTTTTCAGCATCTAGTGAGATGCTTTTCCTTTTCACTTTGTTTACATGGTGGATCACATTGATTGATTTTATTATGTTGAACCATCCCTGCATCTTTGGAATGAAGACTACTTGGTTTATGGTGGATGATTTTTCTATTGTGTTCTTGGATTTGAAATTCCAGTATTTTATTGTTCATGAGTTTGTAGGGTTTCTGCAATTTGTGTTGTTAAAATCTAACTTTAAAGCATGGTAATCTGAAAAGACAAAGGGGGCTATTACAATTTTTTGTATCTGTTGAGATATGCTATGTTGCCAAAAAAACTCTAACAAGAACCTTCTATAGTTGATAAACACCTTCAGCAGAGTGGCAGTATACAAGATTAACATGAAAAAATCAGTAGCCTTACTATTTACAGATAATAAAGTTGTTGAGAAAGAAAGCAGAGAAACATCACCATTTACAATAGCCATAAACAACATGAAATATATTGGCTTAACTCTAAACAAACAAGTAAAGCCCTGCATAGCAACTTTGAGTCTTTCAAATAAGAAATTAAAGAAGATACCAGAAAATGGAAAAATCTCCCATGCTCATGGATAGGCAGGATCAACATAGTAAAGATGGCAATCTTGCCATAAGCAATCCACAGGTGCAATGAAATTCCCATCAAAATCCAAGCACAATTCTTTACTGAATTTGAAAGGACAACACTCACCTTTATATGCAAAACCAAGAGACCCAGGATAGCCAAAACAACCCTGTATGATAAAGGAAAGTCTTGAGTCATCACCATCCCTGACTTTAAGCTCTACTATAGAGCTATCGTCCTGAAAATAGCTTGGTGATGGTACAAAAATAGACAAGCAGACCAATAACCCACATAACTATGAACACCTGATTTCTGACAAAACAGCTAAAAATATACAATGGAAAAAAGAAAGCATCTTCAACAAATGGTGCTGGCACAACTGGATACTGTTTTGTAGAAGGCTGCAGATAGATCCATATCTATTGCCATGCACAAAACTTAAGTCCAAATGTAACAAAGTCAGCAACATATATCCAGCCACACTGAATCACTTACAAGAGAAAGTGGAAAGAACCCTTGAACAAATTGGTACAGGAGAGTGCTTCCTGAACATAACTCCAGTAGCACAGACATTGAGAACAATTAATAAATGGGAAGTTCTGAAACTGAGAACTTTTGTAAGGCAAATGCCACAGTCAACAAGACAAAACTGTAGATCACAGAATGAGAAAAGATCTTCACCAATCCCACATCTGACAGAGGGCTGATCTCCAAAATATACAAAGAACAAAAGAAGCTAGTCATCAAATCACTAAATAATCCAATTAAAAAGTAGGGTACAGAACTAAACAGAAAATTCTCAATGGAGGAATCTAAAATGGCTGAAAGACACTTAAGTGTTCAACATCCTTAGCCATCAGGGAACTCTAAATCAAAACAATTTTGAGATACCATCTTATTCCTGTCAGAATGGAGAAAATAAAAAACACCAATGACAGCATATGCTAGAGAGGATGTGGAGAGAGAACATTCCTCTACTGCTGACAGGAGTGCAAACTTGTACAGCCACTTTGGAAATAAGTTTGACGGTTCCTCAGGAAAATGGGAATCAGTCTACCTCAAGACCCAGCAATTCCACTCTTTGGCATATACCCAATAGATACACATTCATGTAACAAAGATATCTCTTCAACTATATTCTTAGCACCAATATTTCTAGCTAGAAACTAGAAACAACCTAGATGCCCCTCAACTAAAGAATAGATGAATAAAATATAGTACATTTATACAATGGAGTACTACTCAGCAGAAATAAAAATAGACAAGTAGATGGAACTAGAAGAAACCATCCTGAGTGCTGAGTGAGGTAACCCAGTAACAAAATTAAATGTGGTTTGTACTCACTCGTATATAAATTTTATACATAGAGTGAAGGATTAACAAGCTCTAATGAAGCTAGATAAAAAGAAGGACCCTAAGAGAGACATACATTGTCCCTCACAGAAGGTGAAAGGGACAAGATATTCTAAGCAAATTGGGAACAGGTAGGTGTGGGGTGGGGGAAAAAATGTTAGGAAAAAGAGAAGATGAGAAGGGGATAGGAGAGGCGAACATGAGTGAGCAAGAAGAGAGAGTTGGGAGAAAAATAGAGAAGAACAATAAAAGAGATACCATAGTAGAGGGAGCCATTATAGGTTTAAAGAGAAATCTCACACTAGGGAAAAATCCAGAGACCTACAAGGATGACCCAATTAACAATCTAAACAATCGTGTAGGGGCAACCTTAAATGCCATTCCCTGATAATGAAATTGGTGACTATTGTATATGCTCTCCTAGAGCTTTTATCTAGTGGAAGCAGAAGCAGACACCCACAGCTAAACACTGAGCTGAAATCCTGGTATCCAGTTGCAGAAAGGGAGAAGTGATGAGCCAAGAGGTCAAGACCCAGCTAGAGAAACCCACAGAAACTGAAGAAGGGGGAGCTCATGGACCCCAGACTGACAGCTGAGATACCAGCATAAGACCCCTGAAAGTGGGTCTCAATTGTGAGGACTGGGAAGTCTATTGTTCCTCTGATAATGGAACCAGGATATATCTCTAGTGTAGGAAAATACTTCAGCACCCCATGCCCCATGGATGGATAGTCTCTTAGCCTAGAGACACAGACACAAAGGAGGGCCTAAGCCCTATCCCAAATGATTTGACAGACTTTCATGATTCCTCATGGGAGGTCTCACCCTCCCTGTAAAGTGGATGTGGAATTGCAACGGGGTGTCTGTGGGAGACAAGGGACGATGGGAGGAAGAGGGAACTGGAATCAATATGCAAAATAAGAAAAATATGTAAATAATTAAATAAATACAACAAATAAATAGTAAAGAAGAAAATGCAAAAAAAAATACTTAACTTTGGATACCAAATGTTTAAAGATTTCTTTTATAACTATATAGGGAAAGTTTCTTCTTAAGCATAAAGTAGTATGCAAGTTGATCTCAAGCAGCAATTGTTATCATAAAGTTAAAGGAGAACATTTCTTGTGCACACACTCAACTGTGGCCCTTTGGCTTCCTACAGGAGTTACATTGGTAGAATTACTTCCCATACAGAAACAAAAGATGTTTCTCTTATGCTGCAAGAGTACAAAGAATTCACCTCATTACAGTGCCCACTGTAGGAAGCAATGAGTCACTAGGAAATGCAATTCATATAATATTTACAGTGGCTTTACAGAATGATAAATTCAGGTTTAATGAAGTCAAAATAAGCTGTTTGCCAGAAAACTCATTCATTACATGATAAACTTAAAATCAATCTTATCAGTAAATCTTTCCTTTGTAGAAAACACTTAATAAAATAATGAAATTTAATCATACAACTGAATTGAATTCATTTCTCTCCTTTTTGAGTTCATGAGAATTTAATCCTTATACCTATATTATATTCTTTTTACTTTTTAATGAATTAGATTGTTTCATTTATTTTACATCGTGACTGTAGTTTTCCCTCCTTACTCTTCTCCTCTCCTTCCTCCCCTACATGCTCCTCCTCTGCTTCTGTTCAGAAAGGGGCAGGCCCCCCATGGATGTCAGCAAAGCATGGCATACCAAGTTGGGGTGGGACTAAGTTCTTCTCTTAGTATTAAGGCTGGGCAAGGCACCCAATAGCGGAAATATGTACCTAAAAGCCAGCTCAACTTTAGAGACAGGCCCTGATCCCACAACTAGGAGTCCCACCGATAGAACAAGCTACACAATGTTACACATTTCTTAACGTGTCATATGCATATAATTATGACATACTTTCTAAGTTATATTGGGTTGAGGAGATAGCTCAATAGTTAAGAGCACTTGCTGTTCTTGCAGAGGACCTGCGTCAGTTCCCAGCATCTACTTATACGTTTACCACAATCTGTAACTCCAGTTCCAGGAGATCCCAGATCCTCTTGTGACTGATGTGGCATCAGGAATACTTGTGGTGCACAAATATACATTCAGGAAAAACACACATATGTGAAAAATAAAAATAAATAAATCTCAGTAAATAGTGATAACTTTTCAGTAGAAATATGGTATGGAACTTAAGCATCGAAACCCCAGCTTTTATCTGGGCATGGTGGTGCATGGCTGCGCTACTAGTCTAAGAGATAGAGGCAAGGGAATTTTAAGAAGTTCTAGTCTATCATAGGCCACACAGTAAGTACTAAGCCAATGTGTTCTAAAAGTTGCATTAAAAAAATGGCACTTGCCTCCTAAAAACTCAAATTGCTTTCTTTAGAAAGCCTTTTCTTTTGTAGTAAGTTGACAGATCTTGAGTATTTTAGAAAATGATGCTTGTACTGAGAAATAGTGGTACAATACAGCTCAATCTTCATACTTTAGTAATTATAAAAAGAAGAATTGGAGTTGTACTCTATAAAGAAAACCATTAAAGTAAAAGAATGAAGAATATTTTCTCTATGAAGATCCATAGAAAGTTTAGTGATATTTTACAGTAGAGATTAAAAAATTGAAGATAGAAATGAGAAAATTATTTTTTTTACAAACAAATAAAGGGAAAAGCTGTATAGGGCAAAAGCACTGTATGCATATATACAATATAATAATGATAAATTGGAGAAAGGGGAAGTACCATAGACTAAAACAACCAATTGCCATATGCCAAGGGTTTGAGTAACAGACCTTATAGTGGAGGTGTCCTTTGTTCCTGGATTTTCCTTTGTCCTTCCAACTGGTGTAGCAGACCATTGGTGTAGTAGTGGCCATTGTTTGGTCTACCTTTACCTATTCCTCTATGTTCATATGCCTGCCCCTCTTTAGCATTCTTCTTATTTTTTTTTTAAAAAGCACAAATATAGTGGCTATGTGTGCAAACCAACGAGCTACATATTCAAATCTAGTCACATTCTGGGACACTGAGTATTAATGCTACTCTAACTCCATAGGATTTAAAAGTATTTGGCTCATACAGAGACGTCTTTCAGTAAGGAAGAACTAAAATACAGAAAGAAATGTCAGGTATCCTCCAGGGTTTAGAGCATCTCAGAATGAACACTTGTTCCTCGTATGAATCAAATGCACAATTCCTTTTGGAAATTGAAGTTTGCAAATTGTGAGTGGCATCATCTCTATGAAATATGAGAGGATTATAGTATCTTTATTGACTCAACCTAGAGGGACATGCAACAACCTGTCAAGGCAGAAATTTAGAGACACAACTGCAAACATATTTCAGAGAAAAGAAATTGTTTTCATTGGATTCTGGCATCATATCTAGAATCAATGAAAACTCCTGCTAAATATCTAAACCCCAGCATTATCATTTGATAATCCTCCTTGTGAAATGGACTCGAAGCTCATAAAACATTAGTGTATATATTGCTAGACTCTGGCAACATACACAATGAATTATGTTATTCCTTATAGCATGAAAATAGCTCCTACTACTTTACTTTTCTTTCTAAAATAATACTTATTTGGAATGTGATGCTTTAGTTTACAATGCAAAGACATGTTCTGTCTGTTTGATTAAATAAAATAAGCTGTGGTCAGGAGGCTGAGTCAGCAACTAGCTGACAGGAAGTGGTAGGGAGGAATCAGGTGTAGGGAGTATTCTTAAGTGGGAGCTCAGTTTAAGGATTGGTGGGTTTTCAGGATACTCCAGAGAGTGTTAGCTGTTTGTTATTCAGCCTCTTTGAGCTCCCAGAGTTTCACCTGAAGCTTTTAATCTTGAGTTTTATAGAGGGTAGAGATCTAGATAAATTTTCCCTTGAGGCTTTGTGAGAGCTGTGTGTGAGGGGACAGAATTCCTGTAAGTTGCAGCTCTTGTAGCCAAACAGCTGCTGGGAGCAGCAGATTTGTAGTTGCAGATTAGGACAGCAGTAGTTTAAAGTGCAGACCAATACAGGGTGAAAAACAACAATTATAGATACATGAATTTATTTAACCTCCAAACGCCACTTTCTCTGGAGCCAGTTTGCTGTACAATACCACTTGAAAATGATAAGTAAGTGTTGTTTACTCACAAAGAACTATCTCACAATATTGTTCCTAAACACATACTGACAAAGTGGACCAAACTACTGTAAGAATCTACAATCATTTGAGTGTTACAATGGGGACAAATAAACCTTAGGAAAAGCTTTCGTATTTCTCTGAACATGTTACAAAAGAGATTTATTCAAAATAATCCTTTTATTGAGCTATAAAGGAAACATTCATCAAAACTGAACTTCTATTCCATCTCACTCCAGTCTGAATATCTGTCATAAAGGTAAGAAACTAGTGATGACAGGGCTGCAGGAAGGAGCCACTATATATTAGATAACACAAGTAGAAAAATAATTTAACTACAGCTCTTTCAGAATCAATATGAAGTTTCCTAGGAACACTATAAAGAGAGCTCCTGTATAATCTAGCTGTATAATCTTAGGCAATTCCTGAAAATCGTAATACTATCTGACACTGGAAATACTTATCTTCTCTGTGCTATTGTATCACTGCTCATAGCAAACTAATTATGGACACTACAGATGTGAACTGACTAGGTACTCATGCTTCTAGAGCCAAGTCTTCCCACATATCATGGATCGCATCCTCAAATCATGAATCAGTATAAACTTTTCCCCATAAGTAGTTGGTATTCTGTCATAGCAGTGATACAATTAACAAATACAGTAAATTAAGATTGCAATGTTGGAATGTTATTGAACATACCATGTGGTTTATAAGCTTTGTGTCTAGTTTGGTGAATCAGAAATTTGGACCTATGGACTACAGAATCCTTAGAACATTGTAACTAGAGATTAATGGAGTATTTAGATAAGAACTCAAAGAACAAGGGGCCAAGAGCAATGGAGAGTAAAAACTGTACTCATGGAATTTCAAAAGAAAAAAGAATCACTAGAAAATTGAACTATTAGTAGTTTATGCTGCTTTCTGGCAAAAGAAAGAAAGAAAGAAAGAAAGAAAGAAAGAAAGAAAGAAAGAACAAAAGAAAGAAAAAAGAAAAATGTGTCTGTGAATTTAAGAGACTGGCAAGCAGTTAAAATCTCTTATTTCTCTCTGAGTGGACTGAGATTCAGTTCCCAACACTCACATTAACTTTCTCAGAACCACTTATAACTCCAGCACTAGTGTCTATAAATTCTCGCACTCATGTGCCCATATCTCATATACATATGTATAATTAAAAATAAACATGAATTTTTAATCTGAGTGCTTTTCTGTCCATGCATTAAAATTTGATTAAGCATTAATTATAACACAATTAATAAAAACCCAGAGATTGATTTGGGGCTTCAGGCTTCAAGCTGAAGATCAGAGATCAGAGTAGCCAAGCCAATAGCTCTTACGTCTACCTCAGGCTGAAGGGGCTGATCCTGTCTCCACTAGCTCTCACCACGCCTGAATTCTGAGTCTCCTCAGTATGGCTAGAGAATAACCCAGAAACTGACTACTGAAGAATCTGCTCCTGTCTTCTATACCTCTCTAGAGCTTGGATTATAGGTATGAGCATGTTTCTCTTTTAGTCCTGGGCTTAAAGGTATGAACCACCACTGCCTGGCTTCTATCACTAACTAGTGTGACACCTTTGCTATTTTGATCTCCGCTGGCTTTAATAAATCATTAACGATGTATTATCACAATAGTTCTCTGATGTTGACTCTCAGGGGAATCATTCATTGACTAATAGTGACTCAAAGTAGTGAAAAGAGTGAAGAAAATATTTTTAAACTGAGAGAAAATATGCATTTATAATATGGCCCATATGTACAGAATGTGGGACACAGGTTTTATAAATAAGCTCAGGATCAAGAAAGGATGGCCATTTTAGCAAATCTTTATTAGAAATTCTAATAAATAGAATAAAGAAAATAGAGATGAAAAGATTCTGACGTGATATAAATGATGATGAGATTCTGGGTTCATATTTTAAAATTCCTACCTCCAAGATGGGAGAACAAGGGCATAAAATTTTGTGAGAGAAGCATTGGTTCCCCCTTAATAAAAGTACTTCAATAAGCCAGTTGACACATGCTGTTGAAAGAAAGTTTTAAAATGGGACTTAAAGCAATCCCTACTTGGTTATGACTTGGTTTCTTCCTTAGAAACATAATTATTTCACAATAGATTGGACTTCCAGCAATCCAGTTTTATTTACCACTTTATTTTTAGTATTCGTTATTTGCATAATTTGCTTTAGACTATGAATTTCAAGAGCAGAGCATCAGTCCCCTTTATGGTGTATGTTATGTTGTCCATCATTGCTCCTCTTAGCGTGCCTTCATAACATAACAGCTGCTGCAAGAGGGATCTCAAAAAAAGGCAATCACTCACACTCTCTTACTGGAGATATCAGATCTCAGACATTTTACTGATGATAAGTTGATTAGTAAAATCAGCTATGTTTAGACTGAATGAACTATTCTTAAAATATGTGCTAAAAATAAGTTTATTTCCTAATTGGTACTAAATGTGTTCTGATTTATGGTGCAATTTAGCAGAAGTAGAAACTATCTTGGCACAGAAATATTCTTTGCTTTTGAAATGAAGGACAACTCTTGTTTCCTTTTTTAACCAAAGATTGTGAACTTAACATCCAAGTAATTGCTATTATATACATATTGTTATTATATGCACTGAAGATACTTTTAGTATACACACAAAGAAAACCTCACATATATAGAGAGAAAGGAGGAAAAGGAGAGGGGTTGTGGCATGGTCTCAATACATAACCTTGGCTTGCCAGGACTCTTTATATAGATCAGGTATCTACATAAAGGGGTGTTTGTTTACTTCTCTGCTTCATTGGTAATTACCCATTATAAAATTTGAAAAGAAAATGTCTTCATAAACATAGAGTTTTTCTTCTTGGAATTCTATACTGAAGAGTGAGACAGGGCCAATCTATTTTTAGATAACCAATGAATGATAAATTTTACCCCATGTGCCATTTGCTAACATTTTACCTAAGGATGTATTTGAGACAACTGAAGAATTAAACTGTAAAGTAGGGGCATGTGATGTCTAGAAAATAATAGGCTATATTCAAGAAGCAACGAGGACAGCTATGCATGGATTTGGAAAGCAAACCTTCAAGATTTTAGAAAGATGAAGACTACCACAATGAAAACTTTTAGAAGGAAAATTGAATTATTTCAGCAAGCTTGAAATGTTTAAGAGATGCTTAAATTGGATATTTTGGTCAAATAAAACAAATGGAATTTCTCAAGGAAACCACAAAAAATCAAATATGATCACAATACAGTATTTGCATATATGTTAAACAAAATTTACATACCATTATGTAAATATTTATATACTATAAAATACATTTATATATGCTACATATAGATATGTTCCACATTATGAAAAAGATAGCCATATGCAACTACTTACCAAAGTAATTAATTAAATGTATAAATATATATGTATAAAGTTGACATAAAGCAGAAAGTGGGTTTGTAGAATATAAGGCTGACTATAAAGACAATGATTTGTGCACAATTTATTTTGTGTTTGTGTATGTTTCTGTATGCATGTATTTGACCAAATACTCCTCTAATGTTTAATGTTAACTGCCAGCTTGACAAAATTGGAGTCATGTTGGTGTACGCCCTCTGGTGTCATACATATGCCTGTGAAGGGAGAGGAATGTCTTGATTTCATTAATTGAGACAGTAAGATCTGACTACTATGGACTGCAGTTTCCCCTGGCTGGATGCAAGAATGTATAAATACAGAAACAAATAGAATTGAGCATCAGCCTGTATTAATCTTTTCAACTTCCTGATTGATTAGAAGATTAGGGAGAAAAAAAAAGAAAACAGAAACTTGACCCCAAATTTCTAGGTAAGATGACAGGAACAAAAGATGAAATGGAAAACATTTGAAATCAAAATGGTTGGGCTGAGAGGCTAAGAGGTCATAGAAATACAAGGAGAAGGATAGAATCCAAGAAAATATTTCTTGCTTTAGTCGACTTTGAGTTAAAGTGGGACACTTTATGTAATAGGACCTATGAATACAAAGCAAGGGAAAAGATTTAGCAAATATGTGAGTATGAAATTGAACATATCTTTGTTCCTAAAAATAAAACTTTCCTGAGCATTCTTGTAAGGACTGTCATAGGCACGGAGTCTCTTCTGTCATAGAGATCAAGGGTGGGGTTCACATGGGGAAGTGCTAGCAGCAATGACTTCTACATGACAGTGGGGACAGGTAAAGTATTAATCACAGTCAATGAAGGTACAGACACTAATTAGCCCAATATCCATGACAGGGACCAACCATAAAGGGCAGACTTGAGAGTAGCCTGGAAATTTTATTCCATTTTTTTTCTTGCCTCTGAATATGAGGTCTTAGCACTTCTTTTGTAGAATGTGAACTTAGGGTGAACTGAAAATTCATTATAAACCAGATACAACCAGGATGAGTTAAGGATAAATCTAAAGTTCACTCTTAAATCAGATACTTACAGACTGAATAATTTCAATAAAAGTGCATATATGTGCACACATTCCTATAGCTAGACTGCATGGAATATGTTTGATTTTTTGCATCATTCTATAAATATGAACTAAATTTGAAATAAGTGGCCTTTCATCTAAGGTCACACCACTTGAAAGATTTCATGGGTAAAAGAAATATAGTGAGGGTTTCACACATCTCATTTGCCTTTGTGACTCATAAGTACATTGAAAGTTGAACAAGAGATATACTCCAAATTTAATAAATGATCACAGTACAAATGGAATCTTTTCATGTATGCAGCTAAAACCTTAAGCCATGAGAGGCAGATGGAACACTGAGCAGACAGAGTCAGTGTTAGAACTGACAGTTTAGCTTGCTGCCTATAGGAATGAGTTTGAATATCTGAAAAGGATTAACTCAGTTTCAACCGAAAACATATTTCAGTGAGTACCAGGAGGCAGGCCTTGAATGCACATCAAACTGGGAAGACCACTCAGACCTACCTGAAGTCTGACACCAATTTGTTGTTTTGTAATAGTCCTAGGAAAGCCAATTATTTTCAGCACTTGAAATAAACTTGCTGCTCACTTTAAAAAGTCAAAAGGGAGAATCAATTGAAGTTAAGTGTAATATATATCAGAGAGCTTAGATCTTTTTGTGCAGTAAAATAAATCATCCAAAAAAACAAAAGATATCCATTTAAAATTCCAGCAGAGCATATATGAACACAATGATTATCTTATACTATTGGGGAGCATAAGTAAAATAAACTACTGAATTTAAAGTGTTGAACTGAAAATTAACAACCCATCTATGAAAAACCATCACCACTCTACCATGTTTACTAGACAATGAGATTTTAGAAACTTAAAAGTAAGTAGAAATGGGGCCAAACTTGAAGAAGCACTTGACACTGTAGCAATTCTTCCTCCATAAATAGGACAAATACAGACCTGACATGCTTATAACACAGCTGCTGAATTTTGCATGCTGACAACTGGGCGAGCCTCTCCTGAGACAGCAAAGGAGTTAATCTGCCATAAAATTCATTTGTACATTTTATCATCCATTAGATGATGGAGACAGGGTTTTACCCAACAGTACTATTAATATTGAGATTTATAAAAACAAAGGCAAATGTCTCCACTGGCTTCTAGAATTATATTGATATGAAATGAAAACTATACTATTCAGAAAGTCACTACAAATTTGGTACTTTTTAACTCTATAATTACAATTGTAAAGTCTACAGCAACAAGGGAAAGCAATCTCAAACTACATTGTCATTTTCTGGGGAAAAAAAATCATGGTTAACATTTTCTGCAGAAATGTTTAAAATAAGAATGATAATAGTACTATCAAATTAAACTCAGAATAGCATTTTTAAAAAGCCTTAAGATTGTCCTGCCTGTTGGAACACAGTTCTCCTCTATTTTTTTGTTTGTGTTTTAGTCCAGAGATGGGCAAACCAGTGAAAACCAGGTTCACTGACCCTATAGTGACAGTAGCACTCTGCGATAAGTTGGTCAGATGTGCACAAGAAATAACTACGGATGATGATATAAGGTTACATGGGGTATAATCTCCTATACATAGAAGTATAGTCAACTGTAAGGGATTATACTGATTTTTTCTTACATATACAAGATGTAGAATTATAAAACCAACCTGTGGGGTCCTTGGCTAAATACAAAGGAGAAAGCATCCAGAATTTACCCTTCTCTGTTTTCCAATTGCAGACACAATGGGGTAAGCTGCCTCACACTCATATTGCTATTTATTACCCTGCCATAAGGGACTGTAGCTCCTCAAACTGTGAGCCAAAATTAATTCATCCAAGAAGAAAACATGTCCTGTGCACTTATCAGTAGCCAACATTACCAACTTAGATGGCTTGATACATTATGCCACTTCGTTATCAGAAGAAAAGATTTCAAGTTTGTTATTGATACATTATTATAAAATTTGCCAATAAAAACCTTGATTGGGTCTTTTTTCACCAAAGCAAATCATATGTGTAATGTGGTTGTGTGGATTTAACTCATTGAGCTTAAAAAGGTCATATTTTCTATTTATAGAAGCCCTTTTTCTAAGTTAACAAAACTAAGCATTCTAAAATGCAAATGATAACTGGTGGTATACACTCCCCCCCCATACAGATACCTATCCTTTTTTTCTTTTATTTCTCTTTTTTCTAAATGTTCACATTCCATGGTCTGGACACTGAAATAATTTTTAGAAGCACAAATGAGAACATGACTATAATTTACTGGTATCAGATAATATTAAAGAAATATGAGTAATCACTAAAAATTAAAATGCAGAGTAAATGTTTTTTACATTCTACACTTTATAGTTTGTAATTTTAAGTTTTGTTATTATTTAATTATGTGTATGTGTGAATGCATGTGCAGGTGACAGCAAATCACAGATTATCAAGGAGATAGTTCTACACAGTTGTGGCATACTTAACTTGGTTGCCAAGATCTGAAATGAAGTTCTCTGGAAGAGTAGAGAGCCATAACCAATGAGCTACCTGTGTCCCTGATTCTGGCTTTAAACCAAGTCCTAATTGTATAATGAATATTTGATCTTAAATATTTTTATCTATTTCAATATTTGTTTCCCTCATTCATTCTATGAATGGTTTGAAAAGTTCATAAAATATAAATCAAGTCCACACATTGATTATAGAATTTCATTAGTATGTGAAGCATTATTTATCTCAATCCATTATATATCTAGCCTATCAGCTCCCTCACAAGAAAATAAAAAGCAAAAACTCAGTTTTGATATACTTGAAATTAATTAATAATTTTTATGATTAAGTAAAAGTTGCTATTTTTTAAACATTCTTACTCAAATTTTATCCCTCAAGCAGCATCCCAGAGTCAGCTGAAGGGAACTAGGAACTCGAGAAGGCAGCAAGATGGCAAGGTCTGCAGGCCTCATGGCTGCAGCTCTGCGTGGTGCCGGACAAGGTCCCATGGTGGGGAAGGCTCTGCTGCAACAATGCAACTCAGACCATGGCTCACTGAAGCCCCTTGCCCCTTGCCCGCAGAAAGCCCCAGCAGGGCTTCCTTTCCAGCCTCTTCACCGGGGATCAGAATTAAGCACTCATGCTCCTGAAGAGGCTAGATATAACTCATATGTCCAACTACTACTATTCTATGCTGTGAAACACTCATATTGTGCTGTTAACAAAGGGAGACACTTCTCTTATGAAGACTGACTGAGGTGTCTGCGGAGGGTTTGTCCCTTCAACGTCGCAGATTGTTTTGTGCCAGAACAACACCTGAAATCATGCTCACATAAGCAGAGTGGTGACCTACAAATTCATTCATGTGTTCGATCATTGTCGGGCTCATGTCCACTGGTTTATCGATGTCATGATCAGAAATTCTAGCAGCAAGCCTCAGTGGAGAATTATGTGTAGGACAGAGCTGTTCCTTCCATCTTGGTTGTTTAGAGCACCATCAGACAAGAGGCCCAGAACACTATGGATGGCATTTTTTAGTCTTGTTTCAATACCGTGAGCCTTTTGGCAGGATCGCACATTCTAAAATGTATGACATATTTGCTCACAGAAACTTTCAGAATCAACATCGCTATCACTTGAACATATGAAGATGGTGGTGGTTTGTATCCCTGAACCACAGGACCATGAGAGAAATGTGGTTCTTATGCTCAACTGTATACAACGTAAAGGGGGAAGGGACAAGTCACCCAGAGTTCATGGGAAGTGGGGGAGGGCAGCAGTGAATGGAGAGAGAACTAGGAGAAAGAAAAGGGGAGGAGAGGAAACCACGTGCGACTAGGTAGATTGAGTCAGGTTAGGAATAGTAGGCAGGAGAGAGAGGGAGAGAGAGACAGAGAGAGAGATACAGAGAGAGATAGAGAGAGAGAGGGACAGAGAGAGAGATACAGAGAGAGATAGAGAGAGAGAGAGGGACAGAGAGAGACAGAGAGAGAGAAAGAGAGAGAGAGAGAACATAAAAGAGAGAGCCATTGTTGGTTTGAAGAGTAAACTGAACCTAAAGAATGGTCTAGAGACTTACACGACTGACTCCAACCAACAATTCGAGCAATTGTGGAAAGGCTACCATAAATGCCTTTCCCTGATAGTGAGATCATCAACTAAATTATCCATCATCCAGGAGCCCTCATCTAGTACCTGTTGGAAACAGAAGCAAACACCCATAACTAGACATTGAGTCGAACTAGAATCCAGATGCAGAGGGAGGGGACAAGACCAAGTTGCAGAAACACACAAAGACAGCTGACCTGAACAAGGAGGAGCTGATGGGCCCCCTGACTGATAGCTGGGAATCCAGCATGGGACTGACTCAGACCCCCTGTATATGGGTCTCAGCTAGAAGGACTGAGCAGTCTAGGGGACCTCAGACAGTAGAAACAGGGTGTATACCTGGTGCACAAAAGGAACTTGGGGACACATCCCCCCATGGAGAGATACCCCCATTAACCTAGAAACAGCAGAAAAGTCCTAATCCCTACTTCAAATGACATGACAGATTTACTGGGATGGACATGTAAAATTTTTAAATTATATTATTAATAAAAAAAAGAAAAAAGAAAGAAAAGGTCTGTTACATTGTGGGTAAAGTGCAGGAAGTGAAAACTTCTCAGATACAGAATTTATACTATGTAAATGTTCCAGGGCACAGAATGTACGCCATGTAATTCTCAGGCACAGAATGTATACAATGTAGATGATCTGTTAGGCACCATGGGTCCAGATTGTATACAATGTAATTTATGGGCTAGTTAGTTACCATGGATCCAGAATGTATACAATGTAATTGATGGGTTAAGTACATGGATTCAGAATGTATACAATGTAAGTGATTGGTTAGGCACCATGATCCACAGTGTATACAATGTAAATGATTGGTTAGTATTTGTGATACAGTGCAGAAGGTGGTGGCTTTAACATCTGACTACCAAAAATAAATATGGCAAAAAAGTGAACTCACTAAACTGCAAGACAAGAATTGGATCTTTGTAGCTAATCATTTAGTAAATAAAGTAAATGAATGACATTTTTGTATTTTTCACAGTATACTATTTTGAAGTTTTAGTTTTGTAATTTGTAATTTTTATTACATGAGATTCTTCTAAATATGATTATGAAATCTGTGAAGCATCCACCTGTGTAAGGGTGTTGGTAGAGCAAAGTTAGTATTTACATACAATGAGATGATCATGTCATAGGACATTTGCAAGATATTATCATGATTAAAATGCAAAGAATGAAAGTTGAGAATAAATAATTCAAGGTCAGTGTAAAAAGTAATTTTATACTTCATGGGATAATTAACATGTTTCAAGTAGCATTTTTGATAATTTGTGTTATTTAGTCCATATACTACAAGAATAGGAGCAATTGGATTCTTCTATTCAATACAAGCATTATAGACACAGGAATTAGCTTGAGTTCTGTTACATTTTTCTTTTCCTGTTTAAAGTGACCAGTTGTGAAGTTAATGCAGAACACTTCTGTGTGTTATCAGCTATAAAGAGGTCAAATGTTGACAGCTCTTATAAGCCCAGTGATGATAAGTAGGCCATCAAAAATAAGTGCTAAGACACTTGCTTTGCTGTCCACTCTACAACTGCATGGTTGTTTTCTCACTTTCCTCATTTTTTCAAAATCAATGGATTATAAATTTTCATAGAGGAACAGAGAACCCAACAACTGCATTAAATTTGGTGGCTATAAATAAGTGAGCTGAGTAGTAATGCCGTATTTCTATACAAGGTGTTACAATTGACACTATTGAAATATACATTCACTTAGTATGAAGTAAAGGTGGCAGGCTGTATGTTTTCTGAACTAGGTCTATATTGGCAATTCCTATATACAAGAGGTCAAGTCCTTATTCGATAGTTGTATGTATCAATAATTGAGGGATAATGGTAATGAAAGGTTCAAAATAATTTGATTTCATGCCATGAAGTCTAACTTATAATACTTTATGACTAAAAGACATTATAAAGTTTTTCTATTATGAAACCTTCACTCTGTAGTAAAAATTATTTATTTCTAAATGATAATGTTTGGGGCAAGTAATGGACTTTGGTATCTGAAGAGTTTGTGTGGAGCTGAAGAAATGACACAGGGGTTAAGAGCACTGGCTTCTCTTACTGAGAGAGATCTTGAGATCAATTCCCAGCAACACACTTACAACCACCTGTAATGGGATTTGATTTCTTTCTCGGGTGTGCATGAAGACAGGTCACTCACACACACAAGATAAATAAATACAAAAAATAAAGTTTGTAGATTTGAGCAAGTATTTTGTGTATTTAATTCCATAAAAGAATAGCATTTATAATATATTTTACATTATTTCTGAGCTTCATATTACCTTCAGTTTATTGTAGTTATTTTTCCATCTTACACACACACACACACACACATACACACACACACACACACACACACCACACACATACACACACACACACACACACACACACACACATATTCTCCATCAAAAAGTATGCTCCATACATATTTCTCAGGTCCTGGTGATGGCTAGTGGTATCAAGATAAATTTGGGGCAAATGAGGAGGAAATTGATATGACTTAAGTCACTTCTAGTAAAACAGAGGTCTTGTTAAAGTTTTGTAAGCACATTAAGTGTGTGACAGAAGAAAGCTTGCTACAACAATTCAGAAAACAGAGATTGTTAGGGACCGGCCCTGTAGTGATGTACTTCCTCTCTCCAGGACTTATATTCTAACAGCCCATGCTGAGAACTTATCAAAGATTAATTTCCTGACTAAGGTAGCACTGTGATGATTCAGCTTCTCTCAATAGCTGCACCATTTAAGAACCAAGGTTTTAGAATCTTAGCCTTGGGGGATAAGTATAGTTCACTTTCAAGCCATAACAAACAAATTACATGCCCCCATGACTTCTACTGAAAATCAGTTCCCAGTATCAGCTGTGAGGAGGGTGGAAACTCCACCTGACTAAGGTGTCTGGGGACTAGCACTGTAGAAATGATGAGAATTAGATAAGACCATTTAAGTGGAGATTTCTTGTTTCAAAACCTATGACCTCCTTAGAAGGAGAGGCAGAAACATACACACACACACACACACACACACACACACACACACACACACACACACACACAGAAGATCTAATTTCCACTTAACATGTGATTTCCATCCCATAAATCTGCTACCAACAATGCCAATAAAACTTTGGCCCCAACCTTAGAAAACCTTAGTTTCTTTTGTTCTTATTTTTTGCTAACAAGAAATATACTGACAAGGTAATCCAAATTCTACTAGCTACCTAATATTTATTACGAGTCTTAATTGAAGCCTAATGCTTCCTCTGAAAAATATTACTGCTTTGATCCTTAATAAATAAATAAATAAACACATAAATAAATAAATAAACACATAAATAAATAAATAAATAAATAAATAAATAATGGAATTACTAAGGGCCACCATAATATTATTCAAACCAAAATTTAAATCATAAGTATGGGGCATGTATTCTTTGCTATAGTAATTACATGAGAGTGGAGATGTTAAAAGTATGATCGTTTTATGACGATTGGGAAACAATCATTAAAACTAAGGAGTAGATAGTATGGATGTCATGCATAAATTAACCTACTCCAGCACTACTACGCTGAGCATGGTTCACCTATTGTGTAACTTTATCCTGCCTTATAGTTTTCTTTGTGTGCAGAGTACTTCCTTTTTCCATAAATGCCCCTCTTTGGAATTCTGATCATCATTCAGTGTCTAATTCGCCAGCCAGTTACTTTGTGTGTTTTTATCCTTGAAGCACTGATGTATTACTTAGGCTTATTTATTTCTATACTCAGTTATTAACCATAGTTTATGGATGATGATAACTCAGCTGAAACTAATTGATATTTGGTTAGATGGCACTAGACTCAGGCATGTGTGAGCAGCACTGCAGTCCCTACCTCAATAAGACTTGAGTTCCTTTGTTTTTCTTGGAACTGGTCTTTATGCAATGAATAAAGAAGGGTGTGCAAGCTGAAAGTTGTTAATGTCAGTCATAGAAACCTCAGAGAAAAGACAGGCAGGATCAGTCTTCCCATATCCAGATAAATAATTTCAAGGACAGGGTTTTACGAATTTTGCTGCGTCTGTCTGAACTTCTAGTCTAATATGTGATGTTGCAAACCTAGGTTGCATTTCTACCCTTCCATCCAGAACAATGAAGAGCAGGAATAACTGACAACATCTAGAACCACAACCCACCAAGGATTTCACCAGAAAGTGAGGAAGGCATTTTTAGACAACCAAAGTAAAAGGTCCTGAGAGAGTAGCCCCAAATGTGGTAGCATCGGAGGAGGAGTCATTTTGATAGAATGTGCATGAATGTATCTGTTCCTTGACATATGTGTCCTAATATTATTTTCTTATTTTTAAATATGTTTTTGAAGAGACAAGGACTAGTTTATTTAAACTCTTGGCATAGTGACTTTGTTTCATTCTGTTGTTAAGGAATGTTTCATGTCACTACATTTGTTCTCTTAGGTCTGCTAATAATATTGTGATATTTTCCTTTCCAATAAAGATATAACACAGATGTGTAACTTTTTCACTGTATTACACGTTGCTTAAGCTCTGGAGCCATGTCTTTCTAGCCTTGCTGTTCCCCCAACATCTAAGGTGATGCCCTGTGCTAATAACCAACTTAATACATAACCTTCCCTTGTCCTTTATTTGACCACATCACATATACTGTGTGTACTTACTCCCCCTATCCCAAGAAAATGAGTAGCTCCTGGGAGCAAATTCCTGCCTTTCCACCAAGATTATATAAGCTAATATTTCCACATATTAGATACATAATGAACTTTTGAATGAGTTTATTTTGACTTTCCGTTATAGGTAATCAGGTGTCCATTCTATCCTACTTTCTGCTCTTTAAAATCTGACTCATCACATAGTTTCTCACATCATATGGTCCTTTGTGTATCTGTTTGCCCTGTCCCCCAGATAACTTGTACCTGTTCTTTAAAATAAGAGACGGCTTTATGTTAAGATCATTACAACACAGAGTCATTAAAATTGAAATATAGTTAATGTAAGTTTATATTTTTAGTTAAGGAGTAACTATTTTTTTCTAGTTTCAAATTCCTAAAGCCTCCCCCTTTCCACTCCTGCAACTATAAACCTGCTAACGCTCTAATTTTGATTTGTTTAAAGGGGGAAAAGAGGGTGAAGAGTTCACGCTGTCATTTTTATATGCCACAAAATAAAATAACTTTGCCTCTTTTTCGGCACATGCCAAGGTATGAAAGCCTCTCAGATTTCTGACAGAACTGTCATTGTTTACCATCAGCGCTGTCATATTTGTGAGCCTTGTCACTCCCATGCAGCAGTGGCTGGCGTCCTGCCTGGAGCTGCCTTGCAGATGGGAAGCCTCTCCTGTCCCGAGATAATTCCTGGGGAAAGTGTGCTCCCTAGCGTTAAGAGGGGCTTCAATGCTGGACTCTAACAGCCTGTCAAATATGAAACAGGTTTGACTCTGCAGCTGTATCCTGTCTCACAGTTAGCCGAGATTTTTTGTGGGTCTTCAGCATCTTGAGGCCTGGGCTCCCATTTAGACACCCTAGGTGGGCAAGGGCACCAAATATCACTTTTCACGACTTATCTGGATGACAAATTGCTTGGACTTCAAGTAGATTAATATATTTATGAAAATATTAACTGCACTTATGGCCCAGCAGCATGAACACCATTTTTTGTCTTTCTCTAAGTCTTTGAAAAATATTTGCACAGAAAAGAAGTTAATATTCACTTTTTCATATAAAATTAATAGTTTGTTACACTGCATTATTGAGAATATTATTTAATATATAAAAAGGAAAGGAAATTAATATATTACCTATTACAAAGGCAAACGTGAAGTATACAATCCTTTATTTTAAACTAACAGCTACACAATTAAACACATTTTCAAGGAAATATTGTATTTTATTAGAACAACAATAGAAAAATGTCTTGTAATGGCAAAGTCTAGTTTATTTTATTAAAAATAATGCCTGACCTTTGAGATGTGTCATTACAAAAACAAAACTGGAGCCACATGCTCAACTTTGCACTGTGTTCACGTGGGGGGGGGAGTTCCAGTTAAGCACTTCTGACATTCACTTCTACACCTTAGTACTTTCATATTTAACAGATAACGTAAAGTCCACTCTAATGAAAATGGGAGGAGTGGTGTAATGGAGCATGGTTAATCATTAAGAAGTCACTGAATGGGGGTCAGAAGTGTTACAGAAAGTCTAGTTTCTCAACACACACACACACACACACACACTTTAAATGTATGTACTATCATCAAGAATGATTGATATCTTAAATAACATAGTGCTTAAATTTATTAAGGTCAGAATAACAATGAAAGAAGTAAAATTTTCTGATTCTTACCATCAATCCCGTTTTCTTTTTTTCTATTCTTTTATTTCTTTCACTTTTTGTTTGTTTTGACAAGTGGATGCATTTATTTATTTACTTACATACAAAATAAAAGATAATAAGATAAACTAAAACAAATCAAGATCAAGTCTTGGCAAGACGGTCCAACTGAAGGAAAAGTATCCTAATAGCACAGCAGGCACAAGAATCCGTTTGTTCACACACTCAGTTGTCCAATAAAAATACATACATACATACATACATACATACATACATACATACATACATACATATCCTCGTATGGACCCATGAAAGCCCTTGGCTTTCTGCTTCAGTCTGGGTGAGTTCACACAAGCTTTACTTAGTTGATTCAGGGTAACTTATTCCTTTGACTCTTAAATTTTTTTCACCTCCTTTTACTTGGGTTTCCCTAAACACTGAGATGAAGGATTTGATGGAGTTGTCCCATTTAGATCTGTGTGTTCTAAGGACTCTCTCTCTCTCTCTCTCTCTCTCTCTCTCTCTCTCTCTCTCTCTCTCTCTCTGCTTGTGGGTTTGTGCATCTGTTCTCATCTGATGCAGGAAGAAGCTTCTCTGATGATGACTGAATCCATTGATCTATAAGTATAGCAGAATGTCAATAGAGTCATTTTATTGTTTTTTAGACAAATAATGTTTAGTTTTACTCAAGATTTCAGTGCTTTCTAGTCGTGGGTGTTTGGTCACACCAGCAGTATCAGGTATGGGCTCTGTCTCATGGAATGTGCCTTAAAACAAATCAGACACTGGCTGCTTATTACCACAAGTTCTGTGCAAAAATTGCTCTAACATATCTTTCAGGGAGGATAGACTGTTAGTCAAAGGTTTTGTGGCTGGGTTAATATTGCTATTTCTTTTTGGGTAGCCTGCAGAGTGCAGAGTATCTTCCACACCACAAACACTACATGGTGGGGATGAAGGCTCCATAAAGGTACCAGCTCAACTTCTCTATGTTCAGGACCTTTTGTGGGTATTGTCCTCAGCAATGGGGTCCTAATGTCAGTTTGTGGAGAAGAACCCATTGTCTAAGAATAACTGGGTTGTTTAGGGATTTCATTTGGAGACCCTTGGCCAAGAATTCAAAAGAATGTAACTGAATCTCACTCACTACTGGAGGCCTGGTTTGGTAACAAGCGATGGCCAGTGATGGGAGATGTGATTCTGTAAATATGTTTCTCATACTGGTTAATTAATAAAGCCCTGTTGGCCAATAGAAAACTAGATAGGCGGGGCTAGGAGACAAGGAGGAGGAAAGAGGAAGTGGTAAGGAGGAGTAAAGATGGAGACCGGGGAGGAAGGAAGACTCAGGCCACGGCTCCCCATAAGATAACCACGTGGAAATAATTAGATAAGTAGAAATGGGTTAATAATCAAGACAGAGCTAGCCCATAAACAATAATGGTAATTGGCCAACAGGATTATATCAAATACAGAGTCTCTGAGTGTTATTTGGGGCTAACGTGGTGGCGGGACTGTGGCGGCAGTACCGGGAGGCCGGCGGGGAGGAAAAACCTGCCTGTAACATTTCCAGTAGGTACTCCATATTGCCCATTATTAGGAGACCTCATAGAGATCACCTTCATATATTTTAGGAGGTTTCAACTGCACTAGGTTTCCATACCACACCTAAATTACCCTCAATTTCAGCTTCTAATCCTCACATTTTCTCCCTCAATACTGTCCCTTCTCCTCCTATTCAACTGATCTTTCTATTCTTGTACCCACCCCACCCCCCAGTCCACACATAAAATTTATTCTATTCTCTCTTCCAGGGAGATCATTGTGTCCCCCTTTAATCATTTACTTTTTATGGAACCTCTCTGGCTCTACAGATTGTAGGTGGGTTATCATTTATTTAATGTCCATTATCCAGATTTATAAGTGAACAAATACCATATTTATATTTCTGGGTCTGGATTAACACAGGATGGTTTTTCTTCTATTTCCATCCACTTGTCTATAATTTTCATGATGTCATTTTTCTTAAGAGCTGAGTAATGGTCCATTGTGTAAAGACTCCCCATTTTGTTTATCTATTCTTTTGCTGAAGAATTTCTAGGTTATTTTCAGTTTCTAACTCTTATGAATAAAACCACAATAAACATAGTTGAACAAGTATCATTTTGGTAGAGTGGAAAGTCCCTTGGGTATGTGTCCAAGAGTCATATAGCTGAATTTTGAGGTAGATCAATTCCCAGTTTTCTGAGCAACTGCCATATTGATTTCCATGGAAACTGTACACGCTTGCACTCCTACTAGCAATGGAGAAGTGAATCCCTTGCTTCACATATTTGACAGCATGAGCTGTTACTTGTGTTATTAATCTTAGCTAGTCATGGAAGTGATAAAGTGATTGTTTGGTACAAGGAGGCAGGATAACAGGGTTGGTTAGAGATGGAGAATCTATTATTAGATTGAAAATGAATGGTGGCCATTGGCTCCCTGAAACATAGCATAGTAGAGTTTGAGCAGATTTTGCACTCTTGTCATCAATGAATGAGTGTTTCTGTTATTCCACATCCTTGACAACATTAACTGTCACTGATATTGATCTTAGCTATTCTTACAAAATAAGATGGGATTGGAAAGCAGTTTTGGTTTGAATTTCACTGGTGGCTAAGGATGCTGTATATTTCCTTAAATTTTTCTCAGCCTATTGAATTCCATCTACTGAGAATTATCCATTTAGATCTGTGCCCCATAGGTGAATGGATTTATGTCTGGGTCATCAATTTTATTCCCATTGATCAATGAGTCTGTCAGTCATTGAGAAGACACTGTAAGAAGTGCCAGTGTTTCATAAGTACTTTAGAGTCTCTGTTTTCTCTGAATACATATCACCATGTATTTAGTATCATCAAACATACTTAATATTTTAGACAACAAAATATTTAAATTATTAAAGTAAGAATAACTGAAATAAGTAAACTTTCTTGACTTTTTACAACCAAATGTTTTCTGAAAAGCACAGGGAAAGATACAATGAAATAAATTCATACAGAAACACAGATGTTAAACATTGAACAAAGCAAGGAAGGAAAAATTATGCTGTGTTATTTTAATAACCCAATGTATTGTTTTTAAACATACATTATTATTTTAAAAACTTACATAGAAATTTTGGTTATTACTAAGAAAATTTCTATAAAATTCATTCTTAATCTTCAAAAATATAAATTCTTTTTTCATAGAGATTATAGGAAATTATCAAGATCCTAGAAGCTACTTTTTCATTATATAACCATTTTCATGCGTATCAAACCAAATTATTCTATTATAAATACTAGAATTCAGTCTAAAATAACTTCATTTTTTAATTTAAATTTGAAACAAGCTTGTTTTATATGTAATCCCAGTTCCTTCACCCTCCCACCCTCCCCTCTTCCCCCCATGAACCCCAATCCCATATCCTTTCTGCTCCCCAGATAGGGTGAGCTCTTCTATTGGGAGGGTTCAAATTCTATCACATAATATGGAGTATGGCCTAGACCCTTCCCCATGTGTCTTGGCTGAGGAAGTATAACTCTATGTGGAATGGGTTTCCAAAGTCCATTTGTATATTAGGAATAAATAAGATAACTTTTTCATGTAGTTTTAGATATTTATTTTGGTACAAGAAAGTATTTGATCAAATGGTATCTGGTAAAAGTCACACTTCTATGGATTCACATTTGGTGATAAGCAGGAAGAACACTTAGTAGCAGATAATAGCAAGCAGTAGGAAGTAAAATATTTGTCTTTACAAAAAGGGGCCAAATTTATTACCAGTATCTAATATTCATTCTTTGCTCCATTTTAATGTTCCCAGTTCAAAATTTTGGCCTGTTGATCATGGAGAGTAACAGATTTTGTTATGTTTAAAATATCTAGTTGTTTGTTGCTCATAAATATCAAGCTTCTTTTTCTTTTTATTCAAAGCATATATACTTAGATAAGCAAGATAAGGAGTTTCTAAAGATCTGGTATACAGATCTGAGCTTATAAAAATATTACATAGAAACAGATATGATATTTGAATATTACAATTTAGATTTAATGGGATTTAATATTCTTAGCTAAATTATTATGTATATAACTTAGACTACTGGAGAGATGTAAAGGTGATCATTTTTATTATATATTATAGAATTTCTTAAGATTAGACATCATGTTCATTATTTATTTGAAAATGATAAAAAATTAAAATAGTAAAAAGCTAAATTAAATAAGGTAGTTTGAGAGCTTAAAGTGGCCATTTTTGTTCAAGTAGATATAAGCTAGTGTGGTAGAATTTATTTGTCATCAATTGCTTGATCTGTACCAGAGAAGGTAGGATTACCAAACCTACCAGGGTCAGCTCTTTCCTCAACCTACAAAACAGAGAAGAGCATCCTGTGACTCAGTATATTTATCAGAATGAGGAGAAAGATTCCTTATAGCTGCACTCCCCCTCCAGCCCCACTAAGGGTGGCAAAAGTTGGAAGGTGAAAACAAGAAAGAATGCTTTCAGAAAAGTGGTAACTCTATCCTGTTAGCAGAAGGCCAACTTTCTCAAATGAGGCTATGAGTGAGTCCTTACTTTATTTTTAAATAATTGTGAAATTTCTGTAAATGAGATCAGAGAAATTATCACACAAATATTCTCTTCTCTCAATATTAGGGAAAATTTCAAATATGCAACAAGGACTTTTACTTGTTAAAGAGCTTATGCTAACTAAATCAGTCTCTTAACTGTCAGAGGAATTAAATTTGTATTTACTGCTTTCTACTTCATTTTAAAAATGTTCATTATTTGATCTTTAGCCTTATACCCTTTAAAAAATATAGTAAAAAATCATATTTTAGTTTGCATTGAGTATCCACAATTTCACATGAAAATAACATGTGACATTCTTTATGTATCTTCAATATTCCAAGTTACTTGATATAAATTTAGCTACCAATATTAAGTCTCATTGAAATCTGTACAGTAATGTCCAAATTTCACATGTAATTCTCTAACACATCCATATGTTACCAAGGGAAATTTCTGCCAAAATTGAGACTGGAACTGTTTAAACATTTCCTGTTGGGTAAAGATAAGATAGCTCTCAGAATAGGCAATTGTCCTTGCCTGCTGACACAGATCAATTGGCCCCAGCTGTGAGGAAGATTCAGGGTACAGATTATGAACAAGCCTGAACGTGTCAGTTTCCAAATTTGAGATGATTTAAAACTTCGAGGGATAAGTAATATAACAGTTGATGACAAAATTGAGATTCAGGTTATCTGAAAATACTTGAATGCTGGATGAATACCAAGGATGTGGAATTTGATAAAGATGAATCTCAAGCCACTATTTGGATTTAAATTGAGGAAAAGGAATGCAGAGCAGCGAACAAGACAGTCAGTCATTCATGGTCACTGCATCCAACTTGGCTATAACTCAATAATCACCAACAGTGCCAAGAGGATGCTGAAAGGAAAAGCATATGGTGTATTAAGAAAAGTCAAATATGCACAATTGAGGAATGTGTAGTTTCTAGGAACATCGAGTACAAAAATCTGAAATACTGACGTTAATATATGAACAGGAAGTAGATAGACATAGATAGCATTTTAAAGGAAAACTGATGAAAGTTTTAAAAGATAACAGGAAGGGATAGTTTACAAAAACATAATGATATTCCTTTGTTCCACCACATAGTGTATCTACTTCATTGGAATAAGATGTCATCAACACTGTGTTGAGTTAGAATAACCTTGATCAACCATGTAAAACCCTAAAGACCTCAGACCTATTAACATGAAGGGATATGGTTGACCTGTAAGGTTGACAGGACTCTGACAGCTCACAGAGTCCATAAAGCCCTCATCAGGCCTCTCTACTTGTAGAACTTATGTTGGAGGTGGAAGTTTGATTGGAAGGGGAAATTTGTGACTATGAGTCTACCCCTAAGTTTCCAGGAGATATGCTTTATGGTTCATAAGGGACTCTTCAACTGTACAGTTCCCCATAAGCCGCCAGCTGAACTTCTGGTTCTGTTGCTGCCTTTGAGTCACCCATGTTCCTATAAGCAGCCTCAGTAAATTCAATGAGTCATCATTGAGCTGCACTTTTATAGAATCTTTTCTTTAGGTTATAATTTTCTTATCTAGAGTGAATAATCTTCTGATGGAAAACATAGAGACATACTTCAAAGAATGGAAATAAAAATAGTAACAAATCTTTTGTAGAACTTGACACAAAGTAAACACATCTTTGAGAATCAAAAACAAATAAAGATTCACATCACACATAAGCTATGAAAAATGAGCAGACTTTCCCTTAAGGAACTGACCAGCCAGTGATAGAAAGTACAAGGAGTCAAGTAAAATAACGTTTCAAGTGCTTAGTTGTTATTCAAACATCTCTCATGCTGATTATAACATGCTGTGGACTTCATAGACATTTCAGATTTTGTTGAATGCTGGTACTAAACATGATCTGTTACTATTTATATTTTCCAATCACACACACACACACACACACACACACACACACACACAAATTTTAGAGAATAATTTGCAGAAAGTAGGCAGATATGTTTTCCTCTCCCACTGTGTGGATCCTGGGCATCAAACTCAGGTCAACAGACTGTCAGTTCATTTCTCTCTAAGCTTTCTCACTGGCCACCATTTCTTTAATAGTCATGGTAAGAACACCCAATAAGAGGAAATAAGTAACCTTCTAGTAAATAACATGTAAGAATGGGAAATTCCAGAATAGCTAAGATTAATTAACTTGAAATCTAGTATTCTGTATCATAAAATAAAACATATAGGAAAAGAAATTTTCCTGCAATCACATTTACATTAAGCACTATTGTATTTCATTCACTTTGTCTAGAAAATTCCTAAACTTTTTCTTTCCTTTAAGAAAGACAAGAAGAATGAGACTATCAAGATATTTTGGCTGTATTGATCTTAACTCTTGAACCCAAATTTATTAAAATTTTACCTATGGTGTTTCCTTAAAGATTGCTTTCTCTTATCCATGTTCATTCCATTATTCTGTGAAAACAAAGTCTACTGCATTCTAGAAAAAAAGGATACTGGGTAAAAAGCTAGGTCAGTAGGTGATGAAGCTGATATACAAGTATAAAGAACTGAGTTTAAGTTCCAAGAACTCATATAAAACAAAATGAAAATGGATTTGTTGCAAGCTTTCATAATCTTAGTGCTTCTGTTCCATTGTGAAAGACAAAGATAGGAAAATACTTGAAAGATTATGTGTCAACCCCCCCCCCCGACATACAGAGCTTTAAACAAGAGAGCCTGTCTCAAATATCGGACATCAAGGACAAGACACCCAAGGTTTTCATCTGACTGCCACACAGAGGCCATGGCATGTGCGTTCACTTACATAAACAAATACACATGATACACAGACACTAATAGATGTTTTAAGTTACTGGGTGGATATGCCCTGTGATAAAATATCCTAACTCTTCTGCCTCCAGACAGAATTGAGTGAGTCAATGGTGAAATCCAGACAGACAAACAGTATGTTGATATATACAGTTTAAAGTACTTTAGCTGTTTTTACTGTCCTTAGCCAACTGTGTCTAAAGGATTAGACCATTTCCTAAAGTTTGATCCTAATAGACCATGAGGTTGGCTCAAAGCAATGATGGGTGTGTCTTAAGATAGATGTACTTTGGACATTCTGCAATTGCCTCAGGTGAAAAGGGCTTGGTGGTGCATAATTTATTAACTGATTACCATACACCCTAGATTCACTTCTGCAGCCTTCAGGCTATCTGGGTGTTACCTTATTTGTGCCTTATTAAAATGCACCAACTTTTTCTTCCCTGGGCTTGGTTTCACCATCATACATAAATATGTTTAATGAAATATATGAAGTAAAATAAAAGACCACCAACTTTTTCTTCCCTGGGCTTGGTTTCACCATCATACATAAAATATGTTTAATGAAATATATGAAGTAAAATAAAAGACCATCATAAGGGAATAAACAATAACAATGTTTAAAGCTTCAGAGGAAATGAGTGTCCCTAATTTTCTTCATGGTAAAAAAAAAATATTCTGTGTAAGTGAGAAATCTTTTCTGAGGTCCTACTGAAAACATGTCAGACAAGTAAATAAGTAAAAGAATTTTTTCTAAATGAATAATTACTAGCATTATAAAGAGTGCACTGATTAATGGGAGTATATAGATAAACAAACCTATGTGGATTGAAATAATAATATAAGAAAAAACTACCAAAAACTTTGCTTTGTTGAAGACTTGATAATTTAACTTGAACTCAATCTTTATTGAAGAATATACATTTTTTTTATTCTATCTCATTTTGTCAATGATCATTCAAATATGACTTTGCATTCCATGGATGGTCTAAATGCAGCTGTGTTAGAAACATGATAGCTGCCAAATTTTATGCTTCTGCATTGTGCTGTGTGCTCAAGTTCAGTAGGAGCTTGTTGAAGTCTATGAGAGCAGCAGCTTTTATCCAAAGTCTACTACTGTTGGTTTCAAGAACTTTTCTCTGGGAGCCCTAAACTGCTCGAAATTCTATGATGATGTAAAGAGAAGATTGTATAAAATTAAAAATTGTAATAAATCTAAAAATCTAAAAATAGATGAATTCATACATGCTATAATTAAAGACTAATAAAATAAATTGGAGTATCTTGAGATTTTTTTGTTTCTTAGTTTTGTTATTTTTTTCAAATATTTCTCACTTTGTTTGTGATATTTATATATCAAACTGTCTAGAGCATGTTCATTAATACCGCTAAGAGGACAATTGTTTTAGAGGAAGGGTATATATATTTATATAAGAGTTTGTTGTTTCTTTGGGGTAAGAGAACTCCTTCTTAAATAATTTTTGCTTAGAATACAGGAAAATGGTTTTTATTAACACACTTTCATAATTATTAATTTATACCCTTTACTTTATTTGCTTGTTTGCTTGCTTGCTTGCTTGCTTTGTTTTAAAGCAGTATCTCACTAAGTGGGACAACTGGTGTTAAACTCACAGAGTTGTACCTAATTCTTCCTCTAGAGTGCTGGGATCATTTAGTACCACACCAGGCTAAACTTTGTCCATATCTTCCCAACCCTTTCCCCATCTTGCTGGTTATCTTCTTCCCTTAATAGTTTCCCTTTCTGTTTCTCTCTGTGTCTGTCTCTTTGTCTCTCTATTCCTTTCTGTCTCTGTCTTATCTCTGTTTTCTCTCTGTTTTTCTCACAGTCCATTTGTGCAATATGTCTTCAAAAACTTCTTATTAGATATATAAAGAAAACTTTTGTGAGAAATCTGTAGTGTACTTTCCTTAGTTTCCTACATTGTGCAACTTTCCCTTTCTTCCTTCAAGAACACCCAGTTTATTTGATAATAGCATTGTGTCCAGGCAACATAATGTACATCCTGTCAGACATGCTAAAGGCTGTTGACATTTACATGACCCAGTTTTATCTAATGGGATATGATAGTGGACCACTAAAGAAAAGAGGTAGGCATCTGAAAGAAGATGAAAATACTTAAGGGCCCCCTGCTACAAGTGCAAGCACTACATTTTTAGCAACAGAAACAGACATATTGGTTTGCTTAAGGCAGAACAATTTCTGTGGTATGCATTCAACCACAATATGCTAATTGAAATATATATATATGTATATATATATATTAAAATAGAAAAAGTATCCTCAATGTGAATTGTTATACAAAATAGCATTGACTACCTAGTTCTAACAATAAGAATTTATTTTCTCAAAATTCCAGCTGTGAGAAATCGAAGGTCAAGGTGATGACTTTTTATTTATCCTTCGTTTGACTACCCACATTCCTTTGGCTCACAGGTGCTGTCATCTTGCTATATGGTCATTGACCTCCTTGCTCACCTTGACAAAGAATAACCTGTCTGTTTTTTCTTCTGCAAAAAGACATAATTTCAGGAAGATCCCTTACTTTCAGAAAATTGTTTTACTAATTGACTCCCCATGACCCCATATCCAAGTCCTATCACATTAGAGCCATGGCTTAACCATATGTTTTTTGTAGAAATCAAAGCAAAATATTCATTAAAATATGCTAAATAGCTATAGAACCTACAGTCAAATGCCTCAATACATATCTATGGTGAAAATTCCTGTGACACATTTTCATGTCCTATTAATTTATTCCTTTTAGTCACAATTAAGCACATGATTTACTATCTCAAGTTCATTGAACATCCAATTGATATTATAAATTCCTTCTTCTGCCTGACTAAAATTCCCCAACTCTGACTCATTTATATTATGTTTATGAGACACTCAGTTGAATTGGCATCTTAGCTTTTTTTATTTTTTTGATTTTTCTTAAGAGTGACATCTCCAGCAGTATGACAAGGTGGCACAGCTATTCTTTCTTAGTATTATTATCACTATTATTAGTTAAATTTATTCATGTATATCCCAATCACAGTTTCCCTTCCCTCCTCTACTCCCATTCCCTCCCCAACCTCTCCTCTGTCCATCCCTTCCTTCTACTCCTCTGTTTCTGTTCAGAAATGGGAAGGTCTCAAGTTGAGGTAGTACTAAGATTCTCCCCTTACTAAGGCTGGCCAAAGAAACCTTGTATGAGGAATAGGTTCCCTAAACCAACGAAAGCATTAGGGACAGCCTTTGTTCCAACTGCTAGGGGTTCCACAAATAGGCCAAAATTTACAACTCACATATATATAGAGGGCTTAGTTTGGTCTCATGCACTCTCAATAGCTAATAATCCATACTCTGTGAACCTCTATTATCCCAGGTTACTTGTTTCTGTGGGCTCCTCTCTGATACCCTTTACCTCTTCAGTGCCTACAATATTTCCTCTTTCTCTTTAGCAGAATTCCCTTAGCTTGGCCAATATTTGGCTGTTGGTCTCTCCATCTCTTTCCATTTTACTGGATGAAGGCTCTATGTTGACAATTGGGGTAGTCACCAATTTATGAGTATAGCAGATTATCCTTAGGCATCACTATATTGGTATGTTTTTCTCTAATAGCGTTTGGTTCTCTCCTGGATCTCTGGGCCATCCAGTCCCTGGGGGTCCTTGCACTCTAAGTAGTGTCACAGGTGATCTCATTCTTGTGGTATGATCTGAGGCTAGAGCAATCATTGTTTGGCCACTCCCAAAATCTCTTTGCCACAATTACACCCTCCACAACCTATCCTACTGCTACAACTCATAGTCAGGACAGACAAGGTTTCATGGCTGGGTCAGAGTCTCTATCTGTCCAATAAAGCTTTTCTCCTCTCAAGAAACACAGGGTTCTTAGCTATTGTGTATTCATAGCTTGTGGAATTGGCCTATCAGACTTTTGCTACTATATCCCACCTGCAGATATGGCAGCCTGAAGAACAATATCCCTGTGTGGAGAGGATCCTCTTTCTTATGAATTTACTTATTCCTTAACTCCGTGGCTTCTGTTCCTAGCTCTTCATGGGAGTGAGAGGGGTAAGACAATGGAAGAGAAAGGAACAAACCAATTGTCTAGTGCAATTGAACATCAGTAAAAGGTCCTGGGTGGTAATGTTAGTATTCACCCATCTGTACTGGTCTTCCCTTGGTATTCTGACAAAATACATCCTCATCTGCATCTACTTAGAGCACCACCTGTGCACAAACTTTCCTTTCCCATTCAAAAGGGCCCTGCCCTCTTCCCATCTCTCTCTCTCTCTCTCTCTCTCTCTCTCTCTCTCTCTCTCTCCTCTCTATCTCTCTCTCTCTCTGTGTGTGTGTGTGTGTGTTGTGTGTGTATGTGTGTGTGTGTTCCTTTCTCTCTCTGCTTCTCTGCCTGCTTCTTTGTCCCTCTAACCCCCCCAAACAAACCATATCTCTTTCTGCTCCTCTTTTGTGCTGTTTCCCAGAGGCCTTTCTTCTCACTTGTTTTCTGACTTCCTTTTCCTTAATCAAAATGAAAACCCCCAAATGAGCTCTTTTGCATGGAGTCTTCCTCTCTCCCTCCCTACCCCCCCTCTTTCATGACACTTTTTGAAGTACAACAGTACTTCATGCCCATAGAGGAGGTCCCTCCCCTTGAAGCTCTGGAACCCCATGGAAGAAAGAATTGTGGGAGCCAAAGCAGACAAGTGTACCAGGAAAACATGGCTAACAGAATCAACTAAGCAGGGCTCATAAGGGCTAACAGAGACTTAAGAGGTAATCATGGAGCCCTCAGGGATCTGCAATAGGTCAAGTTTAGTTGATATTCCTGGAAAGCCTGAAGGGAAAGTGAAGAAGAGTAGACTTGGGAAGGAGGGAGAGAGTGAGAGTGAGAGGAGTGGATGGAGAGGAAACTGGATTCAGGGTGTATTTACGAGAGAATAAAAAAGTTTGAACACTATAATTGTCATTTTAGTGAACACTTGGAAATTTAATGTGCGTTGTTGTTTTTCTTTTGAAGTCTTTATTATCTGAGACTTGATAATAGTTAAGCTGATAAAGTGCTTTACTCAGGCCATGATGACCTGAGTAAAATTTGAAAAAGGGATGGGTGTAGGCGTGATGGCCCAGACTTGTAATTCCAGTTCTGCAGAGGCATACCTAAGTTTATCCTTGAGATTTACTGGCCTGCCTTCCTGTACTACTTGGTAAGCTACAGGCCACTGAAGAACCTCTCAAAAAATGGTTGATAGTACCCAATGAGTGACACCCAATTATGCTTATGGACTCCACACGTACATGTTTAGCCACACATACAAATTTTTATCTTATGAACTGTCCTGTTGCACTATTAACCTGCAGGAGTCTCTTCCAATTAGTACAATGCTATACAAAATATTATTTTTCACACTTTGCTTCATTGGCCTAAAATGGATATTAGACAGTGTCAGTGTAATAATATGTCTCCCATACCATGGGCTTTAATTACCATCCTCCAGGCACTAATTAAGTAAGCATTAATGGACACATAGGAAGCAATGGTACACTTGATAAAATAGCATTATTATATGGAATTTGACAATCCAAACACACCATCTCCCTCTTTATATTTCTAGTTAAAGATGACAATCAATATAATAATTGACAGTGTGGTCAATGAAATTAAATTAAAAGTAAAATAGCCACCACCAAATAAATGAGTTTTAGTAGGTATTCTATACACAGCAACTGGTTGAGGCAAAAACTCCCTCAGATTCTGCAGAACAAAATTACTTCCTTAATCTCAGGTAATAGGAAATATTATATTCACGATGCATTTTAGGTGACCTCTGACCTAATCCACACAGATATAACATTTCAGTCTCAGATATGACTGAGGAACCATTTTTTGATCATATTAGTAAGAATGATGGTGTGAGAACAAAGTCTATAGTAGCATCATGGTCTCTGAGGTCAACTACTGACTAAAGGGAGATGAAGCCGACTTTGAAGCTCCTTAATAAAATCATCTCTATACAAGTCCAAGTGCTTTTACAAGTCAGTAAAACCACGTATTGCAAACAACTCACAGTATCATTATGAGAGAGATCATTTAGTCTAATATGAGGCCAAGGATCACCCTGTTCTTTGACTGATAAAAAGCCTTCCAAAATTAGCTACTTAAGCTACCCCTTTTGTCTAAAAATTTTCTCTCCTTTTTTCAGTCAAAGGGGGCTACTCCTTTGACCTATAACAGTACATCTGTCTTACCCCCAGTTCCTGGTCCCACCTATTTATCACCCAATGTCTATATCAATATCTGAAATTATATCTCATAGTCATTTGCTAGTTTATTACAGAGGTTGTCAGTATACCCAATTGAATCAGCCTCATACAAAGACATATCTGTTCTTTTCTTGAACAACTGTAGAATCTCAGAGAACAGGTTAGTTACACATCTATAAATATATGTGTTATAAATGAATAAAAACATGAAATAATGAATGAGAAATCCCAAACATATTAATTATAACAATAATAATATGGGGATGGAGAGACTAGTTAAGTGGTTAAGAGTGTTTCTATTCTTGCTGAAGACCAGATAACCTTTCCCAGAATCTATATTAGGTGGCTTACAAACTGCCTGTAACTCCACCTTTCATAGAGCCAATGCCTTCTTCTGGCCTCTGTGGAAACCCACAAACATATAGCATATCCTCACAAAGTCCCACAAACATGCACACATATAATATTTATATCTTTTAAAAGGTTTCATTATACCTACATAACCTGGATACACTGATAGAGCAACTGAAAGTAAGATCACTGAAGCAAACATTTATTCTTTATTACATGTTATTAAATGTACTGGAGTTAAGCAAAACAAAAAGTGGAAATGGTGCCATAGGCAAAATTACACAGTCTATTTGGCCTGAGGGATGTGGCCTAAGAACGCCCTCTCATCTGTTCATTTTAAAGCGATATTCCCAGACTTTTCTCTCTACTCATGGGACTCTTTAAAGAATTTCAGAAATATTTTAAGGTTTCATTGTGTTTTGAAGGTGGTTTTGAGGTTTCCTTCTTCCTTGTATTCAATGCATTTTATATCCATTCTGTAACTAGAACTTAAGTTGTTTCAATACACCTAGGGTTTTAAATGGAAACAAGTTCGGCAAATTTTGACAGCCATTAAATTGTGCAGACATAAGGAAACTCAGGCACTGTGCTTTTCATCAGAATATCTGTGGCTTAGTGTGTTTATAAGGCTACTCTACTCTAAAAGCAGTAATCTGTATAAAATATACCATTCCCAATGAAGTTTTTTCATTGTCAATTTATATAAATAATTTTTGAATATTGATTTAAGCAATTAAATACATTCACTTAATTAAAATTAAATAAGTCAGTAGTAAATTATGGATGATGTCAATGCAGTCAAGGATTCAAGGATAAATATATCTATCTATATATATGTACATATATATATCCACACATTAACATGGAAAAAATAAATCCAAAGACACCTATCATCAGTTGGTCTTAGAGAACTACAAGCTATAACTACAGCAAATCATGGCCAATCAAATTTTAAATGCTGACTGTACTTAGATTTGATAAGGATCAAGAAGTATGGGACTCACCTAAAGATCTTGAAAAATAATTTACAATTTACTCTTCCTGCATCTATCAATACCTCATATCCACCCATAATCATTTTGAAAGTTCAAACAAGTATATAGCTCTTCAAAGACATAGGCATACACTTTCATAAAAGTCATCATTTTGTATTAGATACAAACCACCAATCACCTAAACATTATTAGGGAAAGCAGATGAAATGTATATACCATCACAATAGAACACTACTCAATCATGAGAAAGTATAAATAACTGTTACAAATTTCAACAGGAATTATTCCTAAAGGTGACAAAATAATTAATGATGAAGATAAGAAAATGATCCCTATTTGAGTCAGTCTTATGAAATTATAGGGAAAAAAATAATCTGAGGGAAGAAAAGTCAATAATGAATGGATTCAAAAGAGTTACAGGAGAGAATGATCAGAAAAAGCAGTTAAATGAATCATGAAAACTTAGAAGAGTGATATGCTTATAATTTTAATCATGATAAATGGCTTTATGTGAATAGGCATATCAAAGGACAGATGAGTATGCTATAAATGCCATTTACTGTATATTAATTGTTTTTAAAATGAAACTGTTTATGAGATTTGCACAACTGACAGCATGAATGGAGCATCTCAAATAAACATGTTTGAAAAGAAAGAAATAGGAAATTTATACACAAAATTAGTGTTTCTCTACTCTGCTTATGATAAGCCTATGATCTTTGGACGATTGCTTATTCATGTCTGTTTTCTCCACTGTCAGAAAACTATGTTACAATTACCTCATATTCAGTGATGGCTGATTTCACACAAGACATACAGAACACATACAGATACATAATATATACAGCCTTACTCCTCAATTCATTTCAAGTTGTATTCTCCCTGCCTCAGATCTATTTATAAGAATTATAGTACTCCAACAACTTGTGTATTCTTTTAAAACTTACATTCAAGCAAAATTTGCTTACAAATGTAATCAATACAAGTCTGTTAACTGGGTGAAATATTGTACACTGTAGCTTCAAAAATTCCTTCTACACAAGTGAAAAACGTAATGAGATTCAAAAAAATATTCAAAAAAATATTCTAAGTCCAGCCAGGCATCAATTGTAGTAAAAATAGACTGGTCTGTGTTACTACTTATGAATACATATTGTGCACCATACATACTAGGAAGTTATACATCCAGCTACATGAATGAATGACAGTGGCTTTCTATTATAATTTGATCACTGATTCCCAATGCATTTCCAGTAAGCATAATTTGGCATAATGTGGATAATGTAAAGATCTTTGATGCTTTTATTGAATGTATGCTCTGAGAATGAAATTTCTGGAAACTGAATTGCCAGCTTCTTAAGGCAATGGCAAGACAGATGGCCAGTTGTTGCATAAAGCTGGAGTTGAATATTTCAGCAACCCACTTCTAGCTAAGAGTTAGCATCTGGTCAGGATGCGTGAGTCATGGAGTGGACTACAAGAATGGGAGGGGAGCCACTTGACTGCTCTGATCTAAGGAGGCTTTGTCAGAGGCAGCATGATATGTAACTATAATGAGGGAAGAGGAATTCACACAGAATCTGATGATAGAAGAAAACTGAAGTAAGTTAGAAGCAGACATTGAATACATTTTTGAAAAACTAAACCAGAGTTCTGTGGTTTTTGCTTATTACTTAATGTTTATTTCATGACAACTCCCTATTGATCCTGTGTCGTATTAGGACATAGATGGTGTGATTTGCATGTTCCTACTCATGAATCTATTGTAATTGTTTTTGCAAATTTATTTATTGCTTTCCATGTGCATGTTGTTTTAATGTCAACCATTTCATATACAGTGCTTCCTGTACAAGAACATTTGCATTTTTAAAACAATTTTTAACAATTAATGTATTATTTCTCTTTGGTAAAGTATATATAATCATATATGTCAATTGATTTCATCCAAATGCTGGGTCAGAGTTTACTGGTAAGAAAAATGCCTGCCTTATTTTAAAGATCCACCTTGCAATCGCCTTTCACATACTGCTTAGTGTGTTTGGAGTGTATTGCTGGGAGATGGCATTGTGTACTGAGTATGAGTATTAGTTCTGAGCATTGCTTGGTACAGAAATGTACACAGAACGTTATTTGACAGTATAGTTGCTTCTATAGTGGGGATGTGTATGTCATTCTGTGGAAGAATATAATGGACACTTAATGAGTTCTGGAATGGATGATGAGAAAGAAGGCTTCCTGAAATGGTAATGATGCAAGTGCTACATGACCCTCAAGATGTAGCTGCTAGAGACTTAGTCTCTAGTGTAACACTTTTGGTTTATATCCTGTGGACTTCACCCACATTCACTGATGATTAAGCCCTTAACAATTTTTCAGTTGTAGATGGCTATTGTTGGAATCATGGTCATTCTTTATAGTGTCTTTACTTTTCTTCTTTATTCTATGAGTTTTTGAGATTATAATGTGATTGCCCCACTTACATTTCCTCCTCTGTTCCCCTAACAAAGCCTCTTAAAAATCCCGCTTTGCTGTCTTTCCAAGTTTTTGCTTTTTGTTTTTTTTCAGTAATTGTTGTTTTTATACCTAAATATATGGTTTGGTTGATATCATGGTGTATTTTGTAAGCAACATGGAAATCTCATAGTGTTAATAGACCATAGCTAGATAAACATCCATGAATCAGTTTGATTCAATTATTTGTCATGAAGTAATAATTGGAAGATATACTTATCAGAATTCAGAAAACCTGTACCTGTTTCTCCACCAAACCACCTAATTTTTGTCTCTGTTTCTCCATTTCTGTTCATATTCTACATTAATGGTAATTTTTTTAAACCTAGCTGCTTTAATTTTTGAGATTATAATATAGTCACATCCTTTTTATATCTTTCTAATTATAAATCAAATATATGGATACCATTTCTGACCAAAATACTGTTGAACTGATTTAAAATGTATTCTGAGCATGGGATATAAACTTTCTGTGGAAGAACCTCTCCTAGCCTTTTGAATTTTTGAGCGAAAACAATAATGACTACTAATGACTGCATTTTAGTTATAAATCTAAAAATTATGAAAATTTGTTTTCAAGTCTTCTTTTCCACAAGTACTTAAAATTTGATTTAAAAGTCCATATTAAAATTTGGTAAATCACAAAATAGATAGATGTTTGAATAAGCAGATGTCACATTAACTTTTTTCAGATTTTTGATTACTAGTTGACTAAAAACTGTTTTCCTCCTTTCTCTTATTTTTCCTCATAAAATGTTCTTTCTGTTCTTCAGCATTAAATTCAGGATTCAACATTGAGTCTTTGGCAATGGGCCATCAGCTAAAAGTACTTGATACTATTCCAGAGGACTCATGTTTACTTTCAGCACTGACTTGGCATCTGGAAACCATGTATAACTCCAGCCTGGAGGATCTGTTGTCCTCTTCTGCCCTCCTCAGGAACTGTGTATACACGTGCATATGCATGAAAAGGCAAGACAGTTGTACTCATAAATAGAAATTAGAAATAAATAAATGAAATGTAAAATATATTTCAAATTGTATTAATTCAAATATATTACTGAATAACTCAGTGAATAATGGGATAAAAGATATCTTACTTTCACATTATAAACCATGTAAACCTGATCAATAAGTATTATGTATACTGTAAAGCAGAGCTAATTCAATTTAAATTATACTATAAGTATGGGAAAAACCATGTAAAAATTGAAGTGACTTATGTAAAGGAACAGGTGCTGGTAGACTTTCCTACAAAATATTTCAAGTGTTGAGCCTAGTTGTGCAACTCAGCAAACCTATAGACTTTTAATTTTCTCTTGTTCTTTACATTTAGGGTTTTAGTTTGTGAATGCAATATAGGAATCACCAAAGGAAGGAACATGATGTCATCGATGAAAAGTTGAAGTCACTTCAAACATTATTTGAGCTAATGAGGGTAGTCAACTTCATTGTATAAAAAATCAACTAAAATATCAATGGGCAGTAAATGAAAGACATGAGAGCTATTCTTGATCAGATTTATATGAAGTGGAATACCCAACATAAAAGTAGATGTAAATGTTGTGGCAATTCAGATTAAAGGACATAGGAGAAGAAAGTTTAAACCTGTCTCCTTGTTTTCACTATTGCTGATAAATTTATCTACCTGGTTGCTGTGACACCTCTCTCTCTCTCTCTCTCTCTCTCTCTCTCTCTCTCTCTCTCTCTTTCTCTCTCCCTCTCTCTTCTCCCTTTCTTTTCTGTTGTTGTTTTTCAAGACAGGGTTTATCTCTGTAATAGCCCTGTCTATCCTGGAACTAGTTATATAAACCAATCTGGCTTCAAATGTAGAGATTTCCCTACCTCTGCCTTTCAATTGCTGAGATTAAAGGTATGTATCACCACTGGGCAACATTTCTTCCCTTTCTTTCATTCTTTCTTTCTTTCTTTCTTTCTTTCTTTCTTTTGTTTTTATTTATTTATTTAAACTAGAAACAAGTATTTTTACATGTCAATTTCAGTTCCCTCTCCCTCCCCTCCTCCCCTGCCTCCCAACAACCCCTATCCCATATCCCATTCTCTTTTGGCTCCCCAGGGAGGGTAAGACCTTCTATGGGGGAATCTTCAGAGTCTATGATATCATTTGGAGTAGGGCCTAGACCCTCCTATGTCTGTAAAGACTGAGAGAGTATTCCCTCTATGTGGAATGGGCAACCAAAGTCCATTCATGTACTAGGGATAAATACCACCAGAGAACCCATAGATTGTCCAGGCCTCCTAACTAACACCCACATTTAGGAGTCCTTGGTTGGTCTTCTGTTGGTTTCCAAGCTATTAGTCTGGGGTCCTTGAGCTACCCCTTGTTCAGGTCAGCTGTTTCTGTGGGTTTCTCCAGCCTGGTCTTGACCCCTTTGCTCCTTACTCCTCTATGTCTGCAACTGATTCCAAGAGTTCAGCTCAGTGTTTAACTGTGGGTGTCTGCTTCTGCTTCCATCAGCTACTGGATGAAAGCTCTAGGATGGAATATAAGGTAATCATCATCTCATTATTGGGGAAGGGCATTTAAGGTAGCTTCTCCACTATTTCTTAGATTGTTAGTTGAGGTCATAGTTGTAGGACATTTTCCTAGTGGCAGATTTTCGTTAAATCTATAATGTCTCCCTCTATTATGGTATCTCTTTTCTTGTTCTCCTCTATTCTTCCCCTGACTCAAAGTTCCTGCTCCCTTATATCCTCCTCTCTCCCCCTTTTCTCCTCTTCTTTTTCTCCTAACTCCCTCTCCCCTCCACCATGCTCCCAATTTCTTCAGGAGATCTTGTCTCTTTCCCCTTGTCTCTCTTAGGGTCCTCCTTGTTTCCTAGCTTCTCTGGTGGTGTGGATTATATGCTGGTGATCCTTTGCTCCATGTCGAAAATCCATATATGAGTACAGACCATGTTTGTCTTTTGGGACTGGGTTACCTCATTCAGGATGATTTATTCTAGTTCCATCTATTTGCCCAGCAGCATTTCTTTATCAAGTTCAGAACCAGGTAATTTGGTCTTTTAGTGTGAACTGATGATTAGCAATTCTACAGAAATCCTTCTTCATGGTCAGACTGGGACTGCTGACACATCAAGCCTCATGGACTGAACAATGACCAGATTCTAGTCTTCTACTGTGTAAGCAGGCCATCTTGGACCACCCAGACCACATTTTATATCTCAATATAATAACTACCCAGTCACACACATAATTAATTCTATCTGTTCTATTTCTTTATAGAACTCAGATATTACAGACCTGAAAATGGAAAACATAAGATAAGATATTAAAAACAATATCACTTCCGATAGTTTAATTACATTTTGAAAAAAAAAAAACATGAACCAAAAGACATTGCACTACATCATAAAAGTAAAAAGAATATTCTTAAAATATTGCATGCAAATGAGTTATTTATAAAATCACCAAAAATAAATTACTTTAAACACTATTTTATTACTCAGTTAAACACATTAATATTAAATAAATATTTAAAGACAAAAAGTTTTAGATTTTAAGAACATTTTATTATTGATCATATCTCTGATCTCAGGTCCTAGTAATAATCAAGAATTTTCATCAGATTGATTTTAAATTAAATTACAAATCTTACTACTATATACTATTGAAAAGGGAATATTATATTTTAGAACAGCTATTGTGCATTGATTAATATATGAAGCAAAACAAAAGTGAAAGCAATGCAAGAAGGAAAAGTGAAAAATACATAAAAATAAAACATTTTCATAAATGAATTATTGGACAAGATGAAAAATATTATTTGCTTTAAGGCATTGCTCATACATCAATGATTTAATGGACTGGATAAATACTAAAATTTGAGGAAAAAAAGTTGTCCCTAAAATTGATAAGATCATCTGTACGTAATCAACCTTTTAGAACAGGGGACATCACTGTTAATTGCTGTTTAATAGGACTAATAAATCATTGAATCATATTGATTACATTAGAGTCAGGAAAGATTAGTAGCAGCAGAAGCAGCAAACAAACATTTGGAAGTAAAGTGTAAAATAACCAAGAAACATTATAAAAAAAGTAACCCACAGACTGTAAAGATAAAGAACAGCTTTATGGAGAAGAGGTAAAATCTTTCTTCATCATCAAGGATAACTCAACAAAGGCTGGTATCTCAACCTGGCTTGATGTAATCCAACAAAATTAAAACTTGATGTGGAGAGGCTTCTGGCATCATTCATAAAGCACCAAAAAAATACAACATCTGTCTCTGCCATTTTGGGATGAATAGTGCAATATTGTTTAAAATAATATGATAGAGAAAGGCTCAATTGAATTTAGAAAATAATTTAAAGTAATTGAAGCCAGAAAAGTTTTAATATTTATACTTATCTTTACTAAAATATCAGTGTTCAGAGCAAGGAGTTTCAGTTAAATTGTAATAAATAATTAAGCTACTTTAGAGTTAATGAGAGCAATAAAAATTGGCTTTTCCTTGTTTGAAAGACCTCAAATAAGTAACTCTTTTAAAGTTAGAATTAAAAGCCTACCCTTTATTATTAGAAGTAAATGTAGGAGTAAATGGCATCTGTAACTCTTTAGTCTTCCTTGATCAGTCTAAAATAAACATCTGGTTATTTTCAAAGCACAATGAAAGTCTACACACATCCTGGTGTGTCCACAAACACCTGTCCATCACAAGAGTATCATTTTCCTTCCCAAACCACACTTAATTTTAATTCTGGAAGAATTAGGATCATCATTAACTACCTTCATGTTAGTCATTTTCCTGTCTGTCCATCAAAATAAGAAAAACTCTTGTGTCTACAATTGAAATGACCAAATAGCTAAGGCCTCTGACCTTGCCAAACCATGATGTCTCTGTCTACCATTTGTCATTTGATCTTAGCTTGTCAGCAAACAGATGTCTCTGTTAGCCTCTGGCACTCTCTGAGTCACTGGGGCAGCTGTTGCTATGACATCTGAGGAAGGTACAGACTGTGATGATAATGTGATTTGTAGGTCCATCCACATTAAGTGCTCGAGAGCATAAAACAGGAGTGATGCATTCCTTACTAATTTGTTAATGCTCAGCTTAAAATATGCTTTTAGTTAAGTATATTTTCCTGTGCCAAATATATATATTCCTGTGCCAAATATATATATATATATATATATATATATATATACACATACATACATACACACACATATACATATATATACATATATACATACATACATATATATATATATATATATATATATATATATATATATATATCTCCTTTCTTTAAAGTGCCTCTCAGGATCATTTATAGGGAGTTGATCTGGGCCTGGAAAATGCATCTCTTTGAATCTGAACTTTCAATGTTAATTTCATGAGCAAAAATAATATATCTTCCAACAGTCTCACATATTTAAAGTCCAATGTGTCTAATTATCACCTGTGCCATTCATATCTGATATATACACAGAAGATAATTTATTAGACTAATATTAGCGTAGGGACTCTAATATGCTTTAGTGAATTTAGAATAGTCAATAAAACTTTCAGCTTGGCAGTATGAAATAGAGAGATATACATCATATTTGAGTAGACACATGTGGGCTTATGCTATCCAAAAGTCATTCAACATTTAGTAAGCACAAAGTTTTCCTACAAGAGCAAATTAAATATGCATTTAAGTATTTAAACAGAAGAATAAGAGTCTTAACCTTGGATTTCTGGTTATGCCAATTGTTTATTTTTATAGTAATATTTAAAAACAAAAACTAATTACAAATATATTAAAGATTTTCTTTAAGATAAAGATTTGGTAATATTAGCTTCCTGAAAATGCTATTTATGATCTTGGAGGCTGGAGAGATGGTTCCGCATTTAAGAGCACTGGCCGCTCTTCCATAGTACTTGGGTTAAATCCCCAGCACCCAAATACCAACTCACAACTGTCCGTAACTCCAGTTCCAGTGGATCCAGCACACTTACACTAATGCACATAAAATAAATTTTTAAGAAGTTTTATCTTTACATAAATGTTTGAAATAGTCCAGTTAATACTAGAAAATACAACCATGAGAAACAAATTAAAATGAATACCACACATATAGTTAATGTACTTACCTAAATCTATAGGAATTCATTGGAAATGACAAGCTTGAAAATCCATAGCTGTGCTAATTTGTGCTTTGGTAGATGCAAACCTCACAGACTCTTAAACTACATAGTTATGATGTCATTATTGAATGTTCATGAACTATCCAATTCCAAGCCTCCTCTGTAGTAATGCAATATTGCAGACAGTATTAAAGAAGCAACTACTTTTCTGATACCAGTGCTAAACAATTTCAAAGAGAAAAACCTGTTGGTGCATAGAGATATGTTTATGGGTATCAAAGGGTTATTTTATACAATACCAAATATTCTATATTTAATAAATCTGAATCTTCAGAAATAAAATTTCTATTTTTTGCTTAAAATACACAAACTCTAGATTGTTTTCTATGATGAATTAGTATGGCGAACTTTGAAGTGTGCTCAAAAACAGTTCTTAGTTCTACATCACTCTTGTAACTCCAAAAGGGACAATTGTGATGCTTCTGTGTTAGCACACCATTATCATTTTCTTATCACATGCTGTACACCTCATGATACTTGTGTCAGTGTTCCCGTGATAATTCAATGACTTTAATTAATGACTGTGAAACCCAGATTTCTCATGTGTGTCTGTTTGTATGCATAGATGTGTATTTTATGTATGTGTGTGACATGTGTCAGTGACTGTATTGTGAACATTCCTGTGTGCAAAAATACAGAGACCAAATCAGGACATTGGATGTCTTCTGCCACTTGCCACCTATTTTGTCTAGACAGATTCTCTCCCTGAAGCAGGTTTAGTTTTCCTAGGGTAGTTGGCCAGCAAACTGTCTGGATCTGCTAGGCTTTCAGCTAAATATTGGAGTTGCAAGCAAGCAGACATATGCCTGGATTTTTATGTGCATATCTGGGATGTATATTCAGATCACCATGCTATCAGAGCAGGTACTTTTACCCTCTGGCATTATTATTAGCCCCCAAGGTACACATTTTAGAAAGAATAATTGAATGTGCACTTAACTGAAAATCAATGGCATATTTGAACAGGGCTATTTGCTGTGAACCCCATCCTTGCTTATACAAAATAAAGTTTACTTTAACTTCAGACTTTGACTCCTTAAACAAATTCACAGTATAATTATTGATGGCATTTCTCTCTAGATAATGAAGTTTAAACAACTATATGCAGCTTTTATTAGCTGGTTTTAAATAATTTCTTTGCAGGACATTCAGTCTCACATGGCTATGATGTCTAGTAAAATGCTTCTTAAAGTACATCACAGAAAATCAGTAAATTTTCTGTCCTTGTACATCCAGAAGAGATTATCAAAGTTACACTGTTGTCAGAAACTACATGGTAAGTGAGGCTGGGACACACATCCTTTGTAATATCCATTTGACAATAAAAACAATTAAGAGTGAGTTAAACACTCATTTTAAAGGCAGTAAAGCTTGGGTTGATATAGTCCCTGTTAGAACATTGGCTGAACATATGGGAAGACTGAGCTCTATGTCCAGTACTACCAAGTGGAATGCATACTTGGCATAAAAAGGATTTGGCACTTTTGAAAACCCCTTTTAGCTTTAGTGGAGAATGTTTATATTTTGGGATATCAGACTATATTTGTACTCTATCAGGGATCATAACATTTAATTTGTAAAAGTTAGAAAGAAAAGGTTGATATGAGTGCTACAGAAGTCCAGTTTAAGTTTGAACAAGATTTTAAATATATCGGAAAGTGATCATTTAGACACATAGATTCTATTGAGTCTTTGCCCAATGAGATTAAGAGTGAAATTTGTGGTACTTTAGATACTACTGTACTGTGGCACTACTGAAAGCAATGTGTCTAGTAAAGATCATGCTTCAGATTCAGTCATGAGAATAAAAAAAAAAATAGCAGCTAATGAAGTTGAACACACAGGCACTCTTCACTGTGGAGCCATGATGAAGAAAAGAAAAGTAGATTAATGGGAAACATAACTGAAAGTAGTACTTTACTATAGAAGTGATGGTGAAATGGTACTTGATTTAAAAGAAGACACCAAGATTGGCATTGACTTCATGTCTCCCATGACAACAGTTTCCTGAATCCTGGCAACATCTACTATTTAGCAAGACAGGCATTCTATGACCCTTGAGGTAATAAGAATAGAAAAAGTGATGCTAAACACGTTGAGAAATGTAATGGGTAAGCATCAGGTAAATGACTACTAAGAATCAATGTGAAGGGCTCTAGGTAAACTCTTAGTGCTGATAAAGTGTGAGAAGCCCAGAGAAAATGACACAACTAAATTCTTATCAGATGGTAAGTCAACGTAGTCAAGCAAATTAAGGGATCATACATTAAAAACAAAAGAGTGGATTATTTGACACACGCTGTAATTAAAATGGATATATTGCTTTCAATGAGTGTGGCAAGGCAGATTAGCATTAGTCGTGCCAACTACATTTCTGAATCTGCTTCTCAGGCTTATAATTAAAATCCTAAATTATTACTGCTGCAAATTAACAATTTTAATGTAGTGCAGACATTATAATCACCAGCATTTAGTTTCTTTTTAAATGGTTTATTTAATGCAAATTTAAACAATAGTCACCTTAGTAAGCAGTAGATACAAGTGGCATCAGCCTTGCCTGAACAATCTGTGTGAGGCAGACTGCTCCATAGTAAGTGTTTTCTCAGACGAAGAGAAATGCTTGGCTCACCATTGAAGGGTAGAGTCTTTAAGGGAGTGTCAGGAAGTCTCACCCAAAGCATCAAGGCTGGAATAAAGCTTACAGAGCCTTCCAACTTAAAACAATGGAATGTTAAAAATGACTTGCATAGTGCTCTGTGCTCACTGTGTGCAGTCTGCTCAATCAATCTGGGAGCACAAAAGCCATTTGTCAGTCCCTGATAGACTAGCAAAGTTCTCAGAAATGGACACATGACCTTACTTCACTCCTATGGCATGAGAAAAAGCTTTCCTTTACATCATTTATCATGAGAAAAATAAATTTTAATGTCTTCCTAGTGTGTTCAGAATTCGATCAATTATACTTGAATCACACTTGCTGAGCAATGTGGATATATATGAAAGGCTGGTCTGAAATTTTTCTCCCTAATCCTTTGTTTTGAACTCTCTCTCTGCTTCTAGCACCGCGGTTCTCAAGCTTTCTAATGCTGTGGCCCTTTAATAAAATTTCACATGTTGTGATCTCAAAACCATAAAATTATTTTCTTTGTTACTTGACTACTATAATTTTGTTACTGTTATGAATTTTAATGTAAATGTCTATGTTTTTTCCAATGGTATTATATAAACCTTGTGAATGGGTCATTTGACCCTCAAATGGATTGCAACCCACTGGGTGAGAACTGATGTTCTAAAGAAACACTACATTTATAAAGTTAAATCACAAAGGGGAAGAAATGATAATATAAAAGGAAAGTTGATAATAAGAGGTTTGATATAATAAGCACTCCCTTTTATTACATAATAGATGAGACTCAATTGTTAAGTGGGCAACTAGTGTTTTTCTTCTCTAAAGTGAAGGTGATTTACAATATACACACACACATATATATTGTAGCTTGGTGACTCTTTACTCTGTGTCTAAAATCCATATATGAATGAGGACATACCATGTTTGTCTTTTTTTTGACTGGGTTATATCATTTAGGATGGTTTACTCTAGTTCTAGCTAATTCTAGCCGTTTGTCTGAGCATTTCAAGATTCCATTTTATTATTTTTTTTTTGGTTTTGTTTGTTTGTTTCTGTTTTTTTCCTCTGAGTAGTATTCCAATGTGTAAATATACCACATTTTCTCGATCCATTCTTTAGTTGAAGGGCATTTAGGTTGCTTCCAGGTTCTGGCTATTACAAATAATGTTTCTATGAACATAGTTGAACAGGTGTACTTGTATGAATTTGCATTTTTTGGGTATATGCATGCCTAAGAATGGAATAATAGAGCTAATTTAAGCTTTTTACAACCTTTCCCAAAATTGAAATTTTGCCCTGTTTACTTTGCATGCTTTTTTATTGTTAGTTTCACTCCCAACTATGACTCATTTTAAAATCATTCCCCAGAGCCACCTATATTCTTACTTCTTTTGGCCAATAACCTAGAATTCACAATCAATTTAAAATATATGTAGTGATGAGTAGTAATATTTTGTTTATAACCTAACAAATAAAGCTTACCTGAAGATCAGATAAGCAAAGCAGCCAGCTACTAGAAACTTCCCACCTCTACCAATGTTCATACCTGTCCTCAGATTGCACTGCTCTCCCCCAATAATCAAAGTCACTGCTCCTTTCTCCTTCTGACTTACATGCCACTCTATTGATGGGATTAAAGAAGAGGGATTCCCAAGTACTGAGATCAACATTTTGTGAACTCTATTTCTCTTTTAGACCGATTCACCTCGTGTAGCTCAGGGTAGCCTTGCTCTATCTACCTTTGTCTCCTGATGCTGAGTTTATGTGTGCCACCACTGCCTGGCCTCTGTGACTAACTCGTGTGACTGCTGCAGTTAAAAATGTGTACCACCACTACCTGGCCACTATGGCTGTGGTTAGCTTTTCACTCTGATCTTCAGGTAAGTTTTATTTGCTATGCCATGAACAAAATATCATTACAGTAATGTCAACTGTATGATTTTCTGAGAAGTAATAGTTCATTCATATTTCAAATATCTATTCTAGATCTTTAATGCATAATAGACCAGACAGATTATTCAAGAGAAATGAGTCTTCACTCATATCAACACTTCTATACACACGTGATACAAAATAACCCTTAAGTGTCATTAAATTATACATGCTGGTTTAAATAAATATAAATTAGAAAGACATGGGTTAGCATTAGAATCCAGAAATTCAATAATTTGATTCCATCATTGATTATATGAGATAAACTTTTACTTCCCTCTTAATTACATTCACCTTCTACTTCCTCGCATTTGTTTCTGTGCTTATATTTTGATAGCTTCTATTGACAATACCTCCATTCAGAATGCTAGATTAGGCATAGGGCTTACATTCTCCTTCTAATATATATTTTGAATAATAATTCCTATTTTCCCCTTTTTATATTACCCAGATCTTTCATTTGTGGCTAATATAAAGAGTCTTAGGAAATGTCAGACTCTCAACTAGTAATATAATATGCTGAAATGAAGCTAGGGAAAACCTGTAACACTCTGTTGGGTATTGCAATATTGAAAAATCAGAAATGAAAATTTGATTACACTGAAATTTTGTTGACTAATAGAAAGTATTTATGAAGGACAGTAGCTATGACTACCAAGGCAACCATTATAAGCACTACTCTTACAGGAACACACCTCCATTACTATTGGGACTCCAAACTTGTACAGCCACTTTGAAATCAATGTGGCAGTTCCTCACAAAATTGGGAATCAATCTACTTCAAGACTTACCTATACCACTCTTGGGACATAACCAAAGGACATTCAATCATACCACAATGACACTTGTATAACTATGTTCATTGTGACTTTATTCATGATAGCTTGAAACTGTAAGGTCCCACAACTTAGGGGTCCCACAACTAAAGAACAGATAAAGAAATTGAGTTTATATACACTTAAAAATGGAGTATTACTCAACTGTTTTTCTTTTTAATAACTTCATGAAATTTTCAGGCAAATGTATATCTTCCTGTGTGAGGCAGCCCAGACAGTGGAAGGCAAATATGGTATATATTTACTATTAAGAGAATAACAATTGTTAAGTAAATGCTAATCAAGCTACAATACACAGGCCCATAAAAACTAAGTAATAAGGAGGGCTCTAGCTGAGATAATAGATCTCTCTGGTACAAGCATAAATAGATTGCTCTCATCTACTAAACACAGTTTGGGACTGGAGTGGGAGCGATCAGGTGGATTGGGGGAGGCAGAGTGTGTATAAAGAGGCACCTGGAATTGGAGAGAATGTGTGGGTCTATATGGGAATCTAATGCAGTGAAAACCACCTGGATTCTATGAAGGTGAACCTAGTGAGGACTCCTAGTAATGGAAGCTATAGCATGAAGGGGCCAGCTTTTATAGCCAGACAAGGCTTCTAGTGGTGAACCTGGTTTACATTCTGTTGAGTTGTTGGCCAAGAGGAACCCATGGAGGTCCCAAACAACACAGTCTGATACAAGCATGAAGGGCCACTCTCCAAAATCTGGCAATGGGGCCCCAATTGCAAAAAAATAATATCCATACAGTTCACTTAATGTAGAGAGCTCAAGCTAGTGCCTGCATTGAGCTTTTATTCATGCATTTTAGTCTCTTTAGTGCAGGAAGATGCTCTTCCAAACTACAGAAAGAGAAACCTGGTATCAAACTATCCCCAAAATCCCTGCCCTATAGTCTGTCCTGCCTGCAGGATGTGCTGAACCAACAATGGTGGCACAGAGCTTGTGGAACCACCTAACTTAATGCCAGGTTTAATTTACGGCTCAAGCCATAAATGGGAGTAGATGCCCCCATACACCCAAGATAGCTGGGGACTGGAGACTAGATTGGTCAGAAACCTATGGTAGAACCAAACAGGACTGAGGAATAAATAAATAAATAAATAAATAAATAAATAAATAAATAAATAAATAAATAAATAAATAGATTTCTCAAGAAGTCTTGTTATGCATGCTTTATCCAATAACCATCAGATGGTTTTCCTCCAGCAGCAGGTAGGACTCCACACAGAAACCCACAGTAAGACATTATGTAGGCAGAGAGGCTAGATAGGATTTCTCCTTTTTTTCTCTCACCTCAGAGATCAGGAAATGCCCCAGAGGAGGGGAAATATTTCAGAAAAGATGGAGGATGCCAGGAAAACATGACCCACTGAAATCAACCAAGCAGAGCTCCTATGGGCTCATAGAGGCTGGTTAAAAATCACTCTCCATAATAAAGCTTCTCATGGCTGCCTTTAAGTTTGTCATGGATATTGATCTGAGGATAAATGAGAAAGTTTGAGGAAGTAGGAAAACATGATATCGATGACTCAAAATGAAGAAGCAAATATGTAGCTTCAAGGAAAATAAGGAGAAAACCAAAAGGTACAGTTTTTCAATCTGATTTACATATTGAAATATGGTAGTAGATTTTCATTCACTGAAGTGTATGAGAAAGTATGTAAACATAAAGGATTTCTGCTGATCAACAAAAGTAGTAATATTGAACTATGTGAGGTTCATATTGAAACTTTGAAATCATTACTTTTTGTAGCTTATGAGTAATCTATGTCATTTTATAAATATCCTTCCTTATTCCTGTATCATTAGAAATATTTATGTAGACTTAAACATATATGGAATATGATTTTATATCTATAAGGTATATAATTTCCTGTCTCCTTTAAATCATGCTCTCACTTTTCATTTACATTTAGCTAGTGAAAATTGCATTCTATTTGAAACTCACTCTAGACTTCAAAGAGGGAATATTCCTAAAACACGAAGTGATGGAGCATAAAATAACACCATTATGTTTCCTAAAGCACAAAACCTTTGCATACATTATTCCTAAATTCATAGTTGATGCTTATATATTTTCTTTGCCAGCTGTGAATAGCAGTTTTAGAAACTTGATATATTCAAGGGTTACCTGAACTTACCAGTAGTGCTTTCATTAAAATATGACTATACATATTTCTACTATAATCATCTGAGAAAAACATTATGCCCATTCTTGCATCTCACAAAATTGTATATCCATGCTGAAAATAATACAGGATTCATGTGTTCTTATTTTGTATTCCTACCTTATGGAGTATGTGGGCTAGTCTCACCCTTTTCTTGGACAGGTTTGATGATATGTTGCAAGAGAAATGCACAGTGCTTTGGCATATGGAGATTCTCATAGTTTTATCACTTGCATTGTACCTTGCTATCCTTCTTAAAACATTTATGGTTGTAGAGATGGATCAGCTATTAAGAGTACTTTCTGCATTTGCAGGCAGTCCAGGTATACTCAGAACCCAGATGATGGCTCTTGAACAATGTGACTCCAGTCACAAAACCTGATTCATGAGCAGAAAGGATATAGGTTATGTTCATATATATACATGAAAACCAATATTCATAATCAAAAAATTTAAAAGATAAACTCTTAAAATCATCCACTATTTGAAGATCTTATCTATGTACTATTTGACATCATGTTGAAAGTATAATAATAAAAAAGTACTTATGAAAGACAAACTGAAAGCAACCTAGATGCCCCTCAAATGAAGAATGGATGGAGAAAATATGGCACATTTACACAATGAAGTAATCAGAGGGGAAAAACAAAACAATGGAATCTTGAAATTCACAGGAAAATAGATGGAACTAGAAGAAACCATCCTGAGTGAGGCAACCAGTCACCAGAAAAAAAAAATCCAAAAACATGAGCTTTCTAGTAGTAGCTGGTGGAAGCAGAAGAAGACAAGAAGACAACAATAGATAAACATTGAACTGAACTCTTGGAATCCAGTTGTAGACAGGGAGGAGTGATAAGAAAGACCACATTACAAGCAGGTTTTTCTAGCCGGACTGAACCCAGAGCCGTGCCAACCCCCAATAACACACAGAGATATTGTATTTAATTATTATGCTGTTGGTCTGTTATTAGCATTTCTTATTGGCTAGCTCTGTCTTAAAATATTAACCCATTTCTATTAATCTAGATATTTCCACATGGTCTTGGCTTACTGGATAGAGGTCCAGAGTTCTGTTCTCTCTGTCCTCCATGTTCAATCCTACTTCTTTCTCTCTCCTCCTTTTTTTTTTAAAATAAAATAGTATAAATCACTATATAAATCAATAATAAAATAGTTTATTATTTTTACAAATGTTATTGATTACAACATTTTGGTTTTATTTGTGATTCAAGTCATTTTTATACCTGTTTTATTATTCTGAAATAATCACAAATGAAGTAAATATTTTGTAGTTTCAAATGAATCCTCTGAGTTTCTGTGAGTAATGAGTTTTTTTCATTTTTGCCAAATTATAAATATATACAAGGAACACTTAATTTGAAAATATATCCTTCTTTTAAGGTTGATGGGAGATGTCATTCTCTAAATATTGGTTATTGTATTTCTCTTATTGGTTAATAAATAAAGCAATGTTGGCCAATAGGAAAGCAAGATATGTGAGACTAGGATACAAGGAAGAGAGAGGAAGTAGTACGTAGAAGTTTCAAGAAGGTGGACGGAAAAGGCAGAATGCCACCCCCTCTCTCCGGTAAGATGAGACCACATGGAATTACTTAAATTAATAGAAATGTATTATTATTTAAGACAGAGCTAGCCTATAAGCAATTAGTAACTGGCCAACAGTTTTATGTTGAATACAGTGTCTCTGTGTGTTATTTGGGGCTGGTGCAGCTCTGGGACCAAACCAGCAGGAAATAAACTACTCATAACAAGATTTTTTAAATTTTCATTTATTTGTTTGGGTGCTATGGTAAACATGGATACCAGAGACAACTTACAGGAGTTGGCTCTCTCCTTCCACCCCATGTTTGCAGGAATACAATCAAATCACTGTGTTTGAGGGACAACTGTATACATTGGGACATCTTTCTTGACACATATTTTTTAATATTAATTTATTTTTTAATTTTTATTTTACATATTGATCCCAGTTCACTCTCCCTTCCTCTTTCCCTCTCTCCTACCCTCTCATGCCCCACAACCACCCTCCCTTCCCATCCCCCTCCCACTCTACATATAGGGTGTTGCTCTCCAAGATAGTCATATATATCTATCAAGTCATTAGGAGTAGGGACTAGGACTTCTCACCTGTCTCTAGGTTAAGGGAGTATCACTCCATGGGGGATGTGCCCTCAAGGTTCTTTTGTGCACCAGGAATACATCTTGTTTCCACTGTCCAAGGTCTTTTAGACTGCTCCAGTCTTCTAGGTGAGACCCATGTTCAAGTGCATGACTCCCAGCTATCAGTCTGGGGGCCCATTAGCTCATGCTTGTTCAGGTCAGCTGTCTCTATGTGTTTCTGCAGCCTGGTCTTGTTCTTACTCTCTGCATCTGGATTTCAGTTTGGCTCAATGTTTACTTGTGGGTGTTTGCTTCTGTTTTCATCAGCTATTAGATGAGGGCTCTATGATGGTAGATAAGTTAATCATCAATCTCATTATCAGGGAAGGGCATTTTTGGTAGACTTTCCACTGTTGCTCAAATTTTTAGTTGGGCTTGACCCATATTCTTAAAATGAGCTTTTATCTAGCAGTTTTATAATGCTGAATATGAATTACACTTTTTATTAAGTATATAATATATTGAAATGCTAAGGCTGACTACATTAAATGATATTCCTCAAGATGAAATTATGTAGAATCCTTATCTTTAAGTGAATTTGTTACTTGTAAATAAAACTTGTCTATATTTTTCCCATAACTTACAATGCTCTGAAATACATACACATTGTAAAAACCACATATAATGGCCAAGTTAAGGTAATTAATAGATTTATTACTTAATGTTTTCCTGATTTTCTTGTGATAATACTAAAATTTCCTCACAGAGTTTTGAGCTAAGCTTTCTCTGTGTAGCTGTGGCTGTGCTAACTCACTCTGAAAATCATATTGGCTAAGATTCTCCTGCTGGGATTAAAGTTGTGTCTCGCCACCCCTGGCTACAAGATGCATTAGTATTATTCACCATAGTCACTATGTAAAGTTGTCTCTAGAATGCATTTTTTCTATCCTGTATCCTTTGTATAGGATCTTCCCAGTCCCCTCTCCAAGCCTATGGTAACTAACATCTAATTCTTTTCCCATGTATCTCATCATCTTTGGTGAGAAACACCTAAAAGTGAGATCAATCATCATTTGTCATCTGCACCTGACAGTTTTTATAATCTCAATTCAATGTTCTTCTGGTCACATGACAGAATCTCCTTTTTTTAAAGCCTCAGTGATAAACCATCAACTATATACAGCTCTTCTCTAATTTTTCATGTATTGATGGATACATAGTTAATTCCATACCTCAAGTTTTAGGAATCCTGCAGAGTTATCAGGTAACTATACTTTTTGAACTAAAGCTTAGTTCCACAGATATGATAGAGTAGTTATATCCACCATTCCAAGCATACCAATTTAAAAATAAAGAATGGTGACAAGCAGAGAAAGGAGATTTAATCCTTGCCCATTACAAACTGGAGCAAATAGAGGACACAGTAACTTTAAGTTTGTCATTAAAGGTATTTATGCAAGGTCTAAGAAGAGGCAGAATAAGGTCAAGAACAACAATGATGCATAATTTAGAAATCATGTTCAAAATAGAATTCATCTCACTATTTCCTTATCTTTTTCAGTAAGGTGACCTCTTATACTATTAGTTGACTAATTACTCTGTGGATAGGAGGAATCACTGTGGTTCCCATAAGATGATCTGCTGTAGGATCTTGCCTCTTCTGTATCATAGAAATGAAGTTAACATCCTGGTAGTGGCCTTTGCTATTCCTGGAATTCAAGGTGCATAATGTCTTAAGACAAGCTTATCTCTTTGTGCCTCAACCTTAAAGTGGAAGAGGACAGAAGAAAAATTAGGTGATGCCCCTTTTTAGAGAAACTTTCATGAGTGACTAACATGCTATACTAGTTCCTTTTCTGTTGATGTGATAAAACCCCATGGCCGAAAGCAGCTTAAAGAAGAATGCTTTTTTTAGCTTACAGTTCCAGAGGGCTGGAGTCCATAATGTCAGAGATAATGTGTACACAGGAATGGTGGCAAAACCTGGAGTTGAGGATTTATTTCCCAAACCTACACAGAAGTAAAGAGAGTGAAATGGAAGAGCCTGTATCTAGTGTTACGCTGCCTTCTGCAAGGCTCTGCCTTCTAGAGGTTCCATAACCTTCTAAACCAATGCCATGAACTGTGTTCAAATACAAGATCCTATAGTGGATGGTTTCTCATCCAGACCACAAAATGTCTAGGAACAAAGATAAACAGGCAACCAAAAGTAAAGGAAAGAAACAGAAACAGAAGGTGATGGCATGGTTTTACCCTGTGCTCAAGGGAGGATCAATGTTTCTGTGAATATTTGTCCTCTAATTGATTGTTCCTGTTTGTGCCTTATAATCAAGCTACAGCAACAGTGACCACATTTGTGCCATAAGTCCCATGATTCATGTGCTCAATAGTTTTCCTAGTGTTTTATCTTAACATGGTAGTCTCTCAGATAGGTTGAAAAAAATATAGTGTATCTTCATTTCTTGTCTTTCCTTTTTATAGTGAGGTTCAGCTTATTGATTCCTAGGTGAAGTACACTTATATCACTCTGGATTAATAAGTTATCACTCAGTGTTATTAAGTCTTTGGTGTGTGATTGCAATAGAATCACACATTGCTACCACCTTCAGGCTGCAACATCACTTTAATTCTCCTCCCACTAACAGATGGAAACTTGACTGAGGTGGACCAGTGATATTCTTTGACTTACCTAGAGTAGTAGGTTGTTGTTTTGTAACTTCTGAGGCTGCACTGAGAAGCCTACAAACCTGCATTCTGACTCTGTGGAAAGCTGCTATAAAAGTTTCCCAAGGATGTAATGCAAATGGATGTAGGCTCAGATGCCACCAGAAACTCATTGCCTATAACAATCAAGCAAGAGAAGCTGTGTGAACTTTTAAGTTGGATGGCTCTCCCTCAGTACACCAAGATAAAACAAGAATAAATGCCATCCAACCAAAAGGCAGAAACCTTAGAAAGATTATTTCATGGCTAAATAGTAAAGTTATCGAAAGACAAATGAATTTGTGAACAGTTTCTTCTCACTCACTCAATCAATCTGTGTGTGTGTGTGTGTGTGTGTGTGTGTGTGTGTGTCTGTGTGTGTGTCTGTGCACGAGTGTGTCTGTATTCATTGTACTATATCGTAACCGTACCTAGTTGGAAAAACTAAACTTTTATGTCTACAGAACTTAACCTTGAAGTGCATTTGAAGTTACAGAAGAAAAATAACCATATTTGATAGTTCTTTTTTCAAAGAGAATTCTGTAATATTTTAACTGATTATAAACAAATATATTTACAAATATATTATTTACCAATATACATTATGTTTTGGTAAAAAAAATATTATAAAATTCAGAAACAATTTACTCTTTTAATAATATTTTGTGAGAAAATATATATTTATGTATTTTATTTATATAATTGCACAATATACTCCTATAAGGGTATATCAGTAACATATCCTTAATAAAAAAAATATATATATATATACATATATATCAAATATTTAATACTAAACACAAACATATGAGTCATACTAACTTGACTCATTAGCTTCTATATACATACATGTAAAATAACAATTAAAGAAGATGTTATTAATTTGAGATGAAATAGGGACAAACGAAAGGTTGGGGGGGGGAAACAGATGTGGTAATTAAATAAATGCAGAGTAATTACATGGAATCCCAAAATATTTTTATAAGTGTGCTAAAAATTATACTTGTCTATGACAGCTGGTCTTACTTCTCATAAAAAATGCTTGGGTACTCAGTTTCTGATTTAGAGATATGTGCATTAAAATCATTGTCAGTCAGATCTTTCAATTTCTCTTTGCTGTTTACAACTTGTAGCTAAACTTATTTTCATATCCATAAATTTGTTGATCTACATTTTAAGACTTTCAGTAGAAAATAAATAATTTGTAGTCTTATAACCTAAATTCCCCAATTAGTTACAAAATAGAACATATTTCACTATTGGTGACAATACCTCCTTTTTTCTAGTGCTTTCTTACTTATATCCTTTGTCAAAATATAATTCAATTCATTTTCCCAAGAGTTCTTGTCAAATAATTACTATTTACTATTTTAAGTGCTATGGCTGGTTCCTTTTAGTCTGTTTTTTGCATTTACATAGCAAAAAACCACACACATTTATATCTGCAATAACTGTTGATATTCAGTTGATGTTTTTATTGTTAATTTTGCCTCACTGTTTTTATATTCATCTAATTCCTGACTTCCCACTCTTCTCCAACCTCCACCTTGCCTAAGTGGTCACCTTACTGCAACTTTCCTATACAGCCTTCTCCAAGTTGCTTCATTTGTAGCTGTCCTTGACTTTACATTTCTATGTATTGCCATAATTCATAGTACTAAATGTTTGAAAATTGCTGTTTAAACATTATTTTGTAGCCACTACTTCACTTCAACATCTGGTACCATGTATAATATATTTCTAATGCAATTAAAGCATTTGGCTTAGTTAAGCCTCATTTGGTTGCTGTGAACAGAGATAAATTCAACCTTGTTGAACAAAATCAAGGCCTAATCTGTGGAATCAGAAGTATGCATAATACTGAACTAGATGAGATATGGCAAGCTTCCTGATAGAGAATGGAAATGTTGAGATTGCTTCCTCATGGAACAGCACTGATCACTTTCACAACTCTGTTCATTCTGGTCTTTTCATTTTCTTCAAGGTGCCATGGATTCTTCACTTGTGTAACTGTTTGCTTTATCTAAAAATAGCCACAAAATGGTTCTCACAGATTCTGAGTTCATATGAAGTTACACATTTGCTGTAGCATCTGTGTGGTATAACTCTTCTATGCACAGAATCTTTACAGGCAGTCTGTATCCATTTCTCAGCTCTGCCACTTGTCAGCTGGGTAAAGTTCAGCGAACTGCTCTGTTGTAAAACTGTTTTTGCAATGAAGTGATATAACAATTTCATTGCAAATTTGTTTCCATAAGGATTAATTCTACAGATGGTGTAAGGCTAACTCATTCATCATGCCATTAACAAGATGCTAATGAGAAACTCATTTAATTATCAAGTGCAGCAGCTTTTTTGGATTAGGCTTTTTTGCTGCTGTAACAACTAAAATCTCACAGTGTCTGGAAAAAGCAGTCTTCCTTTTTCCTGTTCTGTGCTGGATTCACTGAAATATCTCCATTTGTAATAACACCTTAGTGCATTTTTGTAGAAAGAAGACAAAAATTGTGCTTCTCCTTGAGTCCTTTACTAGAATGAGTTGAGATGACACAAAGAGTCTTTTGAAAGATATGTGATTGATAGACCTAACAAGCTATCATTTGAGAAAAGACATTGGGCATACTTTCTTGATTCCTCTAGAATAATATTCATGGCTTTGGTTCTCGGTGGCTGGATCCAGAGTTCTGTTCACGTCATGTTCCCTTATATTCTCTTTTTTATTCCAGATTCTGAGAGCACTGTTTTTCTGAGTGTGACTGGATATAAAAAATATTATTGTCATTAATTGTAATATTTGTTTGTTCACTTTCAGAGAACTCTTTTGAAAAAAATATTGTTTTATGACTCCAAGGTATTATAGAGTGTGATGTGGCTTAGTGATCAATGCCAGTTCATGCCTTACTTTGTGGGATGAAAAAGATAGAAAAGACTTTAAAGCCAGAAGATAGAGAGAATGGCTGAGCAATGCTATATTTAGTATATGATGAAGTCTTCGAAATGTGACCTCATAGTTGATATGGAAGATATGGGTCATCAGGCAATAAGGAATCTGGGTGGCTCGTGGGATACCATTCCCTTACAGATGAACTTTTGGCCACAGAAGGATTCTGAGGAAGGAGTAACCATTGTCTTTAGTTGTTTATGAACTAGTGAGTCATCCAATATTCAAGCTGTAAGGGATGGCTTTAAACACAGTGTCACTTCTTCAACCTAGGTTAAACTCAATAGGACAAAAAGTAAATAAAAATAAATGAATAAATAAATAAATATATAAAAGATATGAATGTGGAGAAGATATTTGTGTGGAAGATTGAAGTTTGGCAAGAGTGACAGGAATATAAAAGAAGACTGCAGTGAGAGATATCAGAATATAGCATACTCATGTATGAAACTGGCAAAGAAAAGTTTGATAATCAAGAACAATTTTAATAAAGAATAATAACAGTAAGTCTAAGCAAAGTCTACCAATGTTTCCTAAACCAAAAGTTATTCACTATCCTTTTCAGAAAAATAAAAAGTTCTCTAATGTTTTCCTATAATATGAGACATTCACTAAAATGCTGAAGTAACGATTGCTAAAATGCATCTTTTCTGGGTGTATTTTAGATATATATTCTGCATAGTTCAAAAGCTGTAAGGATTTTTTATCCTATTGCTCATGGCTATCATTCATAAACTGATGGATTATTCATATTAAAAATTCATGGGATTATTCATTGTTCCATCCCACCATCCATTCCACACCACATTCAGTCATAGGCCAAAAATTTCTGAACATGTCTGTAAAATAAGAGTCTTGTAAGTTTTCCCTTATTCCAGTGGTCTCACTAGCATCTGGGGTGTTCTAGCCACACTTGAGGTCATATTCTTGTCTAAGATTTTCTAGTATTCCTGACTTTTTTCTAAAGGAATTCTGTCTATAAGTCATCATGCAAAGATTATATTTCAAGTCTCCACTCCAAGGACTATACCCTGAGGGGGGGAATAAAAATATGAATTAAAGCCGTAGAGAAGTCTTCTGTAACTGATTATACTTTCACTTGGAGAATGAAAATAATCAGCTCTTCTGGCCTGCAATGTGGTGATATCTTGCTTGTACAAATAAAGCCTGTCTGATTGTCAGAGAATGGATCTTACCATTACCTAAACATAGAAGTCTGGAGTTCTATACAAATAGACAGGATGTGAGGTAGCTGGGTAGCAATAGAATCTAAGCAGGGAGAAACAGAAACTTTCTCTCTTGTCTGCAGAAACATTAAGTAGGTAAGGAGTAATGGTGGCTTGATCCTTCTCTCTGATCTCTTAGCATTTTCCTCTCTATATGACTCTAAGTTTCTATTTACTTAAACCAGTTAAGAACTCTGTTTACACTATATGTTTAAACATTAACTGAAATTTTTATTTTGGTGTGGCTTTGTCATTTAATAGCCAGATACAGGTGAATATGTGCCCATATACTTGAAATGATATTACAATTAAAGCTTGTTCCAAAAAATTCAAGTCTTTAATTAAAGGGTACTCTGAACACATTACATTGTTAAAACAAAAGATATAATATGGTTTAAATTACAAAATTGTATGGGAGTGTGTGTGTGTGTGTGTGTGTATATATATATATATATATATATATATATATATATATATATATATATATTTGTGTTAGGAAGGCAATAACTTAAGAAATGTTTTATTTTAACTCTTCTAAATATTTTACATAATAAATTTTCTGTGAGTTTATTGTATATAAACTTAATTCCCTGATGAATTTTTATTGTAATACAGATATATATACAAGTACAATATATGCCTGACTAATATAGCAATACATAGGAATGTTTAAGCTCAAGTTGAAGAATTTATAGCATATTCTTACTGTTTCAGATACTGAAATATTTTCTTTCAATAAACACAAAATTCCCATAAAAAATGGATGGTTAGTGAGTATTATTTTAACCAGACAATTATGTTGTTATAAATAATAAGGAAGAAGCTAACTCAATTATTCTGGTTATTTTTTTCTTATTTCCCATGAGAGGTTTTTAACTCTATCTTGTAAGGTAATCATCTAATTTTGGCATCAAATAGACATAAATATACCACAGAATGGGATATAAGATGCTGTAAGGCTTTGGATATGAACCAAGAATAACTTGACTTAGGTCGACGAGGATCAACAAGGAGGGAAGATTCTTCTCAGTATTTATTGGAATAGCACATTAGATACCAAATTGTTTGTGTTCCCATCATGACCTTGCCCATGAGAAAATTCCACATATTATAAATACCTGTGATATTTGTCTTTCAAATAAATCACAAGTAGGTGAAGAAAACAGAATTCTGGTTGACTAAAAGGAGTGTGCTGCCTCATCTCTTTAGCCTGTCTCTGTGCCTTATCTTCATATTGCACTAATCTAGCCATAAGTGATTTCTAATTGCATTTTGAACCGCATTTGTGTTCAACTGTTGGAAAGGTTTGTTATCTAAAAATCTCTGCTGTCTATATTAGAACCTACTTCTCTGCATGCATGGGTCATTTACATGAGAAACTTCCATCCTTATCTGCAACTCTCATTATCCAAATTAAGCCTCTGACCTTCTTTCCATTTAGCTAATTAAGGTTTAATGACAACAGGATTCAGATGTGAAAAAAGAGGAAAGGTTCAAGTTTTCCCTGTAACTGGACCAAGACCTTAGTAATTTCCAATGTAGGCTAAATAGGTTTTTGTGACTATGTTCTTATATATTCTCAACTCTTGATCTAAATCTCCCTCCCAAAATATCTAAATGTAACAAATATTTAAAATATAAAGATGTTTGCATAGCCCAAGAATGACAATACTCTACTGTTTTCTCCAAATATAACTTTAAGTGAGCATCAACCTTTTACTCTTCACTTAGGTTGAATTTAAGTAAGTTATTAGGAATTTACACCATGGTTCCTCATAAGATATTTTTATAATGGGTCAATAAAATAACATGAAAACCACTATTTTGATTTACTGCATAAATCAAGTTCAACGTATACTTTTCTCTGTGAACAGTATATGTTATGAAATGAAGGTTTACCAAAGACATAGAGCCTTAATTAAAACTGAATTCTTTTGAATGTGGAAATGTGGCAGTTTGAAGCAAATGCTCAGTAGCCCATGCTCAGGAGTCCAAAACATCTGTGCACCTAAACAAGAGCCATCCTTACCTTCTTGCCCCATACATCTGTACAGTTGTTTCAAGCTCCAATTTTCTTTCCACAGTCACATAATTATGCATCTTAATCAATAACCAAACATTGTAATGATGTATGTTTTTGTTATTATAACTGAGAGAAAGAGTTAGTGAGTGCCTGAGAGAGAGAGAGAGAGAGAGAGAGAGAGAGAGAGAGAGAGAGAGAGAGAGAGAGATATGAGGGAAGTAGAAATAAATGTAATGTGTGTACTTGGGTTGCTGTTGTCCCTGTATGTCCAAATGTAGGAAACTGGAGAATTTAGAAATTTTGATCTGCATTCTCCACCTTATTCTTTGAGACAATGTATCGTATTAAATAGTAACTGGGTTTGTAGCCAACAAGTCCCAAGCAATTCTCCTGCTTGAACCTGCAGTAACACTACTGTTATATAGGTTCATAACTACTTCAGGCTTTTGCATAGATACTGATTTTTGCAAACTCCAGTCCTCATACTTATTCAGCAAACATTCTTCCCCACTGAGGTGTTTACCCAACCCCAAGTTTGAGCATCTCAAAGATAACTGTAGAAGGATAGCAAAACTGTTAAGTGGATAAAAGCATATGTAGATCACACTGATAATGAGTTTAATCCAAAGAACTGAATTAAAAAACAGAACATGGAGGTTGGCCTTTACAATTTCCACAATCTTACAGGGAAATGAGAGGCATACATAAGAGAATCACCCAAAGACTACAGGATCACATCACTTAGAATGCAACGTTGTGGTGGAAACATTAAGAGAATATACTTCAATAAAATTAAAGAACTCATTCATTATATCCTCTGACATATCATATGTGATTGTGCATAAATATACACATGAAAGAAAAAAATAATATAAATTAAAAAAAATGTGAAAGTATTATGCTGTTATTTCCCTTTTATAGTCTCTTTAAAAAACTATAGCAGAATAAATAAGATTAAAGAAAGAGTATTAGAGGAAGGAGAAGAGGAGATATAACAAATAAGATAATGAGAAAGAATATTATTAACAGACATTACATGTATATGCTTAAATACAACATTTTTATAAAATTAATATACTACTAAAATAGATTAGTGAGCTATAGATGGACTGCAGATGTTACACACATTTATAATTTATTTTTATGCTGCTCTCCGTGTCAAACACCATTTCTTGTAAAGCCTTCTTTAATCTAAAGACAGCACAAGTGTGAACTATTTTCCCTTATTGCATACAAGCAAATTGAAACACAGAAGGGAATTGAAGTGCTTTCCTAAGGTCAGACATTTAATTCAAGGGTGTGGATAAGATGTGTGTCTCCCTGGTTTCATTTCCTAAATTCTACTGGCCCGAAGTTTCAATTTAAATGATGGGAGACTATTTCTCATGAATAATGTATTCAAGGAAATATTTTGATGAGAGGTATTTTCTGTGTTTTCTACTTAGTTCCTAGTCAGCCATAAGCATATGGACACACTGTTTCTCAGTTTTGCACACTGGTACAGGGTCTCTGTCCAAGACACTGATGCCCCATAAAAACACATCTGCTGTGTGTTCCCAGTGTCTCATCCTCTCAAGTAGTGAGCATTCCATTGTTTCTTCTATTTAGACCTAGAGGTCCAGAACGCTTGTTTCTTCTTCTGGAAACAAGGAATCAGTGTAAGAGTAGTTGGCTCACGGTTCCAAGGCTACTCAAAAGACCTACAAATCCTGTTGCTCTTGGAACAGACATCTGTATGTTTAGCCATTGAACACAGTTATCCCTGAAGCTAATTAGGCAGATGTAATTATCTGCTAGATTAATCAATGAAACTACTTACAAAAATCTGACATTAACCTTTTCTAACAAACTACCTTATTACCTCCTCTGAGGGGAAATAAAACCTAGAAAAACTGGGAAAATGGACAGCTTTGACTGAAAAAAAAATTACACTTACAAGAAGGCAATGTTTGCAAACCAAGGACATGTGTAATAATACAACTCACTCCATTGTAAGTGACAGAAACCAAGCCAGAACAGCCTTATGCACAAGCTGACTATTTTGAATCATGAAACAATAGCTTATGCAAATAGCTAAAAAGAACACCAGCCACTAGCCACCAGCCACTAGGCTTCAGGTAAAAGTGGATTTAAGACTCTCAAAGTTCTTGCTAGTGCTGATTTTTAGATCTACATTGTGGTAAAACATGTTATCTTCAAGAAGCATAAAGCCATGAAGAATATCTCAATATTTCTATTTGTCACACCCACCTTAAAACACAAGCAACCAGGACTACAGAGACAGATTCTCCTTGGACATGCAGCATTTTCCTTCTCTACTGTTGCTTCTGACATGCAGAGTTTGTGATGTTCTTCTGAAGTTTATTCCCTCCAGTACTGTAGTGTTCTAAAGAAATTATTCAAAGGAGTAAGTGAAGATCCACTTGAAACAGCTGGAAATGTTTCTGTTTGCCTGATTTAGCCTCCAGTGAATAAAAAGAATTTACACAAGTTTTAGAAAGTCACTGTTGCTATTCTTCGCAAATTTCATTATCCTGTCTCAGCCCAGCTTTCTCCATTGATGTAGTTCAAATTTCTCAATGCAAATTACATTATTATGCCCACTTTCCCCAGCCAAAATTTCCCCACATGGGCCTTATATTATAGTTATGCAAATTCAGTAACAACTCTTAGTGAATTTGAGTTTCTTGAAAGAGTCCCTGGATCTTGTTAATTTTTGTATTACCAGTAAAACAGATCCTACTGTCATTCTTACAAAATTGTTAGAATTTTTTAACTTAGTTATGCTGAGTTAATATTGTTATGTTTTCATAAGAACACTATGAAATAAAATATAACTTTATTTATTTTCAATATATAGAGAATATGCCATATCCTTCTGCAATCAACCCTGTAAAGCAATACATTCTTAGATTCTACTTCTTGAAAATTGTTCACTTTAAGAAACCTACTTTTACAAATCATTAATTTTTTGTTTGAGTGTGTGAGCATGCCTGATTTATATACATTGTGTATGTGCCGTAGGCTTCAGAGGCAAGGAATTTGAGTTAAATAGAGTTGGTGAAGGTTTCAGATGCCCTGGAATTTGAGTTGAAGCTGTCAAGACCCACCTGGTGTGCGTTCTTGAACAGGAAACAATGTCTTCCAAGTAATCATTAAGTGCTGTAAGCTTCTGTCCATCTCTCCAGCTTCTTCTAATGTGGAGAATTCTGGATGATTTTATGTACTTATTCTCACAAACTTTGTATCTTATCATCCTGTGCATTTTTTAATTTGTAGGTTTTCAGATGAGTGAGATATAAATGACCTTCTTAGGATTTTTCGGTTGATTTTTATCTTTTCTATAAATTCCCTTTACAACCAGTATGAAAAACTTTATTAAAGAGCTAAAGTATTAATGATTTTGTTTACATTGTCTCCCTCAAGAGTCATATTAGTAAAGATATGCGCATCCCCAGGGGACCAGTGTTTTGAGTGTGGTGCCAGGATCCCACACATAGGTGATGCTCTCAGCATGCATGGCTTTGTATGTTTTTTGTTTCATTGTGCACTAATTTGCTGATATGCTTCTGATAATGTCTACAAAAGGAGAAACCTGATTGATTGGCTTTTATTTTCACCTGCTACCTTTTTCTATAGTGTGTTTTAATCTTAGTCTACTAAGTAATCCACAGCCTTCCCTTCACTGTGCATGTAGGTCTTTTATTTTCTTTCTCTGTTTTTCTGGCACTTCCTCCATTTTAATGAATGTGTTGATTTAATCATATTTTTTTATTTAAAATTTTAGACACAAAAAATTTATGAGTGGCATATGTAGCACATTATTATATTGTGGTCACTTAAAACTTATATTTACATACTTAAGTGAATTATTAAAAATTGGCTACAGTTAGAACAATTAATACCCAAACTAATAGCTCAGTTTTAATTCATGTACCCTTCTACGAACTACTAAATTTATATTTTGAGTAATTTATCTTTTTGTTTGTTTGCTTTTGTTTTGAAACATGGTCCAATATGGCTGGTACTGGCCATGACTTGGCCATAATGTAAATGATAAGTTAGGACTGCTGCTCTCCCTGCTTTACCTCCTCAATATTGAATTTTAATGATTTGCTACCTCTACATATTTACCTTTCTTCTAAATTATTTGTTGCTTTAGGTTTCATGCAATTTCATCTTAATATGCACATTCTAAATATTGACTGAAAAATATTTTCCTTGTTTTTTTATATTTTCTGTAACTAAAATATATTAAATTTTAATTGATGGCACTTGAACTTTGTTTTAAAAAGTATTACATTAGTTAGTTGGAGTGCTGAGCATGATTAGATACAAATGTGAAGGTAAAGAGACAATTTAGGATTCAGTTCCTCTCTGACCTGGTGATTCACCAGAGGTCAATGTTTTTGGTGGTAATATGTTTATATGAAACTGCCTTGAGGCTCTTTGATATTTTTCTATGATTTCTTCAATTACTTGTATAGAAATATTTTACCTATATGCTATCAAATATTCTATTTTTTTTCCTGTAATTCCTACATGCTGTTTGCTAGATCTGTATACAGTTTAGAGTTCCTTGCCCAGGGTGTGACCTTATCAAATTGATCCTTTTATACATTAACATGTCCATTCAATTAGCTATAGCTCCAACATTTTAATATTGTCATTTCTAAGAGAAATTGATTCACAAAAGACTTCCTGGATCTTGTAAATGTAATTTAAGGAAAGCAGATTTTGAGAGAAAGGCAATATGCAACAGGTTCAGTGTTTTTTTTTTTTTTTTTTTTTCCGCTGTTTATTATTAGGCAAAAGGGATCTTAAAAAGAGGAAAAGGGAATGGTTAGACCAGCCCAGCCTCTGGAGACAGGAGCGTTTAGAGAGAGGAAAGAGGGGTAGAGAGAGAGGGAAGGAGAGAAAGAAAGAGACAGAGAAGGATGGGAGAAGGGCAGGGCCCCTTTAAAAGAGCATGTAGTGAATTCGCACAGGTGCTACTCTTAGTGATTGCAGCTGAGAGCATACCCTGTCACAACCCCAAACAGATTAGTATAAATGACTGAATACTAACAACTCCCGCCCCATTTCCATGATGTCACTTGAGCTACAGATGCAGAAGTGATATGGACATGATACTCTGAGTCTGGGTTCTCCATGTTCTACTAAACTCTGTAACGTGCATACTATGGTTTGTTGTGATTGTCTTCATTTGCTCTAAAGAGAGACTTCTTTGATGAGGTGTTGTTGATACACTTACTTTGGATATAAGAATTCTATTTACAACTCCTGTTGAGTAGTTCTTAATTACAATTAGACAGTTATTGGTTGCCATTGACATGTGAGTGGTGCTTACTGAGATGTTGGTAATAGTATAAGGCTGTTGCCCCTCACCAGTTGAGGGTAAATCTCTATGGCTGAAATCACACCCAGGACTCGAATGATTCAAACTGGATTTGTCCTGAAAACCTCATTCCATGTTCTAGCTTTCATTTCTCTAGAAAACAATATTCAAGCTGCCAATAGAGAGAAGTGATCATATGGGCCTATATAGCTGCAACAACACTAAATTTATTTACTTTTGAGAGTTTTTAGAAATATTAAATGAAATGTTATCATATTTCTCTTCCAGTTCACCCAATATTTCACATAGTCCCCTTCTAACTTATTTTTAAAAACTTAGCAAATACCAATTAATGCTTTTCTATATACATGGGTGTGAGGCCAGCTACTGGAGATGAAAACCTACATCCTCAAAAACTCAGATTCTCCATCCCCAGCAATTATCCACTATCAATGGTTCTCAATGTGGGATATAGTCTGAAGATAATCTACCAATCTAGGCCAAGGTTGCCTTGACTTGATCTTGGATAGACAATGTTCCAATAACCATAGATGCTATATGTTTATGATTTTCATAGTCATAATATATTCAGAAGGCAGAATTTCATATCTTTGCTAACCTCTGGAACTTACATTTTATTCTTTTTTTTCTTTTGTTTATTTTTGTGGGACCTTCTTTTTGTTTTCTTTTAACATTTCAATTAGAAACCATTTTATTTTATGTATCAATCTCAGTTCCCTCTCCCTCCCATTCTCCAATGCCCCCCCCACCAACCTCCATCCCATCTCTCTTTTCTTACATAGAAAGGATGAGGCCTTCTATGGGTGGATCATCGAAATCTGTCACATTATTTGGGGCAGGGCCTAGGCCCTCCCATTTCTGTCTAGGCTAAAAGGATATCCCTCTATGGGGAGTAGACTCCAAGTGTTCATTTTTGCACTAGATATAAATGCTGTTCTATTATCAGGGGCCCATAGACTGCCCAGGCTTCCTAACTGATACCCATTTGCAGGAGGCCTGGTTCCATCTTATGCTGGTTTCCAAGCTGTCAACTGGGGTCCATGAGCTCCCCCTTGTTTGGGTCAGCTATTTCTATGGGTTTCCCCATCATAATCTCAACCCCTTTGCTCATCAATCCTCCCTCTCTACTACTGGATCCCAGGAATCCAGTTCAGTGCTTAGATGTGGCTCTATGCTTCTGTTTCCATCAGCTGCTGGAAGGATCTGTGATGGCATACAGGGTAGCCATCAATCTCATTATAGGGGAAAGGCATTTAAGGTAGCCTCTCCCCTATTGCTTAGATTCTTAGTTGTAGCCATCATAGTATATTTCTGCACATTTCCCTAATGCCAATTTTCTCTCTAAACCTATAATGGCTCACTCTATTATGGTATCTCTTTTCTTTTTGTCCTCTATTCGTCTCCAACTCAATCTTCTTAGTCCCTCATGTTTTCCTCCCCCCCTACTCTTTTGCCATTCTCCCTATCCTAACCCCTTCTCCCTGCCCTCTGTGCTCCAGAGAATTTGCCCCTTTCCCCTTTTTTATTTAAGAAGTTACCTGAGCCTTCATGGTGATATGATTAATCTATATGTCCAGTAGCAGTAAAAATTTAGGTTTACAATCTTTTTCTCAGCACTTTGACTAGTCATATGTCTCTCCATACACTATTGCAAACTAAAAAGTTGAGGTGGGGGGCTTCTTTGACCAAGGTTAGAGCATATCACATCTATGAACAAAAGCATTAATACTTAGAAGACCATTTGACAACATGATATTTAACAAAATAAGAATATCAAGCTCTACCATACAGACTATAGCCTCTGAAACTTGGGATTTTGATCAGGATTACAATACCAAGTATTACAGTCTGTCCTATGAAGCAGGCATTGACTTTGGTCAAAGAGTGTTTACTCAACAACATTTGTACCACTAATGCTCCAATGTATATGTCTTTCTTGGCAGGTTATTGATGTAGCATGCCAAGTGTTCTGCTGGGTAAGAAAGCATATATATTCTCTCTCTCATCAGCCTGCAATTTTTATTATATTGACAAATGTCTGAAATTAGTAAGCACAGTATGTGTCTAGATGACACATCACATTTACTGTTGGTTCAGGTGTGAATTTTCAGTTAATGGATTCTGTAATTTTTTATATGTATATAATAAAGTATTTGTTCTCATACTTTAAAAAAATCCCATGTCAGCTTTCCCTTACTATCTGCTACCTTTTAAAATACATGACATATTTGTATCACCAAAAGTAGAGAATAGCCACATTTGGAGGCAGAAGCTTTTCTGACCCCAAAATTAATAAATCCTGAGTTATAAATTCAACTGTACTTTGCTCTCAACTAATGCTTATTTCACAAGTGGCAATAAAGCTCAAGTCCATGCCAACCACCTGTTATCCACACCTCTTAGCAACGTGAAGAAAGGAGGTTATTTAGAGTTCAAATACAGGGCAAGCCACCCTTCACCCCTGCAATAAAACAACAATAAAAGAAGGAGCATTTCACATTTTGAAAATGAAAAATAAAAGAAAGCCAGTACTTGTGAAACAAGATCCAAAATATGTGTGCAACAATTAGTTAAAATATTGAGAAATACTTTAGACTGTGTAATGGCCATGATAAATCCAATCAAATTGGTTCAGATACACTAACGCCAACAGCACCCTTAGGACTCTTTACCTCCACTGCATTCAGTGGCTTTATTGTTTTTGTTTGTTTTATACAACTAGCTGCAGAGTCTCTGTTTGATAAATTAAACCCTTCCTTGAGAGTCAAAAAAAATTAAAGCAAATTTATATTTGAGAATTTATCAAGATACAATCTATTTGGCATAAATCATTTCAAAATAGGACTTGCTAACTGGTAACATGTTCTAAGAGTTTGTTATGGTTATTATTTAGTAAATTACTGTGATGATTCAATGTAAAATTAAGTGTTTACATTATTTCACTGAATTGAACCAACAAGAATGCCTGTCACATACAAAAAATAAATAAATAAATAAAACATGACATGCTGGAAAATGAGTGTGTTAGAACACATACAGTATTAGCTTGAAGACCTGAGTGTAGATCCCAGAGTCCACGTATTAACTAGGCCATTACCATTAAGCCTAACCTAGGTTAGGTGGTTGTGGAGAACAGACAGGGTATCCCTGTTGGTCTTCAGCTTACTTCTACTCACCAGAGCATGGGGACACACACAAATACACACACACACACACACACACACAATACATATATATACATATATGTATATATATACATAATATAGTGTGTCTATAGTATATGTATGTATAATGTGTGCTTGTGTCAAATATATGTAGATGCATATATGCATATAAACATGCATTCATATATAACATTTGTTTTATGAAACTGATTACTCCACTTTTAATTTTATCTTTGTTTACCATTTAATTAAATATATCATTAATTATTATTAAGATGATTATGCTCTGTTCTTTGTTGAATTACTCAACCTTTTTGAGAAAAAATATTGAAGTTGTAGTCTCCTGTGATCCAAAGTGAGAACACAAAACTTATCTAACTTCTACTAGGAACTTTTTTTTCAAATAGGAAATGAGTAGTTCAACTTTTGGCTTTCATGGTATTTGAATTTGCTGAGGAATGGTGCAGAAGGATATAGGATACGTGAGGCATAGATTTTAATTTTAATAATATCGACAGATTATTAAGCTGCTTTCATACACATGGATCCTATAAACATTACTGCTTCTGTTGAGTAGTGTAAAGAATAACTTCTTATACTTATGTTTCAGTTGATCAGTTTAATAAAAAGAGATATTCCACAAATATTGTTACTGATCTTAAATAAATGTATGCCCACTAACTAGTCAAATGGTCATATATAATATATGTCCTACAAAAGGTAGGTTTTAAAAAACATCTATAAGGAAACACCATTATAATTTTATCTGTTTTCTCCAAATGTAAGGGGAAAGGAAGATTCACTCAAATGTAAAAATAGAGGCTCATATCACTTCTTGATCTTCTATCAGTGGCAACCCAGCTTTTCGTGATCAAAGGAAAATTAGTTCCTCGGTATACTGTTTTGGATTAAAAAGCAGCTTCAGTCAACAAGGTTATAAGAGTTTATGCCAGCATTGTATTGGGCTATAATAAGATCTTCCCAAAGACAAGGACTTTCTCCAAAACATGCTGGCAACACTAAATGGAAGCATTTGGGTGAGAATGAGAACCCTGGGCCAGGTTCACTGTATTTATCCCCCATTGCAAGTTGGTCACACCTGGAGAACTGTCAGGGACTTTTGAAACCACTAGTCTGCTGACAGCTGCTTTGGTAACATTCTTACTTGTTTCTAGACTTAACCTAAAAGTCCCGCTTTTGATTTTTTCATTCTTTTGTCCAACTAAAGAAAACCTAAGCATGTTTCATAGCTCTCTCCCTGTACCCTGGCTCATGTAGGCTGCCTCTAGGATTTTTCCACGTATTAAGTAGGCCATTACCATTAAGCCAAGCACTGAGATTAGGTTGGTTGTGGAGAACAGACAGGGTATCCCTGTTGGTCTTCAGCTTACCTCTACATGGAAGTTAGTGATCCAGTTACAGGGGAGTAGATAATAGAGAAGAGTAGAACTCTCAATTCACTTTAGAGGTATACCACACCAATCTTATATTTAAATTATTAACTATATTTATATTATTTGTAGATTTTACAGACAATTGTAAAATTATTCAAGAGAATGGAAGCCAGAACTTGTGTCTTTACTCTTAAAACCCTCGCTTTATTTTATCATGACCTAATAGCATTACTTCAACCAAACAGTGTTAGATAAATCTCTCAAGAACATCACCTAGAGATCTTTGTTCATAGGTGAAATCGTTTTTCAGTAGATAGATATGGAAATCTCCAAATACAACAAAAATCTTTAGCACCCCATATTTCATAACACCTTGACATTGAAAACAGAAGTCTCTGAGCAGCATGTTGAAAGCTTAGAAAGAACCTCACCCCCATGCACCTTGACCTTCTGACCCAAAGCTGACAGCTAGACCATTATGCACCTCTGTTGTGCCCCTGCCCAAAGCAGGATGCATGAGTATGAGTGGCAGTGACAGGCACTCTAGCAAAGCTGTCATCTGGCCCATTCTATACACAGGCCGTCAACATAATTCACTCTAAAGGGCTTTCTGAAAGTGCCTAATGGGTTTCCTTTCTTTCCTTGTACAGTACAGAATTTAGGACAGCTTATTTTAATTTGATGACCTGAACTATGATCTAATAAGGGACAGCTGCGGCACATAAATCCCCAGGCCATTTATTGTCAATTAGAATAAATCCTAAATAAACCCCTTTCATTCGAAGCTTGACCCATTCTTGAACAGTAGGCAAAAAATGACACTTAGAAAGGGAAGCACTGGGAACTGCAAGAAAGGGCTGATGGAATGTAAATACTATGAAAGCAAAGACTCTTCAAATAAAATTAGAAAGATGAGCAGCGATAATGACATTTTGATGTCGAATAATTGCTATTGAATTTTTTTTTGAATTGTGGAAGATATCCACAGGGAGAATACAAAAGAATATCAAGCTGTCAAATAAAATGTACCATGCTATTAGAGTTAAGCTAAAAATAAATGCATCTATGTGAATAAAAGTCTTTATTCAAACACACAAGATGAAATGCCCTGGAGCGGAAGAGGCAGACATTTTCTGCTGATTATTCATCATAGACGTAAATTTCAGGAGACCCAGAATGCCAACACACAAATACACATGCATATGTCCAACAAAAATTATGTAAATAATACTTTTCCATATATGATGTGCCCTGATTCGCTTTTCCTCGTGCTAGAAATGTTCATTACAACCAAAACTAATCATTAACCTGCTTGAAGATAGAACCTGTAGTTTGAAAACTATGTTCAAGAGCCATAGGGCAAAACACTGAAAAAGGAAAGTTATTTTAAGATATGTAAACACTTTTAAATTCTGGGGTAGCAGAGAGGAGTGGCAGTGCAGAGAAGAGTCAAATGAATTATTGAACTTTGTTAAAATACTTTATTATAACATTGTTTCTGCATTCTTTGGTAGAAAAGGCATAGTAAGGACCATAAAAAGAAGTGGTTGTTGTTGTACAAAACTGCACTTATCAACTAGAGGCATTTGGTTATTCTTTCAAGCACTATATGCTAAAGTTTAAAAACCAAAATTAGAACATTCTTAGCATCATTGGCAAGCTTTGCATAAGGCATGGGAACACAGTATGTAATACCTAACTGACAGAGCACTTGATTAACATGTGTTAGGCTCCAGTTTCAATTTCAGTATCAAATAAATAAATAATAAATAAAGCAAGCCAGAATAAGATCAATCAATTTTCCATGTTCAACAAATAGGACTCTTTAAATAGATTGACTGGAATAGTATTGAAATGGCAACGCACTTTTTAACGTGACAATAAGTAATACTAAAAGAAGAATAAAGCATCAGATCCAGTAAAGGGTATTGTAATTTTATAGGTTGACATATCTGTGAAAACCTTCACTGTCTGCTCATTTTAGGCTGGCTGCCTTAAAAATTTTGGAATTTCTGCCACAAAACCTCAGCACTTGTGATAAAAAAATTCAAAATGCTAGTACTACAATACTATTAAAAACATCTGTATAAATTCTTTAAAACTAATATAAACTGTATGTAGATCCACATCCTATATAAGCAGACATGAAAACGTAACTGAGTTGGTGAGGGTTTCCATGAGAAAGACAAATAAGAATAAGAAAAGGGAATGCCTGTAAAGAATTAATTGAATAAAATATTTAAGGTAGTGCCTTCCCTGTTTTAACATTTAGTGTACCTGTGTTAAGATTTCAGGACCATCAATAATAATAGTCCCTCTTTTTTTCTACTTGTTTCAGAGCTTGCAATAAAAATAAATTCATGCACTGAAACATCAAAGACTTGTACCTAAAATTCATCCAGTATTATAACTGTTGATCATCTATTTATTTTTCTTAATGATTTCTATAATAGTTTTATGCTATTTCTTAAGAGATCATGGTACAGCTGAGGTGCATATGGAACAATCTGTTTAGATTAAGGCAAATAAACTAAAAAGACACATCCATTTACACTGTACATTCCATTGATATTACCCCTATGTTTCCTCTCCCTTCTACACAGGAAATGCAACTGGGATAGATACACTTAGCTAGACCTGTAACCCTGACAAACTAACCCTTAGGATGTCAACAATAGTCACATCACCACCAATATGAGCTAGTCACAAGAGCTCTCCAGTACCAGTAGTCTACTCACAGGACTTATGACCTATGTAAATTGTTTTCATTAAGATAAAATAATCATCTTCACAAAGCAAAATTCAACTGAATGTGACAAAGATGAAGGAGAAAATGTTGGACATTAAGTAATATTTTCCCAAATCAATGTAGATTTCCAAGCCAATTTATACTTGTGAGCTCACATACTAAATCATGCTGAGTGATAAACTACTTTGACCTCCATTCTGACATGAGAATTTTCTTTGCAACATGACATGGACATGCGCAGATACATCTCTGGAGTCAGCAGCAGAAGAATAGCTACAATTTGGCATAAGGGGTACTACACAGTGAGAATCTGACCCACTGTTTTTTTATTAAATTGAAGTTAAATTTGAAAACTTATTTTGACAATGATTATTCCTACAGTAGTGTATTATCAAAGTAGTGACTTTCCCATTCCCAAATACCACTTATTTCTTACAGGAATGATTTTTCCTTGTCTTCTAGTATGTAAACTTCAGTACATTTATCAATCTTTGCATTTTTCTGGGTATTTTAAAAGTGCAAGACTATATAATTCACACAAAACTTATAAAACTGTGTATATGTTAATAGGATAGCAGTGCACAGGGCAGAGAGATTTAAATGCTAAGTGTCCCATACCATCAAAGAGTCAATCTTAGTCTACCATGGCTGAGCAGGATATGTGAACAGTGTGTGAACTACCCTCCTTGATAACAAATAGCATGAGAAGGATAATTCATTAAAAACACACTGTCTTACCCACTGATTACGGTTCTGGGGAAACCAACTTGGCATATTGGGTCCCAGGCCTCACTCTGAAATTGCTTAGAAGGTTAATGGGTTACGTTTCTTAATATCTTCTTTGGCTAGTATAAAGGTTAGATAATTAACCAATTAATTGGATTAATATCAGCATTAATGCAAGGCAAATTGTTTTTAGATATAAAGCACTAATGGATGAGAATTGAATAAACTGAATAACATGAAATACATACTAAGCAGATGAAAATTTGAAAAATGCAGTGTATGGATTCTTTTATGAATGGTCTAGGTTAAAATATTGAAATAAAAAATCTGAAAATCTGTTGGATCTTTGACATATAACTAAATGATCCACATCCATGCAACAAAGACATCTATTCAACTCTTTTCATAGCAGCATTATTTGAAATAGCAAGAAACTGGAAGCAACCTAGATGCCCCTCAACTGAAGAATGAATAAAGAAGATATGGCACATTTACAAAATGGAATACTACTCTGTGGGAAAAAACAAAGGAATCTTGAAATTTGTAGAAAAATGGATGGAACTTGAAGAAACCATCCTGAATGAGGTAACTCAGTCACAAAAAGAGGAACATAGTATGTACTCACTCACATATGGATTTTAGACCCAGAGCAAAGGATTACAAGCCTATAATTCATACCACCAGAGAACTAGGATACAGGGAGGATTCTAAGAGATTCAAACAAGGTCTCTCACAGAAGGGGAATGGAACAAGATCTCCTGAGTATATTGGGAGGGGGAAGTGAGTGCAGAGAGAGCTAGGAGAAAGAGAAGGGGAGGAGAGGAAATCACCTGGGACTAGGAAGATTGAGTCAGGGGAGAGAATAAGAGAATAGACATGAGAAAATAGCAAGCAAGCCAGAGAGAGAGAGAGAGAGAGAGAGAGACATTATAGGTTTGAAAACAAAACTGACTCTAGAGAAATGTGCAGGGATCTACAAGTCTGAACCCAACTAACATTTTGAGCAACAGTGAAAAGACTACCATAAATGTCCTTCCCTGATAATGAGAAAGATGAATAACTTACTCACCATCATAGAGCCCTCATGTAGTAGGTGATAGAAAGAGAAGCAGACACCCACAGCTAAACACTGAGCTGAACTGGAATCCAGATGCAGAAAGGGAGGACAAGACCAGGCTACAGAAACCCACAGAAACAGTTGACCTCAACAAGGAGGAACTCATGGGCTCTTACACTGGTAGCTGGGAATCCAGCATGGGACTGACTCAGACATCATGAACATGGGTCTCAGTTAGAAGGCCTGGGCAGTCTAAGGGACCTCTGACAGTGGAACCAGGATGTATCCCTGGTGCACAAAAGGACTTTGGGAGCACATTTCCCCTGGAGGAATACTCAACCTAGAGGCAGAAGGGAGGCCCTCATCCCTACTCCAATATAACTTGACAGATACAGATGGCCCCTCCTGGAAGGCATCACCCTACCTGTGGAATGGGGGGGGTGGGTGGGAGGGGAGTATGGTGGGGGGGAATGGGAGGGTGGAAGAGAGGGAAGGAGAGGGAACTTGGGTTGATATGTAAAATAAGAAAAGTAAAAAAATAAAAGAAAAATATTTGTAGGATAGACATTAGGGTTCACTCTTCCTTCCTTCTTTCCTTCTTTACATCTTTCCTTTCTCCATCCCTCCCTCCCCCTTCTCTTCCTTTTTTTTTCTCTCCTTGTTCACTTACACAACAGGTACCCCTCAGAACAAAAATTTCTGTTATATATATATATATATATATATATATATATATATATATATATATATATAAAACAAAAAAGATTGAGGCACATACATACTTTGGAAATCATTTCATCAAGAATAAGGAAACCTTATCTTTTACAGCATGAGTGGAATAGAAAATTACACTAGTACTTAAAGTAGGCACAGAAAGACAAATCACACATATTCTCACTGATACAAGGAATGGAAAAGATTGATGTTAGAGAAGTTGTAAGTAAAATGGAGAGAAAAAGCTAGGCAGAATTGGGTAGGTGAGCATGGAAGATGGTACAGAGTAACAGGCATAGTAAGAAATTCTTTGAGCTGTCACATGGTGAGGACTACTTATATCAGCTGTGTACTTCACTGTGCCATTAGAGAAAATACTTCTGTTGAAATCATGATACAGTTATATCATTTTACCTTTTTCCTTTCCTTCATCCAAAGTGTCCTAGCAATTATCCACTTAGATTTTTATTAAACCAATCACAGTGACACATTTTCACACACTATAAAGTCATATTCCATAACATTAGTTAATTGTAGTTCTCAGTGAGGATTGAGGCCTTATGGGTTTTCCTTTATCTGCTTTAGCATGTCAACACACACACACACACACACACACACACACACACACACACACACAAGATTTCTTCCTACTATAAGTTTCTGCTGAACCTTACATGCAGGACTCTTTTGTTGGTACTGTGTTCCACAAGTCTTCATTTTGATCAGTTGTTGTGTTCTATATGGTTTTTGTCTGTTGCAGAGAGGTTTCCTTTATGGGGGGATAAGGACTACACTTTTCTGTGCATGTAAGAACAACTCCAGCTTATTAGGGATTAAGCTAGTTTAGTAAAGTAGTAGTGATGTGTTTTGGCCTGTGGTCCATGACTTCACTAGGTCTAGGTAGTGATTTCCTTCTTGTTGAATGATCAAGTCCAATTACGAAGTTATTGGTAGCAACAAGGTATATACATCACTTTTGTACTTTCAGGTTGTTGTGCCAAGTAGGCCATTATTTCGTTTCATAGCTGGGTAGAACTAGTGGTTGCATCTTGCATGCCACCTTTTGGTACCATAAAAGTTAGTTCTCTGATAAGGAATTCAATTCTAGTTCAGGAGCCTGTCTCTGGGCAATGTGTGTGAAATGCATGATGTCATCAGAATAGGGACTTATCTTCCACTTACTAGGCACAGGGGGAGTTAAACAAGGACAATAGCAATAGGCTATATATTTTGAAAATCTCTTGGACAACCCTTACAAACAACTCAAATGAGGGATAGAGAAAAGGTCTTTGAAAGTATTTATTACAGAGTAAGAATAAAATTTTTTTGGTGATATGGAAAAAATCAATGTTATTTAATAACTTTTTATTTTTAAAAATTCTTTTTAAAGACCTTGACTCTATGATAACTCATTCACTGCAGCTATGCTCAGTTATTGTTAGATTTTGTCACAATATATATTTTTTAGTCTATGTCCTATGACACCATGAATTTTAATGGTAGTGAAAGTAATTTATTCTTTCCTTAAGAGAGTAGAAGTTAGTGTTCTACTAATTTCTTATACAATGTGTTCCCCCAGTTAAGTTTCTCTTTTCACCTTTCCTGTGCTATAAATATTTCCCATTCTATGAGGTAAGAGGGTTTATACCTTAGAAAATTATTGATAAATTGTTATGTAACAATCAGCCTTATGTGTTGAGATGGAAAAGCATCTCTGTAATGGAGTAGTGATACTGCTGTAACTAAGAGCTGATGGCACACTCTGGCACAAACAGTGCTCTTAATGTGCTTCTGAGGTTGTGTTATCACATAAAGCTGAGTCCTGTCATACTGCCAGCTGTACCCTCTCACTCCTTCCCTTCATATTGCCTTCCAAAGACCCGGATGCAAACTTCCTTCAGGCACTTCACATTGTTGTATTGATCCAGAATGTAATGTTATTTGGTTCACTCTTTGTAGTAGAAGGCACATTTAAATTAAAACTTAAAGACTTATCAGCTGTCACTCAATCTTTCCTTTTATGGGTTGTAAATACTACATGCATTGAAAGATAAATTTCAAAATATTATCTTTTTCAAAAAGGAGTGAATCATGTTATTACAACCACTATAAGCACATATGCAATAATATAACAAGCAACTGGATTCTTGATATTTTAGGGATTCAAACTTGGCCCAAGTAGAACCATTTGTATTAAAAAAGTATGCACTCTAATGTTAATGTTTGTAATCATTCACTAAAAACCAGTTTATTAATTTGCTCAAGTTCATTCTTTTGTTAATTCCTTTTGTTCTCCTGATGAAAATTCTGCATCTCTACACTAGGATTAATTAATATAGCTTTGAAATAAACTTTGATTCCTTATTTTATAAAATGTAATTATGAATAGGTTCAAAGACTGTACATCTAATACTAAAAACATTATGAAAATTTACATAAGTGTTATCAAAAGACATATCTGCAAATATAGAAAAGACTAAGCTTGATGAAAAATAATTCTTGATGTACTTTATTCAAAATTTAACCAGCAACTATGTTCAAAATAATGTATGGCTTTCTTGAATGTATAATATAATACATAAATGTCATAAAAAAGATATTTGGTAAGCATATATATTTGTATATATTTGAAATTATTCCTGGTATTTCCTATTTTACTGTATTATAATTGTGTGTTATTAGTATTTATCCTTTTCACCCTTAGAAATTATAATTCATATATTTCTCCATTTTGAGTTGAATCTACTAAATTCTAAAATTCTAATCTCCAAACTTTTCACAGAGCAATACAGTGAGGAATACTGCGGAAACTGACAGAATTTGCTTTATATATATTGCACAAAATGATTATAATGGACACTCTCTCTAGAATCTTGAAAGTTTGGATCCAGTAAATTCGGGACCCCATGGTTGGATTTTTTGTGACAAAAGTTACAGGCAATGCATCATTATTTATAACATAATTTTTACTGACTGTAACATGACTTTAGTTCCAAACCACTTGGAACTATTCTAAATAAAACAGTAACTAATTATAATACAATCCTCATTCTGTACTGAAAAGTGACACAGAATAGTCAATTAAAAATGCAGCATGTCATTAAAAAGGGCAGGAATAAAGCAGCTGTTTTCTGATCAGCTGAACAATGGTGAGGATGATAATATAGAAATGGCTACCTTGAAGAAAATAAGATGAGTCTGATACATCATGCTGATTCTTGAAGGATGAAATAGCTTTTTTTTTCAAAAGAATTTGACAAATTAGCAAAGCCTAAATAGATGGACAAGTCACACAGCAGGTAAGCTAACATCCTTGACAATGATCTCAATAGACCTGCAGCCTCTGACACCAACAGCTGCCCTGACATTAGAGTCATGATTTGGTTCCTGATGCATGTAATTGCATTTGATGAATATGTTTCCATTCCTAACTTGGATGCTGGGAATTAGCTGTGATTGACAGAACCACAAAGTAGATATATATTTTCATGTGTGATTATAATAAATTTCTCTCTCCCTCTCTCTCTCTCTCTGTCTCTCTCTCTCTCTCTCCTTTCTTAAGAGAACAAGTTCTATGGTTTTCCATTAACAAAAGCAATAAACAAATTACAAGACACTGAAAAAGTAAAAGATATGAACACAAACTCATAGCTCAGGCACCTCAGTTTATGTCTAATGGGGCTAGTGTTGCCTTCTTTTTTGCTTCATTGACCAAAGGAAAAGATGTTATGGAGAAGTCTGTGTGCATGCTATATCATAGAAACCATGTCTCTCTGCTTTCAATGTCTTAAGTCTCACATTCACATAACAAGAACACTGAACTCACAGGTAGTATGGGTATACTATTTTGGTAGACTAAAAGGCAAGTGTTGTACAATTTAGATTCTATTGCTTTTTCTATCTTTTTTCTACTTGTGTATTAATTACTTTTCTCTTGCTGTGGTAAAACACCATAACCAAAAAAACTTATGGAAGGGTTTGTTGTGTGAGCTTACAATTGCAGAGTGGACAACATGACAGCAGCCAGCATATTGAACCACAAGCACATGGCAGAAAAAAACTGTAAATAGTGCTAGGGGTCAAGTGTTACTCACTCCAATGACATTTCATTTAATAAGGCCACAAGACTAAACAAAGGACTGCCAACTAGATACCAAGTAGTCAAATACATGATTCTATGTGGGAATGCTCATTCAAGCCACTGACAAGTTCCTCCATCTTTCAGGAAAATACAATCACTTCTCTCAATCAACCATATGAATAACTATCAACTTTCTTGATCTTTTCAGTGAAACCTAATAGAAGTTACTAAAAAAATAACTTAAGGTTCTTTTTAACACTACTACAAATAAAATATGATGTGGTGATGTAGTTCCTTTTGTAAAATGCCAAATAAACAGGCAGGAAAACTTGAGATCTATCCCCATACCAACTAAATAAAAACTTGACTCATTACAGCAAACTTACCACACAGGATATTAAAGGCAAAAATATCAGATGCTCAAGTTCATTTCAAGTTATATATCAATTTCCAGGACAGCCACATCAGATCCCAAAAAGAGGTTAGGTGGAGGGAATAAGAAAAGGAGTGAGAAAAACAAGGAAAGAGGAAGGAAAGGAGGGAGGGAAGGAGGGAAGGAGAAAGGGAGGGAGAAAATCAGAGTGAAATGGACAGAGAAATGTGTGCCTTTGTGTGTGTATTTATGTATGTGTGTGTGTGTGTGTGAGAGAGAGAGAGAGAGAGTGTGAGAGAGAGAGAGAGAGAGAGAGAGAGAGAGAGAGAGAGAGAGAGAGAGAGAGGGAGAGGATTTGAGGATTTTCAGGATAAACAAACATCTGCTTTTTTAACTCAAATATGAAGTCATATTATTTTAGGATAAATTTTAAAAGAAAGATAAGAAAGATAAGTTTTAAAGTAAATGGAAAATAATTGGTTTTAAACAGACTTAGGTTTAGAAAAACTTGTATTTTTAGCACTCATTTGATTTAGTATTACTATTTCCTTCAGCAATTATTTGAAAACATATTGGTCATTAAAGCTAATTAAATTCTCAATTGAAATAATGCTAATTATATTTTATTAGATAAAAATTTAAAATTTTAAAGCTGCAATCTCCTGTTCCCCATTCAAGGCTGCTCTCCACTTTCTCTTCTGCAAGTTTCAGAGTATCTAAATTTCTGTTAAGGTCTTTGATCCACTTGGACTTGAGTTTTGCTCAGGATTATATATGTGGAAATATTTGCATTGCTCTGCATGACTACAAGAAGGAGAAAGGATTATATGAACCAGAGGGCACAAGGACATCCAAAGAAAACCCACAGAATCAACTTACATGGACCCATATGAGCTCATAGAGAATGAAGAGAGCCAGGGAGCCTGTGTGGGACTGACTAAGGCCCTCTGGATATATCTGACAATTGTGTAGCTTGGTAACATATTTTGCTGCCACAATACTCTGTTTTTGGTCTGGAGATTATAAAGTAACAGCCTTGAGCTTAGATTCATATAATATTTAAATTTAGAGTCTGTATACAAATGATAAATAAATTGATGATAGATTAAATAGAGGATAGATAGCTATAGCTATAAATAGTTATAGATGATACATATAAAACTTATTTTCATTTTATTCTTTGGCTTTAAATTCTTCACTTTTTAATCTTTATTTTTTCTTATTTTACATGTAGATCCCAGTTCCCTCTCCCTTCTTCCTTCCCTCTTTTTCTTCCTCACTCCCTTCATCCCTCTTTGCCACCATCTCATACCCTTATACCACCCTCCTCTCCCATAACCCCCACTCCACAGGTAGGGTGATGCCTTCCAGGTGGGGTCATCTAAAAGTGTCAAGTCATTTGCAATAGGGACTAAGCCCTCACTCCTTCCTCTAGATAACAGGAGTTTCCCTCCATGGGGAAAGTATTGGCCAAGGCCTTTGGTTGGTGTATCAGGGAAACATCCTGTTTCCACTGTCAGAGGTCTCTTAGAATGACCAGGCCTTCTAACTGAGACTCATGTTTAGGAGATTTGATTCAGTCCAATGCTGGTGGGGATCAGTCTTGTAGGTCTCTGCACATTTCTCTAGATTCAATTTTCTCTTCAAACCTATAATGGCTCCCTCTTTATGCTCTCCCCCCCTCTCTCTCCCTCTCTCTCTATCTCTCTCATCTATTCCTCCCTGACTCAATCTTCCTTTTCCAGTGTTCTTTCTGTTTTTCCTTTTCACATTCTCCTAGCTTCCTTGCCACTCACTGTCCCACTGCCCACAACTCCCAAAATGCTCAGTAGATGTTGTCCCTTTCTCCTTCTGTGAGGGACCTTGTATGAATCTCTTAGAAACCTCCGTGCATTCTAGTTTCTCTGGCAGCATGACTTATAGGCTGATGATCCTTTGCTCTAAGTCTAAAATCCATATATGAGTGAGCACATACCATGTTCCTCTTTTTGTGACTGATTTACCTATTCAAGATGATTTTCTCAAGTTACATACATTTGCCTGTGAATTTCAGGATTCCATTGTTTTTTTTTTCTTCAGCAGAATAGTATTACATTGTTTAAATACATTCTTCAGTTGAGGGGCACCTAGGTTGTTTCCAGGTACTTGCTGTTACAAATAATGCTGCTATAAACATAGTTGAACAGATGTCTTTGTTGCATGGATGTGCATCATTTGGGTATAAGCCTAGGAGTGGAATTGCCGGGTCCTGTGGTAAACTCATTTCCATTTTCCTGAGGAACCACCATACTGATCTCCAAAATGGCTGTACAACTTTGCACTCCCACCAGCAGTAGAAGAGTGTTCCCCTCACTTTACATCCTCTCCAGCATAAGTTGTCACTGGTGTTTCTAATTTTAGCCATTATGGCAGGAGTAAGTTGGTATCTCAAAGTTGTTTTGATTTGCATTTCCCCCATAGCTAAGGATGTTGAGCACGTTCTTAAGTGTCTTTCAGCCTTTTTGATTTCCTCTATTGAGAGTTCTCTATTCAGATCTCTACTCCATTTTTATAGGGTTATTGGGTGTTTTGGTGACTAGTTTCTTGATTCTTTGTATATTTTGGAGATCAGATCTCTGTCAGATATAGGATTGGTGAAGATCTTTTGCTAGTCTGTGGGGAGCCTTTTGGTCTTGTCTACTGTGTACTCTGCCTTATAGAAGCTTCTAAATTTGAGGAGGTCCCATTTATTAATTGTTGATCTCAGTGTCTGTGCTACTGGAGTTATGTTCAGGAAGAAGTCCCATGTATCAATTTGCTCAAGGTTAACTCCAACTTACTCTTCTAGTAGATTCACTTGGCTGGGTATATGTTGAGGTCTTTGATCCATTTAGTCTTAAGTTTTGTACATGGTGATAGACATGGGTCTATGTGCAGTATTCTACACGTCATCCTACATTTGTGAGAGAACAATTTGTTGAAGATGGTTTGCTCCTCCCATTCTATACTTTTAGCTGTTTTATCAAAAACCAGATGTTCATATGTGTGCAGGTTAATATCAGAATTATCAGTTTAATTCCATTCAACTTCCTTATTATTTTTGTGCCAATACTAGGATATTTTTGGTTCTATAGCTTTATAGTGGAGCTTAAAGTCAAAGATGGTGATGCCTCCTGAAGTTCCTTTATGATACAGGGTTATTTTGGCTAACCTGGATCTTTTGTTTTTCCATATAAAGTTGATTAATATCTTTTCAAGTTCAGTGAAGAATTGTGCTGGGATTTTAATGGTGATTGCATTGGATCTGATGATTGCTTTCAGCAAGATTGCCATTTTTACTGTTTATCCTACCTATCCCAGAGCATGGGAGATCTTTCCATTTTCTGGTATCTTCTATAATTTCTTTCTTTAAAGACATAAAGTTCTTGTTGTATAGGTCTTTTGCTTGTTTAGTTAGTGACGATTGTAAAGGGTGATGTTTCTCTGATTTCATTCTCAGCCCCTTTACCATTTGTATATAGTAGGGCTACTGATTTTTTTGTAGTTTATCATGTATTCTGATAATTTACTGAAGGTATTTATCAGCTGTAGGTGTTCCCTGGTAGAGTTTATTGGGTCATTTATGTAAACTATCATATTATCAGCAAATAGTGACAGTTTGACTTCTTCCTTTCCAATTTGTATCCTCTTGATCTCCTGTTGTTGTCTTACTTCTTTAGCTAGAACTTCAAGTACAATATTAAAACATATGGAGAGGGCAGCCTTGTCTTTTTCCCAATATTAGAGGAATTGCCTTATGCTTCTCACCATTCAGGCTGATGTTGGCTGTTGGTTTACTGTATATTGCTATTATTATGATTAGATATGTTCCTGTTATCCCTGATCTCTCCAAGACCTTTATCATGAAAGGGTGTTGAATATTCTCAAAGGCTTTTTCAACACTAGTGAAATGATCCTGTGGTCTTTTTTTCACTTTGTTTATATGGTGGATGACATTGATAGATTTTTGTGTGTTGAACCATCCCTGTAACTCAGAAATGAATCCTATTTGGTCATGGTGGATGATTTTTTGATGTATTCTTGGATTTGATTGATCAGTATTTTATTGAGTATTTTTGCATCAATGTTCATGAGGGATATTGGCCTGCAATTTTCTTTCTTAGTGGTATCTTTGTTTGGCTTGAGTACCAAGGTAATTGTGGCCTTGTAAAAAGAATTTGGTAATGAATTTGCTGCTTTATTGTGTGGAACAATTTGAGGAGAATTGGTATTAGCTCTTCTTTGAATCCTGGCAGAATTCTGCAGTGAAGCCATCAGGCATTGGGCTTTTTTTGGGTGTGAGTCTTTTTATGACTGCTTCTATTTCATTAGGAGTTTTATGTCTATTTAAGTTGTTTATCAGTTCTTAATTTAATTTTGATAAGTGATAGTTATCCAGAAATTTGTCCATTTCCTTTGAATTTTCAATTTTTTTGGATTACAGGTTTTCAAAGTATGACTTGAAAATTTGCTAGATTTTCCCTGTGTCCATTGTTATTTCCTCTTTTTTAAATTTCTTATTTTGTTAATTTGAATGGTATCTCTCTGCTTTTTGGTGAGTTTGGATAAACATTTGTCTATCTTGTTGATTTTCTCGAAAAACTAACTCTTTGTTTCATTGATATTTTGAATTGTTTTCCTTGTTTCTACTTGATTGATTTCAGCCTCAAATTGATTATTTTTTGGTGTCTATTCCTTCAGGGTGGATTTTCTTCTTTTTCTTCTAAGTCTTTCAGTTGTGCTGTTAATCCTCTAATGTGACTATCCTCCATTTTCTTCATATAGGCACTTAGTGCAATGAACATCCCTTGGAGCACTGCTTTCATGGTGTTTAATAAGTTCATGTATGTTGTGTCCTCATTCTTGTTGAATTCTAGGAAGTCCTTAATTTCTTTCTTTATTTCTTCTTTGACACAGTTATGGTGTAATTGTGCAATGTTAGTTTCCATGAGTTTGTAAGGTTTCTGTGATTTGTGTTCTTGTTAAATTTATAGCATGGTGGTCTCATAAGATACAGGGGACTATTCCATTTTTTTGTATCTGTTGAGGTTCATTATGTTGCCTGGTATGTAGTTGATATTAGATAAAGTTCCTTGTGGAGTAGAGAAGAATGTATATTCTTTTGTGTTTGGATGGAATGTTTTATATATAGGATGGAATGTTATATATATATATATATATATATATATATATATATATAAAATCTTAAACCAAATTGAGACATAACTTCTGTTAGTTCTTTTGTTTCTTTGTTACATTTCTGTCTGGTGGGTTGTCTAGCAGCGAGAGTGAGGTGTTGAACTTTCCAACTATGAGTGTGTGAGGTTTGATTTGAGCTTTGAGTTTTAGTACCTTTTTTTTTTTACAAATGTGGGCCCCTTTGTATTTGGGCCATATATGTTCAGAATTGAGACTTTGTTGATGGATTTCTCCTGTGATGAATACAAAATGATTATTTTCATCTCTTTTGATTAATTTTGGTTTGAAGTATAACTTGTTAGATATTAGGATAACCACATCTTCTTGCTTCTTGGGTCCATTTGATTGGAAGTTGTTTTCCCAACCCTTTACCATGATGTAATTAATGTCTGTCTTTGAAGCTTAGATGTGTTTTTAGTACGCAGCAGATGGATGGATAATGTCTTTGTATCCATTCTGATAGCCTAGGTCTAGGCGAGTTAATACCATTAATATTGAGGGACAGTAAGGACCATAGATTGTTAATGCCTGTTTGTTTTAGATTTGTTTTGGTGAATATATTTGCTCTGCTTTACCTTTGGGTTCTGTTGACGTGGAATTATCTATTGCCTATGTTTTGTGAGTGTAGTTAACTTCCTTGTGTTTGGAGTTTTCCTTCCAGAACTTTTTGTAGGGATGGATTTGTAGATATGTATTGTGAAAATCTGACTTTGTCATTAAATATCTTGTTTTCTCCATCTATAGTGATTGAGAGTTCTTCTGGGTATAGTAGCCTGGGCTGGCATCAGTGAACTCTTAGTACTTGTACAACATCTATCCAGGTGCTTCTGACCTTGAAAGTTTCCATGGAGAATCCAGGTGTAGTTTTGATAGGTCTGCCTTTATGTTACCTTGCCTTTTCCCTTCACTGCTCTTAATATTCTTTCTTTATTCTGTATGGTAGGTGTCACTATTATTATGGGTTGAGGGGCCTTTATTTTCTGCTCCAGTCTATTTGGTGTACAGCATGCTTCTTGAGTATGTTCTTCTACAGATTGTGAAAGTTTCCATCAATGATTTTGTTGAATATATTTTCTGCAAATTTGAGCTGGGCGTCTTCACCTTCTTCTATGCCTATTATTTTTAGCATTGGTCTTTTCACGGTGTCCTACATTTCCTGGATTTTTTGTGTTAAGGATTTGTTGGATTTATGATTGTCTTTGGTCAATGAATCTATTTTCTTTAGTTTATCTTTAGAGCCTGCGATTCTCTCTTCCATCTCTTCTATTCTGGTGGTTATGCTTGCATCTATACTTCCCGATCATTAGTCCAGTTTTTCTATTTCCTGCATTTCCTTAGTTTGTGTTTTCTTTATTGTCTCTATTTTAGGTTTCAAGTCTTGAACTGTTTGTGTTGTTTCCTTCAACTGTTGATTGTATTTTCTTGGCTTTCCCTACTTTCTTTAACAGATTTGTTTATTTCTTGCATGGTCTTTTCCACTATTTTTTCAATTTTTTTTCTTCAATTTTTAAGGGATTTTCTCACATTGTCTTTGAGGGCCTCTATCATTTTTATGAAGATATTTTTCAAATCATTATTTTCTGCTTCATCTGCTTTAGTGTGTTCAGGTCTAGGTGGTGTAGAGTCCCTAGATTCTGGTGGTGTCATGCATGTCTTTATTGTTAGGTGGTTTCTTTTATTGCTATCTTCCCATTGCTTCCTTCAGTGGGTACAGGTGATCTTAGGTGGGTCAGGAGTTTGATGTCTGTTGCTCTGGATGGTCCAAACTATCTAGGAGGTCTCTTCTCAGGCAGGGGCTCAGTGGTGGGGGTCAAAGATCAGCAGGCAGGTACTCAGGGTGCTCACACGTGGATAGGTGGTTCTAGTGTGCTGAGAGCAAATCCAGGAAGTTCCCTCCAGTATAAGCCCAGCAAACACCAGGCAGGCGTGGACTCAGGGTGTTCCCAAATGGATAGGTGGGTCTTGTGTGCTCAAAGAAGATCCAGGAAGCTCCCTGACTGGGCCCACCTTCAGATCCAGTGCTCAGCAAGAGTAGTGGGGTAATGGGCTAGGTAGGGTACAGGGTGGGGAGATTGGGGAGGGTTGGATCATAGCACCAGGAGTGATCTTGCTGGGGACAGGACACATGGGGGAGTGAGATTCGGGCCCATCCCAGGGAGTTCCCAGGGTAGGGTGTGGGGAGGATTTGACCTGAACTGGTCCCAGACTCACCTCCAGTATAGGCCCTGTGATGGGGGTCTCTGGCATAGGCCTGGCAGTGAAGGTCAAAGATCAGGCAGGCAAGGATCAGGCTGGTCCTACGTGGATAGGTTCCTCTCCAGCAGAGGCCCGGTGCTCCGGCAGAGGCCTGGCAATGGGGTCCACATAAATCATTTTACTCATTGAAAAATTTTTGAAATTATTTATATGATGTTAATTATTGCTACATGTGATGTAACATTACCTTTTAGTACTTTAACCCACAAAACTATACAAAAAAGAAAATAAATTAATTTTATAAAAGATGCTGGAATGCATGATTTGCTCCTATAGGTGCAAAATGATTCTTGGTCGGCCATAAATTTTAGCTGAATGGCATCATTAAAAGATGAAAATAAAATGTTGTGTTATCTACCTAGGAATAATAAAATACAATTACCTGGATCCAGGCAAAGACCTTGCAAATATCCTCTATACTGATGTATACATCTAAGTCACACTAGGATCTAAGTCCCAGTGTGTTTAACAGTTTTTGAAGAAGACCAAAGTAGTGAGTAATCTCATGTCTGTTTTATAGAGAACTGAACTAAACTGTACTGGTAAGGATGCCAAATCTAAGAAAAAATGGTGACAAAATTTGCAAATATGTGTGTCTTGTGTGTGTGTGTGTGTGTGAGTTTATGTATATATGTATGTATGTGTGTATGTATGTATATAAATTAACAGAGCCATACCATTGTATTATGTTTTCCTGATACCCAAATACCCACATTGCAAGAAGAGTGGCCCTGAATTTGAGGTTTCTTATGGCATTCTTGGCTTGCACTTAGGGATTCCTGAAAAATTACCATTGTCAGCTCTTTTCATTGTCACAAATGTCTCCATCTGAGAATAAATTACATGGTAAACCTACTTGTAACCAATACAACAATGCATTGTGATCCAAATGTAAAGTGGCTTTTAAGCCAAAATAAAAAATGAAACATATTGAGTGACATGAGTACCTGAATAGAACTGTGCACCAATTCTCTAAATTTGCAGTTAATAAAGTCACCCCCAAACAGAATCTTAAGCAGTAATCATGTCTTTCTGTGTCACTTACCCTTTTGCCTACCATGCTTTTAAAGATAATTATAGTACAATTACTCACCTGCATTAGATTTGAGCCTCCTGGCTAATGTTTACCAAAAGGCTTTACAATGGATACTCAACTCATGATTGATAGGATGGTAATTATCAAACTCCCTAATCTTTTCAAAAATAAATAGATACTCAAATAAACAAACATGAAAAATAGAGCCAATTCTTTCTAAGAATGAAAAAATAGTGATTTGGAAATAAACAACAAAACCTAATACCAAAGTTAATGTTAAAATGTCTCTAAGTAACTTTAAAAGCAATAGTCTTAGCTGTTTCTGCTCACCACCTTCAATTCATAAAAAAATGAAGAAAGTTTAAGAAAAGGGTTAAAATAACTACACTGACATAGTAACAAGGAGCTCTGTCATTAAATTTGTGTGATATTATATTTACATTTTTATAATAAATGATTAACAATTCAAATCTCAAAACATTTTCCAATACACTAATAGATTTAAGGTGGAATATCTTCAATAACAATCATCAACTAAACATGTTCTTTAGCTAGTTATTTGTGATATTTATATTTTATATTCTATTAATCTATTAAGTCATCTTGTGTATATGAATTTATTGTCTACGAAAATATACTTAACCAACATTTATACTGTAGGACACATAATTTTTTATTATTTCAAATACAGTATAAATGTGTATGTGTATATACCTGTATTTTTATTTTATGTAGATATAGCATCCTATACAATAATAATATCAATAATAATGTGTTATATTTTGGTACACATACAAATTTTTGTATTTTTATTTTATGTATATGAATTGTTTTCTCTTTATGTATGTGTGTGTTTCACATACATAATTTATGCCTATGTGGGTCAAAAGAGTATGTCAGATTCCTTGGTACTGAATTTCCAGATGATTGTGAGATATGAGATGTGAGATATGTAGGTACTCTGGAGGGAATACAATTCCTCTCCAAAAACAGCAAGTGCTCCTAACTGCTAAGCCATCTCTTCCCACCTTTGAATTTTAATCAAAGTAACAAATATAAAGGCTGTTGCTTTCAAAACTCCAATGAAGATTTTATATCCCTTGTTACAGATGAGATAACGTGGTTTCTCACATCAGTGTCTCATAAATCTCACTGAAGATTTAATTACATCAATATAGTTTTGATTTTTATATGTCTCTAGGGCTTAGGCTAAAAAGTAGCAAAATGATATCAATTCATTTTAAGCTAGGTAAATCTTCCGTGAACTTATTGCTTAAGCAAGTATGTGAGTTAATCTATTGCAGAACAAATTTTCATTTGTTCTTAAAATCTGAGATATTATTGTATAATAAAACATAACTGTTTTCCAGAGTTTATATTAAGCATCTTCCTCATATCTCCTGTTTATGAAACCTCATCTCTTATTCCTCTGGATACAGCCCCTGTATGAAATTTAATTCAGTATGTTTTTTGAGTTATTCCAAATATTCTCAAGGGATGAATTGATCTGGACCCAAAAGTTATAATCAATATGAAACACATGCCAAAAGCAAGGAAGTAAACATTAAATAGACAGGAGAGAGAAAATGGGAACTATAACAAAAATTGAGTGACTAATGTTGGAAGGTGCTGGAATTTGTAAGAGTAGCAGGAATAGATAATACTACATGTTCATTTCCTAGTGGAAACTATTATGAATATATTAACTAGGAAAATATATTAGTGAACTTTCAATCACTTCAATGTATATTTATAAAAACTAACCTACAAAGAGAAAATTGTGGTAATATTTTGTTTGTTTGTAACAAACTTTGCCTGAAGATGAGAGTGTGGAGCTAGACATTAGTTAGCCATAGATGTCAGGCAGTGGTGGCATACACCTTTAATCCTAGCACTCTGGAGGCAGCAGTAGATGGATCTCTCTGGGCTACATGAAATAGATGCAGTCTAAAAGACAAACACAGCCAAGCAGTTGTGGCTAACACCTTTAATCCCAGTACTTGGGAGTCATACACATTTAATCCCAGCACTAGGGAGGTGGAGACAGGAGTGGTATAGCTTAGCAGAGAAAGGAATGTATGTGGGAGGAGACAGGAACTAAGAGCTTTTGGCTCTGAGGATTCATGGAGACAGGATGGCTATTTCAGTTTGCTAGAGGTAAGATCTACTGGCTTGTCTGCTTTCCAGACACTACTCTAAGACTATAGAAATAAAGGTGACCTTTCTCAGGTCTGGGGATTGAGCTAAGTAGAATACACACACTCAGCAAACATTCATCCCTCAATTTCCTACCACAGTCTGAAAAAAAATAAACAACATAAATAAATAAGTCTTTCTCACTCTATAAAAATATGTTTGCAGAGTGCCCAAATATGGATTTTTTCAGATTTGAGGCATACATTAAAGTGATAATATTGCTATTGTAGTATATTTTAATATAAAAACAACATGTTAAAAACAATTTTAAAAATAAGTCAATCATGTAACTTCAATAATCCATATGTGTTATCATCTTTAACGTTTTGACTTCTCATTAGTCATGATCTACATACTTCTTGGTTATTGCTAAAACGCACTTAGGTTGTAATGAAGAATTTCCTTCTTGATTTTCATGGTTTAGGTCAGCAATACATTTTTTAAAACATCATTTTTAACATGTTATAAGAATTTATTTTGTATTGACATTAAAATGACACTAGGAAATTCTATTGCATAATTTAAATCACTGCTAGTGGGATTATGACTTATTGTTTTCAATTATTTTTGAGACTATAATATAATTACATCATTTTTTCATTCCTGTTTTCTCTCCTTATTTCCAAATACCCTACCTACACTCTTTTTCATTAAATATTGTAACACTATATATATATATGTATATATATATACATATATATATCATACCTGTTATTTATAATACTACTTACATATATGTTTTCATGGCTGACCATATGATATGGGGTAATTAACTGATGTGCTCTTCCCTAGATAAGACTATTTGTCCTTCTCTCAGCATTCCTTATTTGCCTATAATTCATTGAATAGGGTTGAGGCTTTCTGGTCTACCAGTAATGTCAGACACACTAACATAAAGTTTCACCAAGAGGACTGTCTGAATATGAACCAAAACAAGGATAGGAACAAGAGCTATGCAAATTTCTAGCATTTCATTCTGTAATTCATTTTAGTAACTAAACATTGCTTCAGTAATTATTATCTACTTTATTTCAACCCATTAAAAGTCTACATTAAAGTATTTATAACTGACACAACCAGGAAAAATCTGATAGCTGGCTTCTGCATTCTTTTCTCCTAGTTAAGCCCTAATTGTCCACAACTGTGGCCTCAGGTCTAGCTCAAAGTTGACCTTGCTCTGGTTTACAAATCAAAGTCATTCAGAAGACAGACTCTGGTACCAGCTTGCACTTGTTCAATACATCATTTATACATTCCTGAGATCCATTATATCCTTCCTATTTGCAAATATACTGACTTGTGACAATGAGAAATGACTCATGACTAACATTCTCATGAGTTGTGTTGTGGCAGAAACTAATGGCAGAATAACTAACGTAATGGTATGATCTGCATTTTAAAATATCACAGGGAGAAGAGAAAGCCCAGAGTTTAACTCAGCAGGTGACATGCACAGTATGCACATAGTGAGGAGAAACTTCACAGAGAAAAGAACTTAGTGAAAATGTTCACATGGAGCAGGTGGACAGAAGATAGGACTTTGGACTTCCACCAGTTTTCCCATTTAGAACACAAAGGGTCCCTCCAAGCTTGATTTCTGCATTAATTCTCTGAACTGTGAGATTAGATATGTACACCTGCTTTCAATGTAGGTTTATGAATATTTTCAGCTTCATTTCTGGGACCCCAGACTAAACCACTATGTCAAAATCTAGTAGATGCCGGAACTCTAGCAATGCTCCCAGAAAGTCACTCTAGTTCTCTGCTCCTGCCAGTGATATATGTATGCCACTGATAGGGAAGACATTGACACCACAGTGAAATTCTAATATCAATAGAACTTTATGTTTCCCTTTTCATTATGTCATGTATCTTTGCCAAAAAGAGATAAACTCAAAACCATAAGGTATATTAATACCATCGGCATTGTTTTCAGAGTACTAATGACAATAAAACCAATTTTTATATGGTACTGATCCTTCCTTAAAGTTTTTCTGTTTCCTTTGCTCATTGCAGCAATTAGGCATCATCTACATCTGATTTCAGCATGCTCTCTCCCGTGATACTTTAGCTAATTATCCTTACCAAACTTAACATTAGTTTTGTCTTACTACCTTGTTCCCTAGAGTTTTGCACATATTTTCAGTGTGTTTGCTATTGTTCAACTTACTGTTCAAATATCTACCTTTTCCACATTCAGGAGTAAGAGTTTCAGGGTAAGGGTCATTCTTTATTCCTCTATGCAATTCTTAGTGCTTTATACATGATCCATTGGTCCTATCTTCTCTGTTACCAAATGACTAAATGTGAATTGTGTCTCCCCTGTATATCAGGGGCTCTTTCTGATAGTGAATTGAACTCAGCTAAATTCTATGTCCCTCACAAACAGGGTAATTGATATTTTGGACACTTGTTCATTTTACTTTAAAAAAGTATTAGTTAATCTGGAGAATATCAGACCACAGGTCTTCCCTTCTTTAATTCCAAAGGACTACATGACTAAAATTCTAGTCTAGAATGAAGAATCAAGGGCTTTATAATCATTTTCACCATTCAGCATATAATTAAAATACCAAAAAAAACCCTTGTATATATTGCCTCCCTATGCTTCTTTCTCAGATGTCATTTTAATTCTCAAATCATTCCATGAGTTAATGCAACAGATGAGTGAAGAGGTCATATTACTCAGTCCTTGAAGAAATTTGGTCCTGTCCATGTTGTTCAAAATTCTGATAAAAAAATGAAGCATCCCAGAATACTTTTAGTAAATAAATAAATAAATGGTGTGATGAAGCTGTGCAATTGATATTGAAAATATCTTGTCATCAGTAGTTTATGTTGTTTAAGACATTGTAGAAAGCTACATATTTTTGGGTTCCAAATCCCTGCAGAAAACCCAGGTTAAATTTGATTCAGCGGCTGCCTGCAGTTGATCATAGTTCTTACCTTCTACAGTTGAGATTAGAGCTATTGATAGTCAATATCTTTTCTGGAGGCCTAGAAATATTTATTTATTCCTAGAATAAAGAACTAGTAGAAGTATGTTAAAGAAAACACTTTGGGAAAAGGTAAATTGAGACAATTATTAACCTTCTAACATGGCAGGTAGGGGCACAGAACCATAGTACAAAAATGTAAAAATTAATTGAGTGGATAAAGAAGGTGTTCTTTTAAGCAAACAGCAAGGCCATGCTCCCACTTAAAGGTGGGGATGCTAGCTAGCCCTGTGTATCACAAACATGGTGTACAGTTGGGGCACTTTTCACAGTGCAGATCACCTATGAGAATAAACTATTTACTTTTCATTTGTGACTGTGACCACCAGCACATTTATGAGGAACCTGACTGTGATCTTGTCCTTTGTCCCTTCTTATCATCCTTCCCTGGGGAGCATCTAGTATGCTCTATGCAGGGAGATTTTTTTCTATCTGTTCTGTTTACCCCAAGCATGAGAGAACACAAATGCTTAGAATTCCTGTGGTTTTACATGATGAACACTCATGGTCATTCCTTCTCTCGGGAGTTTATTGGTCTTTGACCTCACTCTCCTCTCAGGCTGTGAGAGTGTAAATGATAACATCCAAGAGAAACCAGTAAGAAATTAGAGCAGAAAAGCTTTTGGCTCTAGGCTTCTGGAACACAGAGTTGTTAAACACATATGATGATGCCGCATTTTCATTCACAAGGAATCAGGGTGAAGGTGCAGATACACTGACATCAGACATCTGCTGTCCTCTTTAGTTCTGATTTACACTTGGTGGACTTAGCCCACCCTGTGATTTCCCCATGATTTTTTTTTTTACAGGGAATTGGGTAGATTTAAGTAGTGAACTTATGCATTGAGTTATTTCTACTGATTATTTTTATCCTACTCCTACTTATGTAATTATTTTAATACATGCTAATTATATATCAGCTGGAAAGAAAAACACTTCTTCTGTTTTTTGTCTTCTGTATGTAACAAAAATAAAATAGTGTAAGTTTCCCAAGTAAATACAAAAGTCCGTTTCTTTCCCTATATTTGTTTACTCAATTACTTTTTCTCATAGTGTGTATAGTTTTGTGATCCTTTAATTTTTCACTTCTATCCATTTTTTATGGACTTCCTTGTCTGAGGATGACCATTGTATTCTGAGTGCATGTTTATACACACAAATACAAAATATTTTGGTTAAATGATTCTGATAACAATTATTTGAAAATAAGTGAAATAACTGTTTCACCATACTACTTTGCTTATTGTTTAAGTTTGAATATGAAATATATACTATACACTTTGTGCTTGAACACTTGACCCTCATCTAGTGACACTATTTTGGAAGGTTGTAGAATATTTTTGACTCATTAGAAGAAGTCATTAGGATCTTTAGGTTTTACATCATTCCCTCCACATTATCTGATCATGCTTGCTCTTGAAGCTGGACACAATGCAACCAGCTACATCATGATTATTTGACTATCTGTTCCCTATCATGTATATTGTGGTTAATAGTTTTAAGGAATATATCCCATAATATCTGCCGAGTAAGAGGCTGACAGGAAGAGATAGTAAAGAAGTGAAAACAAGCCACCTAACCTTCAAGTCCACCTTCAGTGATCACATAAATCATTAAACTCAACCTTTTCAGGGTTTGATTAGCCTTCCCCCAAATCAACAGCTGGCACCAAGAGTTCACACCGAAGATACAGCAGAGTCTCATGCAAAGTCTCATACATCCCTTATGTATTTTTATGAGATTTTTTTCATATCAACAGAAAATTTTATAGAAACAATAGTCCTAAATCTAAAGATTTATATAGAAAATTGTTTGCAAGATTAGGTCATATTGTATCTTAGAGCCTCCTGCTTATGCTTCAAAGTAATTGCTGACTTGTGACTACAAAGTGGCAAATAAAGGTTGGGATTTCACCTCAGGTGGGTCTTATCCTCAGCCCCCATGCTTTGGATTTTTAATCTGCCTCTGCATCAGCACAAGCAAACATAAATTCTGGTAAGAGGAAGAATCACAAAAACAACTTTAAAAGATAGTGGAGGTGTTCACTAGCCCAGTCCCAGTAGCAGAGCCCCATCTACTCTAGGCTGCCACTATGAAGAAATCATAATAGATTTTCTCTCAACCATTACCCTGTGAGTTCATTTTTTCCTGGTGGGAACACCATAATTTTAGTTATGTATATCTATTTTCCTCAACATAGAGATGCAAGATGGAGCCTATCAGAAACAAAAGTTCTTTTGCTTAAGTGGCATGGTTTGTAGAGATGAGCATGCCAGGAAATGAGGGAAACATGTAGTATCACTGACTTGAAAATATTCAGATACAAACATGATATACCACAATATTATGTAAAGAATAGAAGTTGAGTCAAGTATAATGTTGCATTCTTTTAATATAAGTGCTTATGAGGTTAAAATGAGAGGATCACTGTGAACTGAAGGCTAATGTGGAATGCATAGAAAGACCCTGTTCAAGAAAATAGAAATCAATCAATAGATCAATTAATGTAATTAATTTACAATTAAAGTTCTGACACGGAATGTAATAGTACTCAAGTTATAGGGCAAAGTCAAATAGAGATTCTTATTGTACACTTAAGAATGAAATATGATGAAGCTTTTTATCCAGCACTTAGTTTGAGGTGCATTTTTCTTAGCATGAGTTTTAATGACATCAATGATAACACTAATGCTTGTATTGCTGCTAATGATGGAGATAATGATAAAGAATAATTTGAAATTTCTTATATGCACCACCTTCCTAACTCATTTAAACATATTAATACTTTTCCCTCCGAAACAACATTCTTGTATGGGTATTATTACTACTACGACAACAGATATGGAAAAAGAGATGGAGAGAGAATATGGCCTTACTTAGGAAATAGCTGTCTTTCTATTTTTACAACAATGAAGGTTAGGGAAGGAATAACTAAATTTCAAGAAAAAAAGTTAAAGGAGAGAGCAGAACACAACTGTATGGAGGAGATTGACCTGGGTCCAGGAATGCTATGCAAAGCATTACTGGCTACAGAAACAATTGTTCAGATTGAATCAACTCAGAAGTTAATCAAAACAGTCTTAAATGCAGGGTTCTACCTATTTTAGATGAAGAATTTACTAATTAGAATATAGGCATTCACTACTACTACCTTACTTTATAATTAAGTCATTTCTTGAAATATATTTTTGAGTGAAACAGTGAATGTCTGATTAACTCAAGGATTCATTTTCAACAGGATCATATCATGCTTAGGCATGGATTATACATCATATTCCATCACACATGGAGTCCAGGATAATGATAACGTGGAGTGATGGCCCTGTGTGTTGACACTATCCTGTGGAGAAAATATATTTTATGGTAATGTGCTATCCATATAATTAGAATATGCACATTTTTCTAATAATACAAAAGTATATTTGTTATCTATTATTAGACAGACACCGATCAAGGCATATGCTCTTATGCCTGTATCTGCTCTTTGTCTGAATGATGCTTAATGAACAGTTTGATTCACTATGTGAATTCAGACTATGAAAATGACTTATGCAAATTGGGATTACGAATAGCTGCTATTAAAATAACTTACTTATCTCTTACCATAGATCAATTGTTATGGCAAGGGTTCTTTTTCTTAATTTATAATAATTACTGTTAATATGTGTATTGAATAGCTACAGGCTGAATCTAGTAAGCTTTACAAAAGCCTGTAAATTTCATATATATATATATATATACTTAATATTAATATATAAATTAATATATACACACACATATATATATATAAAATGAAAGATCTCATCACCAAAACAGTGTTGCAGAACAAAGATTTTGAATTTGATTGTGGCTTCCTGCTATGCATATGCATCAGAAAAGTATGCATATATAAGAGACATTTATATATTTTTTGAAGATCTTTGGAGAGATTTGTGCTAGAATTTAAGAGCATGACTGAAGCATGAGTATAAACATGACTACTTTAGGAAACAATATTAATTAAAGAACAAAAGAAAACTGAAATATTGCATTCAGAAAGCCACGATGAGAAGTTGGAAGAATATCTATCAAAGACATAAGAGTGATATAAAGAAATCTAAATAGGGCAAGTATGCTAAGGAAGGAATGAATACAATACTATTTGGAGGGTACTTAAACACACATGCATATGTAGGCCTGTACCAGCAAATTAAATGTTTACTTGGAGACACTAGAAAGTGAGATATGGAAAGGAGCAAACGCAGCCAATTAAACTCTTCTGTAAAACTATGTAAGATGTTACTGACTGAGTGTAAAATATTTAGCTTAGAATTCTACTGACCACTTACACATTTAATAGTACTATTTTATGATTTTCTTGCAACCTTGGGAAATGGGGCTCAGTTTCAAGACAATAGTTCATTGGGCATGCCTTGGAAAGTTGTGTTTGGGTCCCGTCCTTTTTCTAGCTTCTACTTCTGTCCCTGAAGAGGCAAATAATCCTGAACAAAAAATTTCAGACTTAACTTGATTCCAGGCTGAATGAAAAAAAAACTGCTAAGCCTCAGTATGAAAACCCTATCCCCAGCCTCCAAGGTGAATATTTCATTCATGGAGAATGATTTATACACAAACTGAGAAATTGCTACTTATATATCAAATACTAATGGTATTTTCATGTAAGTTATTACAAAAACAAGGGAAGTATTTTTTAAAGTATTTAGTACAGATTGTACAACTTACACAAGAGAAATATATATATGTATATATATGTATATATATATATATATATATATATATATATATATATATAATATCTGTTTTTAGATAGAAAAGGAAAGTTATTTGTTTGGTAGAACAAAACAATAATTCATATGTTTGTCTATTAGTATCTAAAATACTTAAAATTTTAATTTTATTAAATTTATGTCAGAATGTATTTTCTGTTTCAATGGTATGTGTTTGAAAATCTACAAAGACTGAAAAAATGACTATAGCTAATTAGTATATGCATCACTGATGGGAGATGTCATTCTGTAAATATGTTTCTCATACTGGTTAATGAATAAAGCACTGTTGGCGAATAGGAAAGCAAGATAGTCACTAGGAGACAAGGATGAGAGAGTCAAGATGGACAGCCCAGAGAAATAGAATGCTAGCTGCTCTGGCCGGTAAGATGAGGTCACGTGGAAATACTTACATTAATAGAAATGGGTTAATATTTAAGAAAGAGTTAGCCATAAGAAACTAGTAACTGACCAACAGAATTATATCAAATACAGAGTCTCTGTGTGTTATTGGGGGCAGGCATGGCAGTGGACCCAGGCTGGCAGGGAAAAACCTGCTCGCAACACCATTTTTGTGTTGCAAATATTAAATATCCACTCTCACTAGATTTTGTGAATATTTTAGAAGAGACTCATTTTCTTTATGCATTGTACCCCAGCATCATTTCTGTGGCAAGATTTCTCCACTTTGCCATCACTTCTAGAACCCAGAGAATGTTAACCCAATAAAGCGAATTTTTAGCGAGAGATTTTTTTTTCTCCACAGAATTCTTATTCTCTTTTTTGAATATACTTTTTTAACCACTTTATATTAGCAAATGGTTTTGCATTCACTATAATTTTTTTCTAAAATTGAAAGTTACAATTAAAGTAAAAACTGCTCTTTTTTTTTTTTTTGCCATACTATGTGCTGAGTTGAAACTTACTAAGTGAATCAGTGTTTGCTGAAAGGCATACTACTTCTTCACATTTGATTCAGTCTCTTCATAAAACAGTGCAATTAAGAAATATTGTGCTACAATCTTAATTAAATATTGACTTGCTTTTCTTAATGTCTTCTTGGGTAATTTCTAATTGGATACATATTAAAATAGGCAATTTATTGATTATGCTGTTATAAATAACAGCTGTATGTACCCCTTAATATACAAATAATAGCATCTCTGTCATGAGAAGTACAAATAGGAAGCATTCCTGTAACATCTGACTTTTTCCTTCAAGAATCACTCAATCAACCTAAAACCTAGGGCTCAAAGACTCAAAAGCCAAGCAAATGTCAGCAGTATGTAAATATAAGATGGTTATCTTTGCAGGTTGGCCCATGTATCAATGTATCCAACTGTGTTCATATTTCATTTATTCTTCTGGTTACATGACTATTCGCTTGGGTGACATAGTTATGGCAAACCTAACATTCATCTTGATAAGCATGTACTTTTTCTGGGGTATGTGGGAATGTGGAGGGATTACAAGAAATAATGGAAATGATAATTTAGTGCAAGATGTCAAGATTATTTTCTCTTTAAAGAGAAGATAGTGGAGAGTCTTTGAAAGATGAAAGATATCTAAGTAGATATCTACTCAGCTCTAGTCTGTGACACTAAGCCTTGAATTAATGAACTCACATCAGCTCTGGTAACTATCTATCACAAGACCTACACAAGTTCAAGCCAGCCAAAAACCTGGCATACATGGCGTGTGTTCTCAATGTTACCTCTAATGAGGATAGATTCACAGTGGATAGTTGCTGGAGCAGAGAGGATCCTCTGCTTTGAGGATGTGACCACTAACACTTTTCCCAAGCTCCAAGAGATGTCTCCTCTCTCATTCATTCTTTTCTTGGCACATATTTTTGTCACAATTGTACAAACAGAAACTTATATAAATATATATTGTGCCATATATATTGTGCCTTTTACAACTTTAAAACTCCAGTACATTTTCATAAGAATATTATTTACAACTTTATTCACAGATGCACATCTTGATATAAAAGTGGGCCTATCAACAGACTGTCTTGTTGGAAAAAGATGATTTCAATGTAAGCTATATATTTGGCAATGAGTCAATTTCCATATTTGGTTGCATTTTTCACTTTTTATGTCACTCTTTAATTCCTCTTTCCTCACTTTAAAATTTTGTTATGATGCTTAAAATTTATTTTGTCCAAGTTAACACACTATTTTCTTACAGTAATTGCAAAAGTGAATTAAGATCAAATCATCATGCAATAGGAGCATCACTTACACCTGGCAGAGCGTCATAATCACTCACAGAGCCAATGCAAATCCGAACATTACAGCTCTGCCAAATTGGCTTCTACGGTGATAAGTGAAGCTTGATAGATATGCTCCTGACTGGAAATGTGCAGTCTTTTTTTTTTCTCTCCTAAGGGTGGCAAGATGTCTCAGCATCAAACTTCTATTGCTATTCAAATGATACAGAAACTAGAATAGAAAGAGCTGCGATGACAGTGATTTTACTAGACAGGAAATCAAACTGCTCTGGAAGAGAGAATCAAAACAACAGATGACTCTTAAAATGAAAATGCATTATCTATGCAAAATATGTGTGGGGAGGGCCAAGTGGCAGCTGGACCGGCACAGAATCAGAAAAGATGCTTAAATCTTGAGGATGCAATGGAATGTTTTTACTGTACTCATCAAGTAATGGCAGGCTTGAATTCTCAGACATAATCTGCTCAGAAAAGGCATAAAATGAGAACTCAGATATAGAGAGCAGTATAGGGGACTGCTTACAGGGCTCCAATCATAGTAAATGGATGAAAGGTATGGCAGTGGCGTTAGTCTAGTTTAGAGATGACCAATATAAGTAACTTTTGATTTTACCAGTACTACAATGAACCAATACACAGTCCTTCCACTAAAAAAGATGCAAAAATTTTGAAGATTCTTTTCTTTGACATATATGTGTTTCAATGGAGAATAGAGATAGCAATTGGAGAAAATACTACAAGAAGAGAATGCATATTTTGTCGTTTTTTATTTTTAAAAATAAAACATTATTGCATCTTTTATTCATTTTCTTCCCTCCATCCCTTTCCATTCCAATTTCTTCCCTAGCTCTATGTCAAATTGATTGCATCTCTTTCATTGATTATTAATGTTTCATATATATATATATATATACATATATATATATATAAACATATAAATATGACCAGGCATATCCATTTAGTGTTACTTGAATGTATATGATGTTAGAGCTGACCACATTGCATTGAATAAACAATTAGAGGGTTCATCCCAGGGATAGACTAATCCCCCCTCTCTAAGCAGTCATTTGGTGCTATAGTTATATGTCTTGGTGTGGGGCTCTATTAAATGTTATCCTTCCATAATATCACATCTACTGGTAGCCTACACACATAACACCTCAACAATATGGCTATCTAAATAGGATCTGAACAATGTCTATGCCAATAAACATCCTGTTTTTTCCTAAGTATTTTAAATTATATAATTATTAAAAGTATAAGAATAGAAAAATCTGTACCTCAAAAATCTACAGCATCTAGTATTCTTGCCAATGAAAAACTATGAGATTTGGGTTATAAGAATAATAGATAAGGAATATTAGAAATTATAGAAATCAAATTCTATTTCAGAGCCTTTTAAAAAAATCTCTTCCATTCTGTGTTTGAACAAAGGTTTAAATCTGACTTTGTTTCTGGGAAAGAGGACTATTTATTCAAAGTAGTCTCAGTTATTTGTGACCATAAAAACTAAATAAGCATTATTCTATTCAAATCTATAATTTTTTATAAATCACATTATAAACATGACTCTCTATCTAAATAAATGTACTTAGAAGTTTAAAAGTACATATGAAAGTATGTTTTTTATGTTGATATAGCTTTCTTATTAATTTTATTTAAATTACAATCTTATTTTACATACCAATCCCAGTTCCCTCTCCCTCCCATCTTCCTACACCAACCACCATTTCCATATCCCACTCCCTCAACTGTTTTTCAGAGAGGGTGAAGCCTCCCATGGGGGATCCTCAAAGTCTTTCACATCATTTGGGACAGGAGTGAGGCACTCCCCACTGTATTTAGGATGAGAGAAAATATCCCTCCATAAAAAAAATGGGCTCCAAAATGTCAGTTCATATACTAGAGATATAAATGCTGATTCTACTACTAGCAGCCCCATAGACTACCCAAGCCTTGCAACTCACACCCACTTTCAAGGGGCCTAGTTCACTCTTATGCAGGTTCCTCAGCTGTCAGACTGGGGTCCATGAGCTCCCACTTGCTCAGGTCAGCTTTTCTGTGGGTTTCCCCAGCATGGTCTTGACCTCTTTGCTCTTCACTTCTCCCTCTCTACAACTGGATTCTAGGAGTTAGGCTCAGTATTGAGATGTCAATCTCTGCTTCAATCAACTATTAAACAAAGACTCTATTATGGCATCAGTATAATAAGTCATCAGTCTCATTATAGGGGAAGGGCATTAAAAGTAGTCTCTCTACTATTTCTTAGATTCTTAGTTGGGGTTATGCTTTTGGATTCCTGAGGATATTCCTAGTGCCAGATTTCTCCTTAAGCTCATAATGGCTCCCACTATCAAGATATCTCTTTCTTTGTTCGCTTTCTCTGTTCTTTCCCTAACTCCACCTTCCTGATCACTTATGTTCTCATCCCCCCTTCCCTTCTCCCTTCTTATCTCTTCTACCTCCCTCCTCCCAATATGCTCCCAATTTATTCAGGAGAGTTACTCCATTTCCCCCTCTCAGGAGGTCCATCATGCCTTCCTTAGAATCGTTAGATTCTTTGAGGTTATGGACTGTACTGTAAACTGGTTATCTTTTGCTCTATGTTTAATATCCACTTATCAATGAGAACATACCATGTTTGTCTTTCTGTGTCTGGATAATCTCATGAATATGTTTAAGTAGGTTTAAAAGACAAAATACTTTATTTTTTATCCATTTATGACATTATAATTTATTTTCTCTTCCTTGGAGGACCCTGTCTTCCACCTTGTTCTTTAGTAGCTACATAACCTCAGGGGATATTCTAAATGAAATACATACATCTAAGTCATAAAAGTTAACACGTACATATTCTAGCAAATATTTATCATTTTGTATTTCTACGTCTGGTTATCTATCTTGCCCAGAAAATTTCTTCTTCAGTCTATCCAGTTACATATTTTTATTTTCCTTAAAAGCATGAAAAATACCTGCACCAACTCCAACCAGACAAAAATCTCATCATGGAGGAAGGGGGAGTGTGCACATACTCCCATCCCTAATCAAGTGGGTACTATCAGTTGTCAGCAGCTAGGTGAGGCAAATTTAGTTTTCTTTGATTCAGTGACACTGGATACTACACTTCAGGGTAGGCCCTATTTTCTGGAATAGGTGGCCAATACAAATAATACTCCATGTTTTGTCGTGCATGTGTGTGTGTGAGTGTGTGTGAGTGTGTGTGTGTGTGTGTGTGTGTGTGTGTGTGTGTGTGTGTGTGTGTTGGGAGTTGGTTTTGTTTTAAAGAGAAATAAAATGGGTAATTAGAGAATATGAAAGAATTTAATAGAGAATAAAATCATATGATAAAAAAATTCACAGCAGACACTGAAGAAATCCAGGGAATCATCAGGTAATACTTTAAAAACTTGTACTCCAAACAGTAGGAAAATTTAAAAGAAATGGATGATATTTTATAGAACAGGACTTGGGAGGGAGATGGAGTGGGAGACCAATGAAAGAGATGTCTTGATAGAGAGAGCCATTATAGGGTTAGGGAGAAACCTGATGCTAGGGAATTTTCCAGGAATCCACAAGGATTATCCCAGCTCAGATCCCTAGAAATATGGGAGAAAGTGCCTGAACTGACTTTTCCCTGTAATCAGATTGGTGACTACCCAAACTGCCATCATAGAACCTTCATGCAATAACTGATGGAAGCAGATGCAGAGATCCACAGCCAAGCTCCAGAGTAAGCTATTGTAGAACAGCTGCAGAGAGGGAGGAGAGATTATATGAGCAAAGGGAGATCAAGATAATGATGATAAAACCAACAGATACAGTTGACCTGAACTCATTAAAGGCTTTGGACTCTAGACCAACAGCTAGGGAGCATTCATGAGACTGAACTAGGTCCTTTCCATATGGACAACAGTTTGGTAACTTGGTCAGTTTGTGGAACCTCTGGCAATGGGACCAGGATCTATCTATCCCTGGTGCATGAGCTGTTTTTTGGAGCCCAATCCGTATGGTGGGATGCCTTGCTCAGCATTGATGCCTGGAGGGGAGGCTAGGTTGTGCCTCAACTGAATATTTCAGGGTTTGTTGACTCCCAGTAGGAAGCCTTACCCTTTCTGAAGAGTGAATGGGCAATGGGTTAGGGGGAAATGGGGGAAATGTGGGGGTGAGAGGAGGAGGGGAAAGGGGAAACTGTGGTTTGTATGCAAAATGAATAAAAACTCAAAAAGAAATGCTGAAATAATATATGAAACATGATAAATGATTAAGTTGATAAGAATTATTCCTCAACTATTTGTATTTTCCTGAATCCTGGTGTCTTGCAAAGTGAAGGCAGTTGTCTGCTATATCTATATACAAGAGATTGTAAGGAATGTACAAATCTGTGGACAAAACCAAATGAATATATCAGCAAATTAAGTTCTACATTACACTGTGACTAATTTGGAGCTCCCTATACACCTACAGGTGCTCAAATTGCCTATCTTCACTAACGCTTCCTTTCAGCAGTTAAAAAAATCAATCCAACTTCAGTGGGCAGTGGAGGGCTTACTAATGCCTGAGAATATTCTATAGGAATAAAGGGCATTTTAGATGCTTTCAGGTGACAAATGACATAAATATCATGACAATGTGGGGACACTCTGATCAACCACCTTATATGAAATTTAGAAGACGGAAGAGCTTCCCACTACATTTGGAGAACAGAATCTGTTACTGCATTCCTGTACATTGATCATCCCAATTAAAAATCCTTCTCTCTCTCTCTCTCTCTCTCTCTCTCTCTCTCTCTCTCTCTCTCTCTCTCTCTCTGTGTGTGTGTGTGTGTGTGTGTGTGTGTCTATCTGTCTGTCTGTCGTCTGTCTCCCTGCCTGTCTGTCTCTCTCCTCTCTCTCTCTACCTCCTTCATTTTCTCTGTTTCAAGATGTTCAGGCTGTGTGGACCAATCTAGCCTGAATCTCATGAACTTCTTTCTTTAGCCTTTGTAACATGCTAGACTTACATTTGTATTTGTTTTGTGGCTCTGCTCCATAGCAGTGAGCTTCATGAGCACAGACCACCTAGGAGCCTTTCATTGCCTCATCCCTTCACAATTCTAGTCCCAGACCTTGAAAACCAAACCTGATTGGATTTCTTATCACTCCACAGCCCAGGTAACATTTTTTTATACTTCCCACTTCCAACATTTAAAAGATGTGTTTATATTATTCTCCATCCAATCCTGTAGTTAATCTAAAATTCAGATCAAGTGAGTAAAAAAAAATCTTCCTTAGAAATTTCACTTTTCAATGTAACAATTCTGATTTTCAGGTGGGGTAGCCATTAAGTCCCTTTTTCTTTTACAAGACCATAAAATTTTTGAAGCCAAGCTTTTCAATCACAAGGCCTAAAAGCAGCTTAACCCCAGAAATTACTTAAAAGTTGATGTGGTCTAAATGACTTACAGAAACCATCTACACTCCATTAAAAGGATTAGTTTATATAGCAATCATTCCCTTGGGGCATGAATAGTTTATTGAATTCAACATAAAGCAAGTAGTTTGTATTTTAAAGAGCAATAATAAATGTCTATATAAAATCAGAAGATGTTAATGAACAGATTTTCTGAATATAAAGTACTTGGATAATGAGAACAAATAAAAAAATTCCTGATACCTTCAAACAAATCAACCCAAAAGACAAATTTAGAAAATAAACCTTGTTTTCATAGAGGGATTGCACACTATTTTAAAACAGAATTTCAAAACTTGCTTGTAAAATATGGAGCTGCATGCAAAGAGTTTGTCATAAGGTAATTTTAGAAATTTTGTAGTTCTATCTTTTCTGGAAGCATTGTGAACAGAGTGTCCTCAGGCTTTTAGATGTTTATCAGTGCACATGTGTTCTACCTGAATCCTAAACATGTTGAGTTCTGGATCTATTTCTTAATGTCATAGAGAGTGAACTTAAGGTGCATTTTGCTTCCAGTTGCATCAGGAAAATGTAGATGCATGAGGCAGAGTAGAGCAGAATGATCAATGCTGTGTCTGTAAAAGGCTTCTTTCAGACTGATTAGTCATCCCCAGAGTGGTTTACTCTCTCTTAGAAAGAAGGGCATCCATTTACTTTCTATCAAATACTGCCTATCTCTTAGCCTTAAGGCAATATAAGAAAATTGACAGTCTCCCCTCCACTGCCACACTCCAATCATAAGGACCATGGTTTGTAATACCATTTAAGTTTTCCTTCTTTTCTTTGGGCATTTTAAAGCAGAATTTTAAAGCCCATCTATACTGAAATTCACTCTGTAGACCAGGCTATGTGTTGAAGAAAATTTGAACTCACAGGACATTACAGTTGGCCTGTTTCTCTTTACCCTTCTCCCTTCCTGTTTTATTATTTGCCTCTCAGTTATCCCACTGGCATTTCCAAATTCTCCTTCCACTTTTGTCATTTTGCTGATCAAACATAATGAGTTCCAGATTGATTTTATATTCTACTAAGACCAAAATATTATATCAAATTCCTTTGTCACAATGATTTTGATTGTGCTCATCTCAACAAGTCTTGTCCTGCATCAAGGATCAGCCACTGGCATGTGTGGGTAGCAGCTGCAATGAATGCATCATGAAATTGCTATTGTTAGTTGGTTTATTTGTTTACTATCTGCATCTCTAGCTTTGTTTAATGTTATTAAAGGTAATCAAATTGAATTTCTATTCACCTATGTGTTATAAATTAATGCCAATGTCAGCTTGATTCTATACAGACATTTTCCCATCTCACCTTTCCATTGTAAATAATGAGAATAGAAATGGTAAAGTAGATTTGCCCAGCGTCATTTATACTGATGGATAGGCATGAACAACTCTTACTAGTGCTCCAATATAAAGTTTGAAACAAGAATAACTCTATCAGAGTTGATTTGTCCTAATCTGTATTGCCACTTTTCTTTTTTTCCTTTTTGAAGACCTTATGCAAATTTGAAAAGAAAATACATTTCTCAATAGGATTTGAAGTAGTAAAGATGAGTCTCTCTGCCAAAGCTGTCAAGGAAGCATTCTCCGTGAGATGAATTCTGAATGTCATTTTGAAAAAGGTATTAGAATGAGAATTTTAATGCAAATCTTCAAACACTTCCATATTTAATTCTGTGCTTGCAGAATAGACTATTATTTGCCTTGACCAATGTGACCAGGATTGCACCCATACAGACAGAAATTTGTATTTGGATCCCAATAGAAGAATATTAAATCTTACCTGCTATAACATGGTAAATAAATGTGAATACACTGATATTGAGGTTCAAACTTCAAGCTGAAGAACAGAAAAGCAATGTAGTAGGCCACTATCTCTCATTCTACCTCAGGCTGAATGGACTGGTCTGATGCCTCTCCTAGAATGGCTGGAGAAACCTCAATGTAGCTGAAGAATGAATGACTAATACTGAGACATTGATCCTGTCTTATATACCTCCCCAATGCTAGGATTAAAGGTGTGTGATCCCAGGAACTGAGATTATCTTTTTGTGAGCTGTAATTCTTTAGGACTGGATCAATTTAGTGTGGATCTGGGTGTCCTTGGACACTCAGAGATTGGTCTACCTCTTAATCCCGAGTCCTAGGATTAATGGTATGTACCAGCATCTCCTAGCTTCTGGCTGCTGGAACTAACTGTGTGTGCCTGGCTTCTAAGGCTTGTGGATGAATCCAACGGAAAGCTATAATAAATCATAAATAATCTCTCCCTCTTTGTGTCCCATGACCTGCTGCTGCCCTCCCTGCCACAGAATTTCCCAGAGGGACATGGAAGTAGAGAAAAGAACCCAACATCGGGCTTCATTCCTGCCCTGCCCCTGTACCCTCCACTAGAAAGGAGATGGAGAGACCCCCACCTGCACCCACTGGAAAAAGAGATGGGAAGAAGTGATGATAAGAACACATTTAACAACAGGAAGTCTAGTGTTTCTATACCAGCAAAACATGAACATCCCAATGCAGATGAAACAGATGAGAATGATCTTAAAAACAGCTTCATGAAAATGATAGAGGTCCTAAAAGAGGATATGAGAAAATCCCTTAAAAAATGGAAGGAAAAACAAACTAAAAACCAAGAAATCAACAAATCTCTTAATGAAAGCAAGGGATGCTAAGAAAAAACAATCAAACAGATGAAGGAAACAATTCAAACAGTCCATGACCTGAAAACTGAAATAGAGATAATGAAAACACAAACTGAGGGAACATTGGAAGTAAAAAGCTGGGTAAATGATCAGTAACTACAAATACAAGCATAACCAACAGAATACAAGAGATTGAAAAGAGAATCTCAGGCGCTGAGGAGATAACTAGAGAAAATAAATTCATTGACCAAAGAAAATTTGAAACCCATCAAATATTTAAGACATAATATCCAAGAAATATGGAACACTATGAAAAGACCAAACCTAAGATGAATAGGTATAGAAGAAGGCAAAAAAAAAAGCCCAGCTTAAAGGTGCAGAAAATATGTTCAACAAAATCATAGAAGAAAACATTCCAACCTGAAGAAGGACATGTCTATGAAAGTACAAGAATTTACCAAACACCAAACAATGTAGACAACAAAAGGCCCCCATTGCCACATAATAATCAAAACACCGAATACACAGAATAAAGAACCAATAGTAAGAGCAGCAAAGGAATAAGACAAGTAACATGCAAACTCAGACCTATCAGAATTACATCTGATTTCTCCATGGAAACTCTGAAATCCAGAAGGTCTTGGATAGATATTCTACAAACACTAAGAGACCACAGATGCCAGCCCAGACTACTATACCCAGCAAAACTATCAGTCGCAATAGATGGAGAAAACAAGATATTCAATGATTAATCAGATTTATAACATACATAACCACATATCCAGCCATACAGAAAGTTCTGAAAGGAAAACTCCAACCCAAGGCAGTTAACTATAGTCACAAAAATGTAGGCAATAGATAATCTCACTTTACCAGAAGCCAAAATAAAAAGCAGGGTAAATCTACTCACAATACTACCACCACGACCAATTCAAAAATAAACAAGAATTAACAATCCATGTTCCTTAATTGCCCTCAATATTAATGGACTTAACTCACCTATAAATAGACACAGGATAACAGAATGGATATGAATAGAGAATCCATCCTTCTGTTGCATACAAGAAACTCACATCATCTTCAAAGGCAGACAATATCTCAGAGTAAATGGTTGGGAAAAAATCTTCCAATCAAATGAACACAAGAAACGAGCTGGTGTAGCTATCCTAATACCTAACAAATTAGACATCAAACTAAAATCAACCAAAAGAGATGAAGAAGGTCATTTTATATTCTTTATAGGAAAAACATTCATCAGGAAGTAGTCTCAATTCTGCACATCTATGTTCCAAATACAAAGGCATTCACATTTGTAAAAGAAACATTACTAAAACTCAAATCTCACATAAAACCTCACACACTTACAGTGGGAGACTTCAACACCACACTCTCCCCACAAGGCAGGAACACAGACCGAATCATAACAAAGAAACAAAAGAACTAACAGAAGTGATGACCCAATTTGGTTTGATAGACATCTATATACCATTCCATCCACACACAAAAGAATATATCATCTTCTCAGCTCTTCTTTAAAATTGACCACATACTCGGCAACAAAGCAAATCTCAATAGATACTAAAAATCATAATAACCCCCTGTATCTTGTCAGATCACCATGCTTTAAAGTTAGAATTCAGCAACAACACAAATGGCAGAAACTCTACAAACTTATGTAAACTTAACAATGAACAATTACACCATTCTCGGGTCAAGGAAGAAATAAAGAAAGAAATTAAAAACTTAGAATTAATGTGAAAAAAGACACAACATATCCAAACTTATGGGGCACTTTGAAAGCAGTAGTAAGAGGAAAGTTCATCACACTATTGGGACTACATCAAGGAGCTGAAGAGTCGTCATATTAGGGAATTAACAGCATAACTGAAATCTCTAGATAAAAAAAAAGAAAGAAAGAAAGAAAGAAACTCACCTAGGAGGAATAGATACCAGGAAATAATGAAATTGAGGGCAGAGGGCAGAAACCAATAAAGTAAAAACAAAGAAAACATAACAAAAACCAATGTAACTAAGGGTTGATACTTTGAGAAAATCTATAAGATAGACATGCCTTTATCCAAACTAACCAAAAAGCAGAGAGAGAGAGAGAGAGAACATGCAAATTAACAAAATGAGAAATGAAAGTATCATAACAACAGACACCGAGGAAATACATATACTCTTCAGGTCATACTTTGAAAACCTGTACTACACAAAATTTGAAAATTTAAAGGAAATGGACAATTTTCTGGATAGATATCACTTACCAGAATTAAATCAAGAACAGATAAACAATTTAAATAGAAGAAGTGGAAATAGAAGAAGTCATCTAAAGGCTAACACCCACTACAAAAAAAAAAAAAAAAAAAGCAAAAAAAAAAAAAAAAAAAACCAAGGCCAGGTGGCTTTGGTGGAGAAGAAGAGCTACTACCAATACTCCTCAAATTATTTCATGCCAAAGAAACAGAAGGGTCATTGCCAAACTCTTTTTACTAGGCTAGAAGTACCTTAATACACAAGCCACACAAATACAGAACTAAGAAAGAGAACTACAGACCAATATCCCTCATGAACATTGATTCAATAATACTCAATAAAATACTGGCAAATGGGATCCAAGAACACATCAGAGAAATCATCCACCATGACCAAGTAGGCTTTATCTCAGGGATGCAGGGATAGTTCAACATACTAAAATCTATCAGTGCAATCTACTGTATAAACAAACTGAAAAAAAAAACTATATGATCATCTCACTAGATGCTGAACAAAGGGGCGCACATGGACCCCAGAATGATAGCTGAGAAACCAGCATAGACTGCCCAAGACCTCTTGAATGTGCATTTCAGTTAGGAGGCCTGGGCAGTCTATGTGAGCTCCAACAGTGGAACCAGGTGGTGCACAAAAGGACTTCTGGAGCACAATTTCCATGGAGGGATACTCCCTTAGCCTGAAGACATGAGGAAGGACCAAGGCCCTACCCTAACTGACAAGAAAGATTTTGATGATCCCTCTTGAAAGGCCTCACCATCCCTGGGGAGTGGATGGGGGAATGGCAGGGAGAGGAGACTGAGATCCATATGTAGAATAAGGATAAAACATAAAAATAAAAAATAAACAAATCATAAATAATATATTCACTGCCTCTCCTGGCATGACTGGAGAAACCTCAGTGTGGCTGGAGAATGAATTCCTGTTACTGAGACCTTGCTCCTGTCTTATATACCTCACCAACACTGGCATTAAAGGTGTGTTATCCAAGGTGATGACATCATATTTGCATGGGCTGTTTCTCTTAGCAAGTGGTTCAATCTTGTGTAGATCTGGGTGTGCTTGGACTCATAGAGATTGGTCTCCCTCTTAATCCTGAATCCTAGGATTAAAGGTGTGTATTATCACCTTTTAGCTTTTGGCTGCTGGGATTAAAGGTGTGTGCCTGGCTTCTATGGCTTGTGGCTGACTTTTCTTACTGAATCCTCAGACAAGCTTTAATAAATCATAAATGATATATCACCACAACCTGGCACTTTTGTATTGTTGTTGTCATCTATCCTGAAGATTTTATCTCAGACCTAAACTACAATGACCTTAAAGGAACAACTTACTATTCACTTAGGATTTTGAATAAAATATCAAAACAGTGATTCTAATCTTAATCATCTATAGTGTATACATTTACCTGTAAATTTCAACAAAGTTCACAACTACAGATTCTAATTTCTGTATACTTTAACATAGTTATAGGTAGTTTTATCACATGATAAATGAGATAAAAATACTGAAATGCCTGTAAGTGTTGTATTATTTCTGCAAGGATGAAAATTATAAAATCATAGCAAATTGACCTTGTTATTTAAAGAAGAGAGAGAAGGAGAGAGAGAGAGAGAGAGAGAGAGAGAGAGAGAGAGAGAGAGAGAGAGAGAGAGAGAGGACTGCAAAGTACACATGTAGATGGCATAAAATAACTGTAGGAGTTGGTTGTTTCCTTCCACAAGGTGAGATTGAACTCAGGCTGTCAAGTCTTATTGGAAGGACTCTTTATCTATTGTGCCATCAAGATAATATAAGTTTGAGCTTTTAAAAACATATTTATCTCAACCATCTCAGCTAATTATAAAACAAGTTGTGAGAGTTTGTAAGATATACAGTAACACTAATAACAGAGTCCTTAGTTTAGAGAAGAGAACAGTTCTGGCACCCTGAGAAGGGAGAGCATTTCCTGCTTAGTGAACCTCATAGGATGCTCAGGGGTCTGATTTCCACTGTTGTTGAAGGTACCATATCACAGGTATCCAGTGGGTCCCTGACCTGATCAGGTGATTTAGGAAAGAGGACTAGGTCAGTGTCAAATATGGTAGTGTCCTCTATCTCATCCATTTCTATTTGCAGAACATTTTACCATTTCATATCGCTTTGTCTCTTGCTTGCCTGATTCATGTAACATTTAGATTTGAATTTTCCCTGCATGATTGCTTCTGGATATTTAATTGCTGCTTCCATGTGTTACTATTGTCCAAGGTCAGTCCTCAATGGAAGACTGTCTCAGCCTCCATTACATCCCAAGTGAACTTTGACTAAACCAATGTGATGCCTCCCATTTCCCATTATTTTAAAGAACATCAGACTCCTACTTTTCTATTTTCTTTATATTGGCTTAAATAATCTCATTGTGATAGCCATAAAGACACTCATCAATAGAGTAAGTATCTTATTTTATATTTTCTAACTAAAATTGGATTCATTTGAACAACTTTGATATTGGATGATAGCATAAGCTCTCAATTTTTCCTTAATCTTTGAAGTTACTGTACAAAGAAAATTATCTGATTCAATTGTTTAAATTTTTTGAATTGGGGTTAATTTAACCTCAAACGTTAATGGACCCTAACTGTTATAAAGCTTTGTAACTTAATGTCACAAGTATAAAGCATATTCTTTCAGAAATAATTTTTCAATCTATATTTGAAATTTACAGGTTGAAAAAAAAAAGATGTTACTCTTTCATAAAACAAAAAAAAAAAAAACTTTCATTCTGCCAGTGCCATAGGTGTAAGCAAAAGCTTATGTGAATAAACAAATCTTTTTTATTTTAAAAACAAGCTTATTTTACATACCAATTCCAGTTCCCTCTCCCTTCTCTCCTTCCTCTCCCCCACTGAAAGAATCAGATTTTAACCACACTTCTACCATAGGATATTGTCTTATTTTTCATTCTTACAAATCACCATGAAACAAATACCAGGTAGGTTCATCCTAATCCACATATCTTATTGTATCTTATTCTTTCTCAAAAATATAAATTTTATATGACAGAAGAACATGTATTTGTAACATACAGTAAAGAATCAGTAAAGATAAATGTTTTTGGTAATGAGTAATATCACAATGCCTTTTTAGATGTCACAGAATTCACATTACTCCTGTATGTGTAACACGGTATCTTGAACAGTGAAGAGAACCTAACAGGAACTCACTGCACAATTGTAGAATGACTGTGGTTATTTTCATGGTCCAGGTGCTGTCCCACTAGGAAAAATGGGTTTCTTACCTGGAAATGATTCAATTGTCCTAGAGTAAACAGAGAAGTCAGGCTTCACCCATTTACTTTCTGTCTTTAACGGTGTCATTTTCTGATTTTCCTGTGAATCTCATTTCAGCTAAAGTGCTTCAGAGTCTTATAAGGAAAACTCGTTTGGGTGTCTCAACCTTGAAACCCTTTGAGACAAAAAGTCACAATTTGGCTTCTGTTGAAATCTCATTTCTCGATGCCATTGCGAAATCTTCACCAAAATCATAGGCTGAAAATGACTAAGAAAGAGGACTAGGTCTGTGCCAAATGTGGTAGTGTCCTCTATCTCATCCATTTCTATTTGCAGACCTTTCTACCATTTCATATCACTTTGTCTCCTGCTTGCCTGATCCATGTAATGTTACGAGTAGGTTTTTCCTGCAGGCCACCTGGTCCCACTCTTTGTTCCTCCCTGCTGGCCATCCATCTTGAATCAGCAGTCACCTTTTTGTGGGTCCTTCATGTCTAGTTTATACAGCATAAAGTCAAACAGTCTAGAGAAGTACCTTGCTCAAATGGCTAGTCTTGACATATTAGAAGCAAATTCCATAATGTGTTTCTTTGATGTCCATCTTCCTTTCTGATGCAGGTGGTGTTACCAGGAGCAGTTGTGCCTCACTGTCATGAAAAACCCTAAACCATTTTAAATGCCATATTCTGTAGGTTTTTAAAAGGTTTGAAAGCCTATTTATCTCAAATACATCTCTGTATATCTAGAAATCCTAACTAACTTAACTCTAGTTTTGACTATCATAGGTAACTATCTATAATCTGTACTAAATTATACATTAAATTTTCCAATGAGCTATATAAACAGAATACGTAAACAATAGGAGAAATATACATATCACAAAATTGACCTTAAATTTGTATTAATAAATGAAAATCCATTCCAAAACAAAGCATTCATATCTCTACCATAATTCCCTTTTTACCTTTAAAAAGATTGCTTGTGGTCATTAACTATTTATAACCAAGCCCACTTAAAAGAAAACAAACATTTATAAACAATATTTGGGAATTTGGTCATCATTCTTTCCAAACTACTTCCTGCTGGTAGGGGGCATTGTCGTGGGGGATCCTAAGAAGATGCAGAAATCTTGGCTGTAGTCTGCAAGGTTTGTCTCAACTGCTTTGAATGTTGGATCACCTGGGGCGCTATTTCAGGGGGTCTGGCTTGATTTAACCATATAGTCTGGAAGGAATCCACAGCTTTTCATTTTCTGTGGAAACAAAAATAGAAATCCTTTTCCCCAGTAACTTGTCCTTAGGCGTAAATTTTGAAGTCAAAGCATTTTAAAATATGTAAATTGAATTAATCTAGCATCATTTCTTTCATCAGTAGTTGTTATTTTCTTAGCAGTCAAATAATTTAAAGACAAAAGAATCACGTATAGTATCCAAAATTTCTCTGTGTTTTCCATCTTTATGTGGCTTTTTTTATTACTCTATTTCTTCTCCTTCTATTTTTACATATTTTAAGACAGGGTTTCTCTGTGTAAATTTTATCTGCCCTGAAATTCACTGTATACTAGGTTTACTTTGAAATCACAGAGATCTGTTTGCCTCTGCCTCCCAAGTGCTGGGATTAATGGCATGTGCCACCGCACACAGCCATTCTGCTTCCTTTTTTCTTTTTTAAACCATTGTATCCTGTTTCTTTTTCTCTCCCAAGCCAGCATATTTTTTTTTTTTTAAACACAGTGTAAACCTTCATTGCAGCTCTCATACATACCAATGAAATGTTAACAGAGCTTTTTAAAAGCAAGGCAATTTTTTGGCGCTTATGCTAATTTTGGAAACCTCCCTTAAAGGAGCTGCACAAATCTGTCGATAGCAAAACAAATCCAACCAGGAAAATGCTGCCACCAAAAAATCTGGCTAGTCTCTGTTTCTTTGTTTCTAAAATCCCTTTTTAAGCTTTTATCAAGTTTTAAGTGAAAGTTCTCAGTTCCACTTCTGACACCATTATGTTACGAGCATGTTTTTCCCTGCCAGTCAGTTCCTGCCACCATACAAGCCTCCAATAACATGATGAGACTCTGTATTTGATACAACCCTGTTGGTCATTTACCATTATTGTTTATGGGCTAGCTCTGTCTTGATTATTAACCCATTTCTACTTATCTAAATATTTCCACGTGGCTCATCTTACCAGAGAGCAGAGGGCCGCATCTGATCTCTCCAGGCTCTACATGCTGACTCCTCCTAACTAGTTCCTCTTTCCTGTCTCCTAGCCCCGCCTATCTTGCTTTCCCACTGGCCAAACAGTGCTTTATTAATTAACCAGTATGCGAAACATATTTACTGAATAACATCTCCCATCACTGTAACATTTAAATTTGAAATTTCCCTCCATGGTTGCTTCTGTATATTTGAATTGCTGCTTCCATGTGTTACTATTGTCCAAGGTCAGTCTCTACCCAGCTTGTGCCATGCATTAATTGCAGTGGATAATAATAGAAATAATAATAATAATAATAATAATGTACTAGAAAGTTATCAGTGTTTTGCTACAATGTCTAATTAATGTTAATTCTCATGATTGTCTATTATCAAAATGGAAGTGGAAGGCACTTGTATCTCCTGTGTGGTTTTTTTTTTTTTTCTCTCTTGGTTTGATATGAAAGACTATCAAAACATCATAATTAATACTGAGTTCCAATGAACATAACCATAATATCTGATCTATTAACACTTAATAGAAGTAAAACAGTTCTGGTTGAGTAGAGACCATAGTAACTATTTCATCTATGGTGATTATTAAATTTGAACTATCCCTACTTATGGTAATTTTTTATTTGCAAAATATTTATCTGCCTCTAGATTGAAACTTCACTAGAATTCTCAGAAAAATCTCATTGGACTTGTTATTCTATTTCTTTTTTTTTCTTTTTTATTACATTCACCAAAAGCACTAGGTAGCCTCTGAGAGCAATGAGTTTTTCCTTTCACAGTATCCATAAAAACCAGTATAGCCTGTCCTAGTGCAGGTCTGTTCTAGGTCAAATGCACACAACAGTCCTCAAAAGTGCATTTCCATGATATCAAGAATGTAATTCACTTAAAAGAAAGTCATAAACACAGCATCCATTTTCTTTTTTCCAGTAATGAAAACTCTATATTAGTACTTATAAAATTAATTATGTTGTCATTTTAGCTCAAGATAAGTTAAATTATTTTTAATTAAATCTTTTTAAGGTATCATTAGCAGGAAAAGTAAACATTTCAGTTTGTATGACAATTCTGGCTTTCCTTAGTATTACATGAGAAATTAAATTTGCAGTGTTTATGGATAAAAAGAAATTAAATAAAATTGTTTCCAAAAATAATTACATTTGATATCATGTTTATTTGGTCATTGGATTTTTGGAGTACACTATGCTTCTTTTCTCATAGTTAAGAGTATATTTATGCATATCTTATAATTAATAATGTATAAAATAGTAAAATAGTATTAAGTTTTACTAATGCTCAGTTAAATAAAACTTCCAAGAGTCTTAACCAAATAAAATTGTGCTAAACAAAAAAATTAAGACTAGCACTAATTATTTTTTGGGGGGGTGTATGAGATAGGGTTTCTTTGTGTAGCCCTGGCTGTCCTGGAACTCACAGGGATCTGCCTGCCTCTGCCTCTCAAAGGCTGAAATTAAAGGCATATGTTGATACCACCTGGCTAATCCATTCTTTATTCTTTAAAATATCCTATAAAGAAGAAATACTCCCATAAACATCTGATGGAGAGTTCACTTCTGAAGATGCTAGCATTGGATTTATACAAATTAATCCATTATATTACATACATACAAACCTTTCGTTATTACCTAAAAAGGAAGTGATTTTATAGGCAAATTCTTTCTCTCTTGACTTCAAACCCTATCAGCTCTACTACTCTGTCACAATGGTAGTCACACTCTTCCTTTCTCAAATTCACATAGAGTTTTCCTTTGGTGTCTTGAAGCAATTCATTCTACGACTGCTCAGAATGTCAGTCTTTGGGAGTTCAAGTCCCATTTATAAAATAGTATAGTCTTCTATAGAACCTGCAAATTCCTTTCACCTGCTGATGACTTTTCATCAAAGTTTAGTGAACTCACTTTAAGCAACACAATGGAAATGCTGTGTGGAGAGCTGTTCTGTTATGCTGTCTAGGAATTAAAAAGAAATAAAATATCTGTCAGTCTCAAGTACAGGTATAGGATTTTGTTAATGTTGGTTTCATTGGTTTGTTTGTTTTTGTTCAAGGTCTCTTTATATAGCCTTAGCTGTCCAGAATCTTGCTATGTAGACCAGGCTGACCTACAACTCACAGGAATTTATTAGCTTCTAATTCTAGCATACTATGATTAAAGTATATCACTACATAAATGTCAAACACAGGAATTTCCCCCCACATATCTGAAATAGACACTGAATCCCCTTGATAAGGAATTTTCAGCAGACTTGTTTTTCAAATTCCCATGATTCCAGCTTGTATATGATATGTTATCATACCAAGCATTGTGGAATACAGGGAACACCACCCCTTGGATGGTAATTGACTACAGATTTTTTATTTATTTTGTTTTCTCTGTTTGAGAGGACACTTTCCCGATTAAAAATAAATAAATGAGGGTGCGGGAGGAGGAAAATTTTAAAATGGAGCAGAAGGCTTCAGTTTATTGGGTTATGTGGTTGCTATATTACTTCCTGCTTCTTTGCTGGTGTGTGTTTAGTCCATTATTACAGTGGAGCAATAATATTTTGTAAGTAGCAATTGTGAACTCTGTTTCCTCCAACCTCCTGTGTATATGTCCTAATTACATGGTGGATCGCAGATGTGCTGAGTGTATAGGTTCTAAACCAACCTGTGTTATCAAGGATTTGCTTCTTTAATAAGTAAATAATTACATTTAAGCACATTAATTTTTGTTATTATAAGTTATAATGTCTGATATTGTTATCTGACTTTCTATAATAGTTTTTTGGTCCTAAATTTTCTATCTATTCATTTGTACTGAAGATGAAGTAAGTCATTTACATAGTATATAGTTCATTTGTGATTTTTAAAAAGAATTGTTCTTCTAATCCATGAATTGTTTAAATTTAATCCACTGGTATTTAATGTCATTTCTTTTGAACAAGACATCAGTACTCTAATTCTTCTGTTTATTTACTGGATACTTAACACTTACCTTACTTTTAATTTCCTCCATAATTGGTGTTTGGTGATTATTTTTTAAAATTTATACTTTTGTTCTACTTATCAATTATTTTTGAGTATTTCTTTTTTATCATTTCAAAGTGATTATTTTGCTGATGGTACCTAGTATCTTCAACTTAAAATTCAAGTTTGAATTGCTATACCAATTCATGTTCATCAAATTCAAAATATCCACTTCATCTAGCCCTATATTCTTACTGTATGTTTATAGCTTTATGCCCAGTGCAGTTGTGGTGTGTGTCACTAATGTCCATTTCCCATCAATTTTAAAAGCACTTCCCTTTTAAAAGTATAAAAGAGGAATTGGAGTACAGATGTACCCAACCACTAGATTTTATGAAAGTTTAAGCATGTCCTCCTTTGGAGCTGTTTATTTCCTTACAATCTATCATTTTCTCCTCATACTACTTCATTTCAGCTTGGAGGGCTGTGTTTGATTATACATTGCTTTATCAACACTTACTGGTGATTAAATTCATTACATTTTGCTTATGTGATGAATCTGAAAATCTTCATATTTATCTGAATATGAAACTTTTAGATGCCCCAATTTCCTTTGAGTGGCTTATGTGGTCTTCTGTCTGCAATGCTGATTAACACCAAGCTGTAAAACGCTGTGGCCAGGGCACAGTCACTTATGTCAAAGGTTTCTCCAAATTTTGAAATGCCTCTTTTTTATTATTAAATAACCACTTTGTTTGGATTCTGAAGCCCTTGAATTCTATAGGCTGGCAAATAAGTTATGATGATTTGTACTTTATTTTTCATAATTCTAGCAGAAGAATGGATCCTTGAAGTTGTCAAGTCGTCTGTATCACTGCATATGATTACATGCTGATGCCTTGTTTTCATTGTATATCTATTCATTATTACATATTGGTACATTTTATATTATTAATATTTATTTTACTCTATATATGTGTGTGCACATTGTGACTCTATGTAAGTGCACCATGTGCCTACAAAGATCAAAAGAAGTATTGAATATTCTGTAAATGGAGTTACAGGCAATTGTGAGCCACACTATAGACATTGGGAATCTAAGCCAGGTACTCTGCAAGAATAGTAAATGTTCTTAATTTCTGACCCATCTCTTCAGTCCACACTGATATTAATTTAAGATATGTATTTCAAAATGAATAACTTGAAATAATAAAGAAATATTTTAAAAGATGAAAGTACTATCTGCACAGAATGTATAGTGATTTACTATAGGAAGCAGGATTTTTATAGTTTTTCAAAAATATTGGTTATTTATTTTTATTCTAAAATTTTAACTGCATTTTAAATTTATTTTTTTTATTTTATAATTTCATTTTACATTTCGACCACAGTTCTCCCTTCCACTCCTCTTCCCAATCCCCTTCCCTCGACCTTGCCACCTTAATCTCCCCCCAGATCCCAACCCTAGTCTACTCCTCCTCTTGGGTAAAGAGGACTCCCATGAAGAGTCAGCATAGTTGGCATAATAGGTTTGGGCAGAGCCAGGCACCTCTCCTACGCATTAAGACTGAGCATGTCATCCCACCATAGGAAATGGGCTCCAATATGCCAGCTCAGGTGCCAGATTTGTATTGTTGTCCTACTATCAGCGGCCCCTCTGATAGTCCAAGCTTCACAACTATCTCCCATATACAAAGGTCCTAATTCAGTTCCCTGGAGTCTCCACAGGTATAGATCTGGAGTTCATATTCAAGACTGCTGAATGTCAGAGCAGGAGTGTGATTGAGTTACTAAATACTCTGTAGTCATACATAAAACATATACAGAAGTAACATTCTATATACTTGGAAAGTTGCATTTAGGAACATATATGATATATGTTTAAACATATACACATATGCATGCAACAACTAATGAAAAAAGAAGCTATGAATTTGAAAGAAATAAGAAGGGGTTTACAGGATTTTTTATAGTAAAATGAAAGGGAGAATGATGTGATTTTATGTTATAATCTCAAAAAATAAAAAAAACTAACCAAATTTATTTTATACCAGCCTCTCAAAATTGCTCTAATCCTATAAATATCTCATAAATTTCAGCTCTTCATGTTCCTTCATATTGTCATCCTAAAACATACTCTTATCTTAATGATTCCTGTGTGTTATTTATGTATGTCAACATTTCTCTCTGAGTCACTTTTGGAATATAAACTCTATAAAATCAACAATCTTAATTCCCTCACTTATTCATATTTAACAACATTAATATTTCTTGATAGAATATTGTTTGAAATGCATGATAAATATGTATTTGACATATTTTTAAAAAAGACTTGAGTACATCAGAAATATAGCATGTAAAATTTTCACAACGGCAACAAAAGCTCTACCAGCAATATCCATGAGTTCAATACAATTTTAAATGGAGATGGCCTTAACATGAAATAGGAAAAAAAAAACTGAACAGAAACAAGCAAAAGAAAATCAGTTTGTATTTGCTTATTAAAATATTTAGAAATAGTTGAGTAATAGTGAACTGATGAAAAATGTGCCTGACAGGTTTCATGAGGTTATAGAAAGGGATTGTTACTAAGAAACTTTCATTCATTTATTCTACTCTCCTTGCCTATCTCTTTTATTAACTGTCCTGTCCAATTTCTTCTTTCTATTTCAAGATTTTAAATCTATGTATAATTGACCCATAATATTTGTCGTACAGTTCCTCAAATTCTAAGGACATTACAAGACTTCTCTTTGCTCATCATACACGATGACTGTCATATAATTTCTTTGGAAAGGATTCTGAAACTATAGGTGATTACTTTATATATATATATATATATATATATATATATATATATATATATATACATATGTATATATATATATATAAAATTGCTATAAAGAATATCATATTGTAGTGAATATAAGCTTTAAAATATTTTAGAGAATCTGAAGTAAAAGATTTGTTATGACTTTTAGCTTAACAATTCTTTCTTTGAGCAGACATCTATCTTATTTATCTATTTAAATACATGGAATTCATTTACCAAGACTTGCAACGTGAATACATTAATTACTTTATAACTAGGTAAAAGAAAATCTGGCCCTTTGTTTTGCTATTTTCTTTGTCTCCCTTTTTATCCCAATCCCTCCACGATCCACATTCTCTCTCTCTCTCTCTCTCTCTCTCTCTCTCTCTCTCTCTCTCTCTCTGTCTGTCTGTCTGTGTATCTTGATTTTAGCATTTACATTTTTTTTAAAAAAATCCCTAGCAGGTCATTTAATTTGTATTCTTCTGGTGAGTGGAACTTTAAAAGACTTTTTTGTAGGGGAATGCATGTTTATAATAGGAGGATATAGCTGGAAAGGAAGTCTCTGAGAATAATATTTCAAATTGGAATGGCTTAGGTCCTCCCCACAGACTCAGAAAGACCTTAGGTGCTTTAAGGAATTCATTTCCTCTTTAAATTCAGACATTCTCATATCAATTATCTTTGCATATCATATGACTTATGTGTAATAGTTTTATAGTTTATTTTTGTTTACTAATTTGTACTATTTTTTGCAGTCTCCTCTGAGAGAAGTTTAAATGCTCTGCCTCTTATTACCTTGGGACATTCTTCTTTATCTTACCAAATCTTATTTGTTTATTGGGGGTGACATGTTGAAGACAGTGAAAAACCTGCTGATGTGTTTTCTTTTCTTTTATCATTTGGGCCCAAGAACTAAACTTAGGGAGTCTGGCTTGATGATAAGTTATTTAACTCACTTATCCATATTACTGACTCAAATTTCCTTTTATATTCTTCATGTTCACAAAACTTCCCAAACACTTGCTTTCTTGCAGTTCCTAGTGACTAGTGGGCAGGTTCCTTGTGACGTGTTCTTCAATCTGTTTGACCACTCCCCTGACTGATAACCACATTGATTATATAATAGAGCATCCTTCCAAGGGGAGACATCAGTCAGGGACAGATGGGTAAAAGCCTAGAGAAGTAATACCAGAGTAGTCACGGAATACCACAGAGCTTGTTCTGATAGCCCCAACTAAGAACCATTCAGAAAACCCCCAGAACTGCCTCCAATACTTTTCAAGACACCTGTTGTGTTTAGTTGATTTAAGACCTTGTTAAAGTGTAGGATGTCCTATGCTGGAAAGTATAACATTCAAATGCTTAGGTGAGGCATCATTAGCCAAGGTGTGGTCTTTTCAAAAAGTGTCCTCAGTTGTATTGCTGTAATTAGAAATTGGTTGAAAAATCATAGCTTTATTTTCTTCCTGTGACCCACTAGCTCTGGTTCCACTAAAGACCGCCCTAGCGAAAAATACCAGGACCCCAACAACTGATTTCTTGAACTTCACCTCTTTCCTGACTTTGTTTCCTTGTCTTTTACCTATCACCATTTAATGATTTCCTGAAATGGTCAAAACTGTGGGCATTCATGCCTTGTCACAGACAATGAAGGAGTGCACATGTAAATAATTAAAGGGCTTAAATCCCTTCATTTCTTTTGCTTTAATTTTTACAACAGACTCTCAAATCCAAGTAATGCCAGTGACAGAACACTTTGTAAAAAGAAGCAGCGGGTGCACACAGATACAAAAGAAGTGAAATGTGTACTCCACAGGGACCTCTGACATTGGAACTAAGGTGTATCCCTGGTGCATGAAAGGACTTTGGGAGCACATTCCCCATGGAGTGATACTCCCTTGGTCTAGAGGAAGGAGGAAGGGCCTAGTCCCTACTCCAAGTGACTTGACAGATTTTGATGGATTCCCTCCTGTAAGGTATCCCCATCCCTGTGAGGTTGGGGGGTGTATGGGATGGGAGGGGACCAGGGGGCATTGAAGGGAGGGAAGGAGGGAGAGGGATCAATATGTAAAATAAGAAATATAAATAAAAACAAAATCAACAACAAAAAAGATGATTTGAACTACGTTAAACATAATTTTCTCTGCTTGTTTTTTCTTTATTGTCAAGGTTTCATTATCATGATGTTGTGAAATAAGCAATTTTTCTAGTTCAGCTTATAAAATTATAGGAATATACTGTCATGTAAGCATTAGCCTAACTCTTCCTTTGGTCACCTTAAAAACACATAGTCAATTAATAAGCTGTGTTTAGCTGGAAAACTATTTCCTAAAATCATTGGGAAATGAAGAGATATTAATTTTACATGTGTGTATGCACATATTTCCTTATTGCTAAGATATACAGAAATATACATATATAAGTAGTCAGAGAGATGATATACATAGATGATGATTAAGATACACAGATAGATAATAGATGGAGGACAAAATATAATTGCATATGTGAAACTTCAGTAGGTGAAGATAAAGATACAAGCTCAAATTAAGCACACATTCTACACACTCAATTTATATTTAGAAAACAAGTAACACAAGTGTATAACACATATTTCTTTAGTATATCTCTTAAACGTCTCCACCAGAAAAGTGTAGAAGGAAGGTCAAGTCTAGAAACCCTTAAATCCTCAATGGCCTTTCAGAGAAAATTGATACATACATGTGACTAAGTAGCTCTATTTAGCTTCAGCTAGTTGAGCTCTTTAAATCTCAGGTTATGTTCACATTTTAATACCAGTAGCTATGAGTTCTAATGCCCAGAAGTTAAGGCATTCTGCATAAAGCAATTTGATTTTGAGCTCTCCTCAAATTGTTCTGCGTTTAATGTAAACATTTACTAATCCATTTCAATAAAGCTAGCATTCAAAGGTATTGGCTATGAATGTTCAAAAGAGTTCATCTCCAATTCCTGTTGACTTTTGTTTAATCTATTAAATACAGCTGGGTTGTTCAGTAGTAGCAGTTCTCATATTTATGCCCTCTGTTTTTAAAACCACATATATAAATTAAAGAAAAAATACCCTTAGTGTTTTTTATACATAAAGATTCTTATACTGAGGAAAACCACTGTCAGTTTGCTCTTTAGTAAGCACTGTAGTATTGGAATGATACATATTTATTCTAAAATGATGTTCTTGTATAGAAGATTTGTCTCTATTGTTTTAAATTAATGATAAAGTGGTCAAAGTTCTAAAAACACAAAGGTGGCCTGGATACCCAGATCTTGTAACTTTAGAACTAGACAAATAACACATATGTGTCTTACTTGTTTTATTTCTAAAGCTCAAGAGCAATATGGAAGGTTCCATGACTGAATAGCAATTTACAGAGTGTATTTGAAGAATTGCCTTCTGCATGCATGCCAGATACTAAATGAGGCAGTGTCTTACTATCTTGAGTATCTCAGTCTCCTTCAGTGATTATCATATCTCTTGCCCTGATTTTTCTCCTGCATTAGCATTATTGACACATATGGTATTGGTTGTTCTAATTAAAATGCTTTATAACAAAGAGTGAAAAAAATCAAACATTGAAAGATTTACATTATAATTTTAAGTTTTATTCTGGAGGAACGCCCATGTTTAACAATTTGATTTCTTGCTACTTTCACTTGATTTTTAGAGTGTAGAAATATATTAGAGTGCTGAAACCTTGTTCTTTTCAGCAACTTTCTGTAAACATGGAGCATGTTGATAGGCCTGATGTGACAAGAATCTTGACCTGCTCTTAGCCATTGCTGCTAGACTCCTTATCAGTCACAACTTTGGACTGACGGGCATGAGTGTAGTTCACTTTTGCAGGTCAGTCTGGCTTCTTGCCACCTTCACTCTCACCAACCTATTTCTGAATAAATCTTTGACCTTTAAAAATTGTGCAGATAACTCCTTTTTCTTGTTCAGGTATAATAGCATCTTAGAGTTAAATTTTGAGTTCAATTGTAAGGTTCCCTTTTCATTTTTAAGGGCAGTTGATAGTTTAATAGATTGCCTTAGTTGTATTACTTTGTTTCAATCACACTCACCTATCTCAACTTGTCCTTGAGAATTTTTTCATAGATTTATTTCCCATTTTATTGTTGACTGAATGACCTTTTTCTTTTATCAACTTAAGGTTAGATAAATCTAGAATTGAGAATTAATATTCATTTATCAATATCATAAACTTAATAAAGTTATATATACTTATACATTTTTATTGCACAGAATTCATTCTTCACTTTATAAATATTTTGTTAAGCATTCCACACATAGCTAATTACTGTCTGTGTACACTTAGATTTTAAAAGGCTGAAATTAATACACGATTGATTTAGATGCCTTCACCTTTCAAGTTGATACATACTCTGTGAATGTTCTTTAATATCTGAGTGTTATGCCAAATGTATTTTAACTCAATTTCTAAAGTAGTATTTTCTGTCTTCCTGACAGTATTCTATAAAAAAATCAGAGGTGAGAAATTATAGTTAGAATGGAAGACTTGAGAATTAGATACATCTTAAAACACGTTGTCATTCTTGTAGAAATTAATTAGATATGTTCTGAAGAAAGTAAATTCCTACAGGATAAAACACACTGCATAATATGAAGCATTTGGGGGCAGCCACAGCTCTCCATCTTGAGAATAGAAGGGGAATCCTAGCATTTCAGTGGATCATCTGATACTTCTCTCTAAGTATGTATCTAAGAAAGATGGTTTATTTTTTAAGACTGAGACATTTATGCAATGGCTGTATTTAACATTCAGGTTCTTTTAGGGCTCATGGTGGTTGAACCACTGGCTACAGCCAGGTCTTGAGGAATGACAGCTTAGTGTGGTTTCCTGCCTAGGATTTGAAAAAGTTTCTCTTCAGAATCATTCTTTCTTATTTTTGATCCATTTGTTTTGGAGTGTATATCAAAGTATTCATTTGTTTTGAAGTATATATCAAAGTATTCAAAATTAGGAGAAACAAACAACAAGGATATACTCCTCTGTTGTTCAGGAAGCCAGAAGTCCAAACATCAAGACAGTGGTCCTGCAGAGCAAGGGGCAGAACTTTCTGTCTCATTTGGCTCCTGGTACTCACAAGAATCACCTGACTGTGACTTTCATCCTCTCTGCCTCTGTTTACTCATGGTCACTTTACTTTCATGTCTGTATCCTTTTACCTCAAGATGTACCAGATGTGGTAAAACAAGGCTCACCTTCATGCACATCTTAACTTGACAGTATCTATAATAACTTTAATTCTAAATGTGATCAATCTCACACCTACTGGGTATTAGAAAAACAATTATGGAGGACATACAATTCAACCTGTAAATGTCAAATACTTATAATTATATTTTTCAGCAGGATTTGAATTTATTATAATTTATATTACCTATACTTAAATATTTGATTATATTCAATTATCATTGCTTTAATTTAGACACTAAATTTTTATATCAATTTATTATGCACACAACCCTATAATATTGGATGCATTCTTCAAACCAGACAGTATTTGTTGATCACTTATTTACAAACTAAGCTTGATAGTGATGAGAAGAAATGTGAAATAGACATGCTTTGATTAAATATCCATTACAGAAAAATAAATCAAAGAGTCATAAAAACTCTAATCATTTAAAATAGAACAGAATTGGTGCCTTCAGATATGGAAGGATAAAATTCTAAGAAACATGTCTATGGAGTAGAAGTGTCTCTTGATATTCATCAACATTTAAATACAGGGTACCAAAGGGCCACAGGCCAAATCTCTTCCTACCATATTAAATTCATTTTTCAACACTCTGGAAAATTCCATAAATGATAATTTATGGGAGAAAGGATATAATGTGGCACATAGTTCTAGAGACTCCAGTCCATGATTGGTTGTTGTCCTTGATTCTGAACTATGGTGAGAAAGAAAGTTTCGAAGGAAGGAGCAACTGGTCTTGTATACTATGTACCCCATAGTTACCAAGAAGCAAAGAGGAGTACCATAATGAATCCAGAGAAATGTGTGCTCTTCGGAGGCACAGTGCCAGCTGCCTCTGTAGGTCAAGTATGGGGACAACTCCCACTGTTTATAATTTCTCCACCTCTTCATAGTCTATTCATAATTTAAAACAACCTATGACTTGAGTTATTGTTTAAAGTAAAGTTCACATGATTTAATTGTCTTTCGATCTGTATAAAGGCTGCAATAAAATTCACCATCCCCCTGACTTCATCAAATCTCTCTCCTCCAAGGTCAGGGATCTATACAGAAGAGGGGGTGGAAACAACCTAAGAGCCATTGATGATGGGGTGTACCTAAGAAAGAGCATCTTCAAGACACAACAGAAATGATATGTATATGAACTCACAGAGACCATGGGAACATGGACAGGTTCTGAACAGGTTCAGGCCAGAAGGGAATTCTAGCAATGAGAGGAGGAAGTAAACATAGACTCCAACCCCTAATCAAGAAGCTATCTTCAATTAATAACTAATAGCAAAGGAAAATTAGTGTTATCCAATGAAGTCTCACTGTATACATTAACCATACTTCAGGTTGGCATCATGCTTGGAATAATTAACCAATACAAAAAGAAGTTAGTGTTGGTTATTTTTTGTAGATATTTTTGTCTCATCTTTCCTTTTCTTGTATATTTTGCTTACTGGTTTTTTGCTTTGTGGGGAGATTTATGTGTGTCTCTTGGTTTGAAATTGTTTTACTTTCTATATTTTTGAGAGAGATACAGAGAGTGGGAGCATAAAGTTAGGTGATTGAAAAATGGGGAGTATCAGTAGAAACTGGGAAGAGAGAACACTGTCAAATATATGGTCAGGAATTTTTTTTCAATAAAAATTTAACCATCTTAAATAACTGTTGGTAAAGACTGCATCTCAAGACATCTCAGGCAATTATTTAGAAAGATTATTCCTTTAGCTCTGGAAAGGTAGTCACCTTGGTGAAGTGCTTGCTGTGCCAGCAAAAGGATCTAAATTCAATCCCCAGAAACATTGAAAACAAAAAGCCCCAAAAATCAACTGGTATTAGTGGTGATTAATCCTAGCACTTAGAAGACAAAGAGACTGTATCAATCAAACCACTGACCAGACAGTGTATCCTGCCCTTATATACTGCAAACACATAATCACAGAGAAAGAATGGTACTGAAGGACTAACAGCAAGTTGAGCTCTGAATTCCACATGCACATGCTTACGCAACCAGAAACAGACTCATACGTACATGTATGCCACACATGAACACATATGTATATATGATCAAATAAAATTTTAATTATTTTGTTTGAATCCATATTGGTTAAGATTTATAATGATGCATTTCAGGAATATATATATATATGGACACACAATTCAACCTATAAATATCAAATACTTACAATTATTTCAGCAGGATTTGAATTTATTATAATTTAGATTACCTGTATTTAAATATTTGATTATATTCTATTAACAGTGCTTTAATATAGACACTAAAGACTGCCGTGGTGTGGTCTTTCCTGTATAGTCACATATCAAAGCTAGAATGGTACAGTAGTAATGCCACCAAAGCAGGCAAGGTCAGATTGTACTTTCCACTCTCTCACCGCCTAATGGAATAAACATAAAACATTTCTCCCCTTCAGGCTCTGAAAAAAATCCCTTCTCACAGAAAGGTTTTCCTAAAAGCAAGATGAGAAAGTTATGTGAAAATATTTTTTTAATATCTGCATATCTGAATTTCTTAGCACATGGGTAGATTTCATGTTTCTTAGCAACATGGAGTTTGCACTCAGGAGTTCCAATTATTTTAAAAAAAATGTTTATTAATTCCTATACAACTATAAATTCACAGTTTGGGAGAGGTTTTATGAGGAGCTTTGTGCTCAGACAGAGCAGGATTTCTCTAGAAGTTACATATCACCTGTTGCATATTTATTCCTAACAGCCATGGGCTAAAATACTCAGTGGTTTGATGGACATGTTTCATTCTATATTTGGATAAATGGATAATCCACATGATATATTAACACAGTTATAAAACTCTAGAGCTACAAATAAAAGGGATTTTTTCCTGAAAACTCTACTTGTTTATTTTCAATTCTAAATATGTATATATGTGTGTGTCTGTGTGTGAATATGGAGGTGTGAATCCAATGGCATTAGGGGTCAGAAGAGGGCATTAGAACCCTTGAATCCTAGACAACTGTCAGCTGCCAGACATAGTCTTCTACATTAAAGTCAAAAGGATAACTACATTAAAGTTAGTCATGATTACTGGATCATAACTATATATTATCAAAGAAAACACTCTCAGCAAAAATAACCAAGTAAACAATGTAGTTAAAGAATTAAAAACTAAAAAGAATATATAAAACTACATAACACTTTTCCAAGTATGCGAGAAGAGCTTACTTAAAAACCCACAAAATATTCTGAAAGACATTTAAAACATGCAGATATAATCAGATTCTAAAATATACAAGGGATGATTCTTCAAGAAGGCATATATGCTATAAGATGTTTACATTCTCAAGGAGCATTGATCTCAGGATATGCTTTGTCATGTGAGGGTATGCTTGATTCTATGGTCTCACATTGTACTTCATGGGCTATAATGAAATATTATAACTTAGCAAAAATTTTCCTTCTTTCATGATGAAAAACTTGGAAGTTTTGTGCTAGAAAAACTCAAAACAAATACTGAGTATGTCTGGAGTCAAGATCAGAAACACCACTGTCCTCCCCAAGGGGGGACTTGGATATTCATGAAAGAGCTCCATGGAAACCTTCTACTCTTTGGTCCCCAAGTTTTCCATGATCAAGGAATGATTTATTGCCATTATGAGTGCAGACAGCTTATAAATAGAATGGTAACAAAAAAAATACAATGCTTGAAATTCTGTTAGAAGTTCTTGAATTTACAGATGTTGAAACATAGGACAATTGACAGTATAGGTTGTAAAAGCAGCTGTTGTTATTGATATTACCTCTCCTTTTTATTTTTTATTTATTTTTTATTTATTTTTTGTCCCTGTGCCTACTTCTCTGAATTTTCAATGCTTGAATATTGTACCTGCAGAGCACAGAAGAGAATGTTGGATCTACTGGAAGTGGAGTGATAAGCAGCCATTAGCCACTGGATATAAATGCTAGGAACCAAACCTGTGTTGTCTCAGGAACATCAAGTATGTGTAACCATGAAGCAAACTCCTCTGCCCTGCTGGTGTGATCTTAACTTTTCTGGCAATAACAAAGATGATAAGTAAATAGTTAAAGCAAGAAAGCTAATCTCTACTTTTCAGCGCCATCAAGATCTTTGAATTTTAGGGAAGATCCCATAGGGCAGATGCATATTTCTTGCACTTGGCTGCTACCACACTTAACTTTAAGCTAGATCACTTAAGTGATACATATTAATCCTCCACAGTAGTAAGGCTGAAGGCTACAGTTAGTTTTAGAAAAGGCTTATTTCCTGGCTAAAGCCACCATGCTTCTTTCTTCAGGATGAGCTAATTGTCTGAGAGGGTGAGCTCTCTGGAATTTCTTGTGTTGTCATGACAGCCCCATGCTCACAGTCTAGTCTAAGCCTCATTATTTACTACAACCTTGTTACCAAATACTATCACAATTAGTGTAGTACAAACTTCCAGTTCATGACATGGAACATACTATATAAACACAGAATTAGTCTGGCTCAGTGCTGGAGAGATGACTCAGTGATAACCACATTGGTTGCTCTTGAAAAGAATCCAGATTTTGTTCCTAGTATCCATACCATAGCTCATAAATACCTGCTAGTCCAGTTTCAGTAAAGCTAATGCTATTTTCTGACTTCCATGGATTCCAGGTAGCAACATGGGACACAGACTACATGCAAACAAAACAGTCATTCATTAATTAGAAATGATATTTATGAATATAGTTTGGCTGCTCCATCCTTATGCCTTGTATGTAAAACTCAACCAATGAACAATATGCTTTATTTAAAATTTGTCTGTTTAGGGATTTATGTTAAGTATATAACTTTAGCACATATAACATGTACCACGTGCCTGCCCTCGACCAGCAAGGAAGACGCGACTCTGAGAAGATCTTCTTCATGCAGTTTTAATCAGGATACTTGAAACATGTTCTTCTGACCCGCGGGAACCCGGGGGACCCCTGCACAGGCTTAAATCTCCTTGTGCTAACCAACCACAGTTAGCTACATGGACCCTGCAGATAGGCTACTCTAACGTGGAAGCAGACAGGCTGAACAGACTTAACCAAATAAGGGCTTGTTTGTTTACACCAGAGAGCTCTCACCTTCAGGGAGGTGGAAGGCAGAAGCCAGTGCCATCTTTAAGGTGCAGCACTTCTCAGCTCTGTACAGTTCCCCCTTTTTGTTTTAATTACGCAAAAGACAAGGGAAGAGGTCTGGTCTCCAGTAACACAATGTACATTGTAATAACTCTGAATCCTGGTAGTCAGCCAAGTCAATGCCACACCTGTCCAGTATCATTTTCCTGGAGGTGGGGCCTCAGACACCAACACACATGCAACCAGACTTGCCCTTCTCGGGGTTGCTCACTTCCAGAGCTAACTCAGCGTGCAGTGCTAAGACATACAACCTGAGCGTGAAGGATCAATACTTATTTATGACTCGGAGCTATGCTTGGGGAGACTGTCCTGCCTCAATGGCTGTAAATGCCTGGACAACCATAGCTGCATACCACTTCTGAGCAAACCTCATCTTGCAAAGGCACCACAGGCCCACAAAGGAGATCAGCAACAAGAGGACAGGCATGGTTCCCATTCTTGCCCACTCTTTCAGATGATCCATAGCAACGGGAACCACGACGACAATCCGGCAGCCAGTCCTGCATCTACACATGTTGAATTTACTGCAACGATGGCCACTCGCAGCTGTACCATTAAGTCATCAATGTCAGCAGACCAATTTCCTAAAAGATAGCTAGACAACTGTCGTGACAAATTAGCAACACGTGTAAAGTTCTCATACTGAATGTTGGTAACAAACAAACCTGGATATTTTATTTTACAATCCAATTGGGCCAGCTGCCACAAGGTATCTATTTGTTCCTGCACCAGATCAATTCTTTTGTTTACAATCATTAAACCTCCTTTTAGTTGAGCACCAATTGTGGATTGAGCATCCAAAGGGGTAGCCACATTCTTGGACAACTCATTTAGCTTAGAGGCTGTTTGCACTGATGTGCTCATAACCATGGCAGCCATGACTGAACCCACAAATTGCAAAAGAGATAGCTGCAACTATGGCTGCTGTAATGCCAGATTCTCTCCCTGAAGCCTCTACCCCACTAGGAGCCATGCAATGTCTATTTAGAGCTTCAACTTGAGCTACATACAGTTAAAGAAGCTGAACTTCCATATGTTCTCATGTACTCAGCTAAAGCCTTGATGACCTTAAAGTCTAAAGGCTCCTCATATCTATTGCCATGAGCATCCTGGAAAACTGGATAAGCCAGACTTAAGTCATTTAGTTTGGCTTTCCAGAACTCAGGGAAAAAGGACCGTACTGTACCTGGGCCTTGCCCTTCCTCACTCTGATAAGGAGAAGGCACCAAAGCCATTGTCCCAGGAAGGTTTTCCTCCTCCTTACATAGCCGTTTCTCCTTTCCTTCCCTTCTCCATTCTTTAAAGGACTGTTTCTGAACCTTTTCTACGAGGACTTGTAATTCTTCCTCTGAATCTGTTTCATCCATACCTGACTCTCCTGTGCTCTCAACCTCTTCTGATCTTTCTTCTTGTAACTTTTCTAGCGCAGCTTTTACTTTTTCTATCGCCTCTTTACAGTACCTCTGGTCTTCAATACAGCTATGCACTAACTTCCAAACAGGTCAGACTCCAGACTTTAGCATCCCTTGTTCCCAAGCAAAGTCAAGATCCCTGTCTAACTTGTCCCAGCACGCTACTGTGAGGCCTCCCAAAACTGCGAACCAAGGTGCAATGGCATTGCATTTGCTCAGGAATCTTTCTAGTGTGCTTTTCTTTAAGTTTCTTTGACAAAAGTAGCTCCTGAAGAGCCAGAAAAATTGGAGGAGACTGAGAAGTCCCCATTTTAAAATTTTTACTTTTGGTTTCATTAGAAACTCTCACTTAATGCCTGAGACTTTATTGCCACTTATTTCCGCAGTCTTTAACTTATTCCCTGGGACTTTATTGCTCCTTACTGGAGACCTGATTGCCTCTTTACTGAGGGCCTTAATTTCGACCCAACTTACCTTGGGAACTTAACCAGCACTGCACTGACTGCAAGAAGTGATGATCTGAAAAATTCCCTGTACAGGACACCATTTGTACTGCACGCCTGTCCTCAACCAGCAAGGAAGACCCCCTGACTCTGGGAAGATCTTCTTCATGCAGTTTTAATCAGGATCCTTGAAACATGTTCTTCTGACCCACGGGAAACTGGGGGACCCCTACACAGGCTTAAATCTCCTTGTGCTAACCAACCCTAGTGAGCTACGTGGACCCTGCAGATAGGCTACTCTAATGCAGAAGCAGACAGCCTGAACAGACTTAACCAAATAAGGGCTTCTTTACACCAGAGAGCGCTCACCATCAGGGAGGTGGAAGGCAGAAGCCAGTGCCATCTTTAAGGTGCAGCACTTCACAGCTCTCTACAATAACACACTCCCCTCAATGCATATACTCATTCAAAAACTTCAAAACTCTTCTGTATTTGACTAATGATAAACTACACTGACTTGGTACTTGGTGATGTAGAGTTGTCAGCTTCTGATCATCAATGACCATAGTATCATATTTTTGGATCAAGAGTAGACTAGCAGACTATAAATTTGTTTCCATAATTATCTTCATATTTTCATGCTCATTAACTGAATATTTGCACAATGCAGACCACACAAATATTACCACATGTTGACCCAGGATTGTTTTCTGAGCCACTAGATTACCAGGTGAGATTTGACATAGCATAACTCTAGTATTTCCTCATGGTATCCCAACACAGAGTTTTCCAAAATCTGCAGTTATTCATTCAATCTCCTATTTTGACTGACAGATGAAAATTAAACAAGTCCTGTAAGTTTTAATATATAGGAAAGCCCCTTTTTCTTACAGAAAGTTGTTCTTTCCCAAACTATAAACAAGTGAAAGATTAAGAGCTATACTTTAATTTGGTGTATGCTTCCCTCACCCATCCTACTTATCAATTCTAGATTTTTGTGCTGACAACTAGGATAGTAGGACTTTTTTCATGGTAATAACACAACAGTCATATATCCCAAATCTCAGTCATCTCCACTATTTATTTACTCTTTGGCTGCATTTAAGATTTGAATTTTGTCACTCTCACAGCCTGCTAATCTTTGATTAAAAAAAGACTATAACCATTAGTTCCTTAGTTTGCAATCTCATAAGAAATATCTCAGCACCTAGTTGACCAGAAAGTGAGAATGTGTTTCCCAGTCATATTGTTTGAGTGATAAAGAACCAAGAGTTAACATATGTAGTTTGAACATGAAGCAATGAAGTTCATCTCCCCTTTCTTATGATTTTTGTTCACTCTGATAGTCACACTATCCCCACCCTGCCATCCATCATTTCCTGCTGATAGGGCAGATTGCAATCCATCAGAAATGTATCTTACTGCAGTTTCATGACACAGAAAACAAAATTTTGATACTGGGTGAAAAAAGCATGCCATCTCTATTCAAACCTCGACATTTGCATGCAAGTGTTCAACTTCACAATTCAAGTTTAAGAAGAAGAAGAAGAAGAAGGAGAAGAAGAAGAAGAAGAAGAAGAAGAAGAAGAAGAAGAAGAAGAAGAAGAAGAAGAAAGTATAAACCTCTGAGTTGTAGGAGAAAATTGGAAACAGAAACTTAAACCCAAAACAAAATGTCACAGGCCAGTTATTTCTTCCAAAGCATTTCTAGTCTTCTGTTCTGATTTCATTATGTTAGGAAGGACTTCCTGCATTGTGATTACAGTTTGTCTGCTTTGTATATCTGTCTATGTGGATGTTTGAGAGGTCTTTAGAGGGCTATTCAAGGTAGTCAACTACTTTTATTCTTGTCTTATTATTATTATTATTGTTATTATTTTATTACTATTGTTATTTTGTATTTCTGTTTTAGGTGCTCACAGAGCTTACAGTTCATGTGGAAAGAATATGAATTCTAGGGTGAATGATTATTAAACATTAGTATTCACAGTGATTGTGGTACAAATATAGTCATACCCATTTGCCTGTGAGCCCCATGGCCTTCAAGAAGAATTTCTTCAGTGGTGGAATACCTCTGTATGTCCAGTATATTATCTGGCCTGACTTAGTATCTTTGTATTCTAGATGAGAAAAATAGTAGGCTTTGAAAGACTAAAGGGTTATAACATATAAAGAAAATCCCCAGAGCTAATGCTAATAATACATAGTTTTTTTGTATTCTGTCTTCCATTAGAGAACAGTAATAGTCTCCACCTCTCTCTCTCTCTCTCTCTCTCTCTCTCTCTCTCTCTCTCTCTCTCTCACACACACACACACACACACACACACACACACACGCCACACACACACACACACACACACACACACACACACACACACACAATCTTCTGTATTCTGTGGCTTTCCAATAGACTGACTTGAGAGTCTCTGCCCTGGGCTTTTCTCTCGGAGAAATTCCAGATCTATTAAAGTTTATTAAAATGTTATTGGCTAAAAATGACTATTATTGACTCCATTCTACAGGCTTAATCATGTATTCCATTGAAATGATGGATTTAGTGAAACATCTTCACCCCTATCTAGCCAAGTAGAAGGTCTCATGGCTAGTAGCACATTCTACTCAACAGGGTATTGATTCCTTACTTGTCTGAGAACAACTTGGATTTGTGGATTCTCTAAAAAAAGTAGAGTTTTCATAGGAAAGAGGATCAAGTTGGAAGCTATATTTAATGTTTGAATGTTCCTTGAACACAAAAGATAGTCATCCAGCAAACCCACCTCATTGTGATTTACAATCTAGTCCTGTGTATTGAGAGGGAAACATATTTGCCTAATGTTGGTGCACACATATCTCCAAAGGGGTTCCTTTAATTTTCCTATCATAGAGCTTTCTATTCAGTTGAATCTCTCGGTGCAGTTGATGGAAGATGTATGTTGTGTAGTTAAGCATTTGAGAGAAAACCTGAGGAAAAATTGAGCTAAATTATATAGTAAAATTCTGTTGTGGGCAACATAGATAAACTCCTTTATACTTTGTAAGTTCTTTGGGGGTCTCACCTCTCTCTGTGTTTGTCTCTTTGTCTCATTCTCTGTGAAATTTAGGGGAAAGAAACATTCATTCCTGTATTTGTGTAAACCCATGTGGTAAGATAAAAAAAAATTCAAAACTGAGGTTTGCAGACAAGTCTTCTTTCCTTAAAGAGAGTGAAATAGTGAATTTATTAGACATATTTATTATGTGTCTCTTTAAACAACTGGTATTATTAATGCCTATAAAATAACAGTAATTCAACCATTTGACCACTGTACAACTTCTTATATCCTTGAGTTTTGAAGATTTGTAAGGATTATTAAAACACTCAGTGAAGAGAAGGCTGAACCATAAGTAGTGTAAATCGCTCAAGTGCTGATAAATATATTAGAGGAACATATGATCGACTTCCAAGACAAGGAATCACTTGGGGTGTCAGGAGCTCTCATAATGAAAACTGTGAGGGTCAGTTGATTTCTAGAATCCTTTAGTTTTAATTGAATAAAGGTACAAAAACCTCTAAGAAAAATCAAAGTAGAATTAATTCCACGTCTTTTGGACACAATTGACTTTTAGGAACATAGCATTGACAGCTGATTGTGAGAATCACCATAAATGATGACATAGTTATTTTAGTCGGGAAGGCAGCAAGAGAGGAAACTAAAGCTATGATAAGCATCATTAATAGAAATAGAATGAAAGTAAGAGGCTGCAACATTATCACAATAAAGAAAGAACATCCATTAAAACTTCTGTTTATGCAATAAAGCCTGTTATCTTGATATAGTTGAATCAATTAATATTCCTACAAAATGCATGAGTTAAAGGTTTGATTGCCAGTTTGTGAGCTTTAGTGGGTCATAATGATGCTAACTTTATTATCTATTGATGAATTTCTACCAGAATAGACAGTTAGTTCAGAGAAATGGATTAGTACTTCTTGATTTTGAAGATTAAGTCTTGTTTCTAGATATAACATGAGAAAAGATGTTTGACTTTGTCATGTCATTCTACCATGATAGACTGGCACAGACCCACAGAGCTAACCAGACTCTATGTGCTAGTTAATTTAAATGTCAAGTTCATGTACCTTAACCTCACCTGGGAGGAGAGTCAGTGAAGAATTGCTTAGATTGGGTTGGCCTGTGAGGACTTAGGTTAGATTGACCTGTAAGCACTTAGATGAGGTTGAACAGTGAAGGCTTGAATAGAGTATTGTTTTGATTATTAATTGATATGAGAGAAAGTTCACTATGTGTAGTGCCATTTCATAGTTCAGACTAAAGATTACATAACAGGACAAAATCCAGCTGATTAGAACCAGCAAGACAGTAGTGTAGGTGCATTCATTACTCTCTACTCTTGACTATAAATGTGATATGAATAGCTGCTTGAATTTTAGCCTTCACTACCACTAAACAATAAGCTGAAACCTGAAATTTTGAACCAAATAAATATTTCCTCATTTATTTATTTATTTATTTGCTTACTTACTTATTGGCTAGTGTAATTTATCATTGCAACAGAAATGAAATAAGATCAGTGTGAAAACTCTGAAACCCTAAGCTAAAATATACCTTTCCTCCTCCAAGTTGATATGCCACAATAAGGTATTCTGTTACAGTCATACAAAATATGTAATGGAAAAACTATTACTAAGAATTGGTGTGATTTTTGTAAATATAGTTGGACATCTGTTTCAGAGCCATTCTAAACTAGATCAAGGATTGAATTTGAAAAAGTTGGGAGATATGGACTAGAAACACCATAAGCAAGACTTGAGAATAATTCCTGTTAGAGTGTAGGAGCCAGCATACTGATTTAAATGAAGCAGTAAAGAGTGCACATTATGTTTAAGTGGAAGTGAAGACTCTACTGAATTAGATGAGACGACAACTGAGCTGCATTCCAGCAAACACCTAGAAACACCCCTATCTTTTTTCTAACTTCAGTATCTCAGAAGCTGTTCTAAGCCCATCCACCGCAGAAATATGATATAAATGTATAAAGTTGTTTGGAAAATTTGAGAGGAGAACCAAGCCAGGCTGATAGAGAATTCTGATGAAGGATCATAAGGACTGATCCACTGAATGGATGACCAAGGAAGAGAATTAAGACTGGCTGCAGCTTGGTAACTTGGTAATTAAGAAGAATAAGTTATGAAGGATAAACACATATTGTCGTGTCCACAGTTATTACTGCTTCTTTATAAATCTGAAAAAAAAATTGGAGTTGATACATCTACTCAAACACAGAAAAGTGTCTTATAAAGTAGTAGGTATATTGGTCAGCGTGATGTTAGTAATTGTTTTAAATTGTGTATATACATCAAAATGTCATATTCCATTCCTTCATTATATATAGTTCTGACTTGACACCAAAAGAGCCAAAAGGTTAAAAATATGCAGAGCTCTCTTTCTGTGACTTGAGTTGCTTTACAAAATATGACTTCAAACATACAAACCAAAGTTATCTATCAATAATTTCAGATGAAACTGTATGAGATGAATAATGCAAGAGATTTTACATGAATTATACTATATAACATGAATGCAACAACTTGGGTTAATATTTTATATACGTCTAGGCATTTTAGAAAGTTTTCTGACCCTGTGATTTGGGGTGGATGAATGAAGAAAGTTTTTTCCTATTGCTATTAACCACAGAAGTGGAGTGTGTCTCTCATGCTTCAACCACAGAGTTCAAGAATGCTCATCAATTGACTGAAAGGGAAAAGAGTTGGCATCTTCAAAACCAGTTTCAGAGCTTGCCTCTCAGTATATCCACAGCTTTGATTCAATTGCTTACAGTTCTCAGCCCATACTCTGGTCACACTGTGGTAGGCTTATTATAACTGTTTCTATTTTTTATGGCTGCTTCAAGAAGCGCTTATTACAAGGCATACACACACACACACACACACATATATATACAATATACAATAATTGTACTGAAACAAATTCTACACATATGCACATATGCAAGTACAGAGAACTATTGGTTCTATTTTGAATAAGAAATTAACAATTTCTAGAAATTTTATTTGTTCCTTAACAAATAAAACTTAACTTTAAAAATATTTTCCAGGAATCCTCACTGTTACAGTCCTTAGTTTCTCACTGACTGATATAGTGTGACTGTCCCAGTGTTATCATGACACACATCAAAACACAAAATTTGTCCCGTGTTTAAATCATATTAAGTATAAAATTCTTCTAAAAATCCTGTCTTACAGAAGAAAGCAAGAAAAACAACAAAATAAAAGGAAAAAGATCCATATTCAATATAAAATACAAAAACAACTGTATAACATTTTCTATAGTCTTTCAACTATGACTCACATACTGGCTTATCACATAGGAAATGTGCCTTAAGGGGTAAAATTATTATTAAATAGTTTAATGGCCACATCATGATAGCCAATCCACTCCAATACAGTGTTTCACTATGTCTGGCTTGAAGGTAGCAACATCATGTATGTTTTATATCACCTCATTTTATAGTGACACTGTGAAATGAACATATGAAAGTAAGGACGTGTGGTCACCTGGGCTTACCTATACAGACAGACCTTTTACAGAAAGTATTCCATACACTTCTGTTTAAGGAGCATTACTAAATTTTATCTTTAGATTTTCTGAAACAGAAAGTTGCTTGGTAGAATTAACTAAGAAAAAGAATTTCTGTCATTCTTAAGTTTAATTTTGTACAGTCATCTTGAAGGGTATTGAAAAATAGCAAGTAAAGAAGAAAAATTGGTTTTTAAGGGAAACAAGGTGACATAGGGAAGTAATTACACCAAAACAGATGGAAAATGTAAATGATTCTGACATAGGAGAAAGAGTAGAGCTAAGATACCAAAATTGACACTACATTCTGATTAACAAAAGAAAAGATAAGAGAAGTGCAGCTCTCAAAGAGTGCAAAGGGTAAGATGTGCAAATTGATTATCAGAAATATAAGGTTGCTATTTAATGACAGGTCCTAAAAAATAAGGGCTCCAGAAGTAAATGAAAAATTTGTACAGAAAGTAAAAGAGTTTTAGAGAACTCATACTTTTGTTGATAAGAGTAAGGGAGAATAGAAGTTTTGTGCTGTAATTTTTGTTTTGTTTTGTTTTTGTTGTTGTTGTCTTTGTTTTTCGAGACAGGACTTCTCTGTGTAGCTTTGTTGCCTATCCTGGAACTCACTCTATAGATTAAGCTGGCCTCTAACTCACAGAGATCCTCCTATCTCTGCCTCATAACTGAGTGCTGGGATTAAAGATGTGTACCACCACTGCATGGCTATGTTGTAAATATTTTAATGAGGTATTTATTTCATTGAACTAGAAAGAAAAAGAGAATGATCAAACAGACAGCAAAAGGTAATCCTAGGAAATCACTAAAAATAAAAATAAAAACCCCAAATGTTTTGAAGCATGTCCAAGCAACTCTCAAATATAAATCCATTGTAACAGTCCATTGAGGCTTGGACATTTATTCTTCTCAATAACATAAGAAATGATGAGACTTGGAATTTGAAAATAAGATATTTGGGAGGAAAATATTTGGCATTGGAAAACAGAAAATTAAATATCCTCAGCAAAAAGTCTTTCTACACGGGAACTTAGGGTGGAAATAGAATTATTATCAGGAATGGATTGTAACTAAAAGTATTCCAAAGAGCAGGAATAGGAAGGGGTGGTGAGATAGCCAAAGGAGTAGACAGCAAAACAATGACGGTCAAAGAGAAATCTGAACAACAATAAAGCTGTCACAGGTATAAAGGAAATTATTTAGAGGAATGAAAAGAATTAACATATTAACTTTTGAAATGCATGTTGGAAATATGGGAAATATGGAACAGGGTGGGGGCAGCAAAGAATAAACAGAGGTAAAGAAAAGAATTAAAAGAAAATGTTCTGCATTTTGAATTGGTTAATAGAGCTATGAATTTCTAAAGAGCCAATAAAACAAAGCAGGGTGCAGTTTATGAGAATGATTTAAAATTAAGTATTTGCACCATAAAAATCATTGTGACACAAATCTGTACAAACCTGAAAATAATATTTTTATTCTATGAATGATAGCAAAATAAAGCTGGCGGGTCAAACTGTGACGAATAGAAAGAAATTATTTTTCTACATTTGAATTTATACTAGGTTTGATCACAATAATTTAAATAATAACTAGAAGAATACTAACTAACCATGGTGAAAATGTTCAAAATTGGAACAATCCATCTTTATTAAATGGTATAAAATTCACTTATATATTTCTAGTAAAAATCACTTTTATAAATTTCTCACAACAATAACATAATTCCAAAATAATAGTAGTATATAATTAATATTGTAGAACACTTATAGCAGCAAAATATTATAAAAATTTAGTTTTTCTAACAATAGATTTTACTTATCTGTACAATTGTGTAACACACTATAAAAGATTTTTAGTATGGAATAATTATTGATAAATATTACCTAGAAAGGTATAAAAGCATGAATAGAAGTATAGTTTTGGAGAAAGGTGTTTGTGTTTGTGTAGTGAGTAGGTATAAATGAAAATGTGAGTATACAGATAAGTGGATAAACAGAGATGGATGGGCAGATGGATGAACAAATATGTGTTGTGATTGGCTTGTGTCACTAACACAGATGACATATTTTTTTTTGAAATGCTAGAACTCATGAAATAATTAATATATTTAAAAACTGTGCCTGTTTTATTGGTAGAAATTCTCCAAATGTCATGATTTTACTTGATATCTGTATGTTTGTACTCAGGTTATTTTATTCCAGTCTTACTTTCTAATATCAATTCACAGAACAGCATTACAATTCTCATAATAATATATTAAAATGCAGATTACAGCTGTGTTTCAGACATCATCGAGGACACCTTGAAGGCCAAAGCAGAGCTAGTGCTAATACAGGCATAGGTAAGAATCTCTGAGGCATAAATAAAAAGTCTTATGAACCTTAGTGTTGTCAGGCAGAGATCAAATACAGATCCATCCAGGTGACAGACCATTGGAGAGCTGATTTGAAGCAGACAACTTTTTACATGCAGGGCACTCAAGCCTCAACCTGGGGTCAGAGACAAGAGTTCTTCTGTAGACCAATTTTCTTGAAGGAGGCTCATAACAATTGACCAGTGACTGATCTTCACACCCACTGCACTAGATCTTAAGTCCTCTTTTCCACAGGCCCATATGGAGAGTCTAGCTGCTATGATTGATAAGCCCATGTGCCAGAGTTGATCTGATCTATTTCAACATGTCATTATTTATCACCATGAATGTTATTTAATATTTTGTGCCTTCAGATGTGCTGGCAGATGGTGGTTGTTTACAATTTCAACAAAATAAAGAGCTATTCTTTCTTGGCACATGTACCTAAAATGAAGTAACTTGGGTCAAAGCTTTTACTTTCTGAAGTGGAGTCATTCCAGGTGAAGCTTTGCCTGCAAGTTCAAAGTCCACAAAACATGGAATAAGCCACAGCAGGCCCAGCCCATTCTCCTCAATGTGGACATACATGAGTAGATAAATGGACAGAATTATGTTGCCTTCTTTTTTATTAAACTTACTTTTGACCAGCATTTTTTGTCTTTTACATCATGCATCTTGATCAATTCATTTCACATCCTCTTGTATCTGTGCTCTGCTCTTGCAACCTCAAACCCCAAAGTAAAATAAAAAGAACTTAAGAGAAGAAAAAGGATAAAAGAAATATATCATAGAAACTGTAATGTGACATAGTGTGTCACACTGTAAACCCTTTTATCTATATGTCTTTACTTGAAAGTGTTCATTGCAAAGAGTCAACGGTCTGGAATTGAGCCCTCTGGTTTCTGCTACACTACCAACGCCAGTCCCTCACTGGCACCCCTCTTACTTACGTTTTTGTTTCCATGCACTTTAGAGATCCAGGAGCTTCATTTCTGCAGAATCAGTCATTTCACCTGATCCAGCAAATCACAGATAGGGTAAATGCTGGATGGGAGTTGGGGGACCAACTCATAATCCTGGTTCTGAGACCTGGTAGTTGCTGGGTTGGTCAGACCATCCCTCTCCTGTCTTCATCACTAAGGGGAGCTCTCCAGCGTTGACCTGGCTAGTTCATCCCTTTCAGCTTTGAGCAAGAAGCAGGGCCAATTCTGTTTTCATTCCTCAGGGCTGGCTCTCCCACACTTATACCTAAAGAGCCAGCTCTACTCTTTTTCTTGGGTGAAGTATAGGGGCAACTCTCCTGTGTGCTTCAGTTGGTGAGGTGCAGAGACAGCTTTCCTGATCTTATGACCTAAGGACCAACTCTCCTACCTTCTACAGGTGCCAAGGGATGAGTAAGGGCCTCTCACCTGCCCACACCAACATATGGCACATGGGAGGAGGGCCCAGTTCCACCATGCGCACATCAGGGTTGGCTCACCTATATCTCTGCTGGTAGGGTTTGCTCTATTGTGCTGCCCAGGCAAGTACAGGGTCCACTTTTCCACCTGCTACAACTGATATGGGGAAGGGTTATCTCCCTCACCCCTGTGGTGGGTGAGGGCAAGAGAGAGGGCATCTTTTTCTTGCCCTCATTACCATATGGCAGACAAGGGATGTGTGGCCAGCAATACCACTCTCACACCCTCAGGGCCAGATAACCTGTACCTCTGCCCACAGTGTCATCTCTACTGTGCTGCCCAGGTAAGGAGCAGGGCACCTGCTTTCCAGAGTGCTAGAAATGGTAAGGGGAAAGGTTGGCACCCTTGTCTCTCACAGTTAGTAAGGGGAGCATCTCCCCCTACCTCCATACCAAGACAAGTAGTGGAGAGAGTTCTGAAATGTTCATAACTTCTGTGTTGGCTCACTGATACCTCTGCCAACATCATTAGCTTATTGTATTGCCCAGGCAAGGTACAGGGCCTGCTTTCCTGAGTATAAGTCTGGTAAGGGGCAGTGGTTGCTCTCATATTCTTATGACCTCAGGGACAGCTCTCCCACCTGCCTCAGGAATGAAGGGGTGGGGAGGGCATCTCTCTCCTGCCCACATAACCATATGGTAGGTATGTCCCTACCACCACACCACAGAAGGATATAGCAGCTATGCCGCTCTCACAACCCCCCAGGATTGGCTCACCTGTGCTCTTCTCAGGATCAATGCTAATGTGCTGTTTAAAGGAGCCTTTTCCATGTAACAAATCAAACAAACAAAACACAGAAGTACCTTTTATTCGTTTACTAGAGAGGACTCCAGTAGTTGATACTGAGTTTAGATGAAAAAGAATGACACATAAAATATGGGATGTAAAGGAGTTAGATGTGTTTGAATTGTGAACTACATAAACAGAATATTGAATCAAACCATAAATAATTTTTAACCTTGGGCAGTTAGTATGTATCTCATCCACAACTCCTAGCTAAGTCAGAACAAGCATCACAATCATTTCTATTTATCTTATAAATTGTAGCAGTTCATTCTTCACTTCAAGCTGGTGTTTACAAACGTGGGACACTCAAGGAATATTGTTTATCGCTTTAGGATTTTCAGAAATCTGAAGCCCAAGTCAAGCTCAACAGCAGTGTGATGTTTTCTCCACCTAGCTCTGCCAGAGCAACCATTGTTGATTTCCCCCAAGTCCATAGGGTGCTCAACTCTCTGTATTCTTAAGAGCTTTAGGTCACACATATTCCACATGGTAGTTGATTGAAAACATTAACATGTCACATCTTTAATGTTAAGGGCTCACAAGGTTGCCTTTTAATTTATTATTTGCATATTCCATAGTTCCATAGCATTGCAACAAGTTTATGTCATAAAAAAAATCAAAAGTTTTGACTTGTCCACATTTAGCCAAGACAGAGAGAACACCTCACCCTAGGGTCACAGAGGCTAAAAACAGAAGTGTAATGTGCATGTCTTGAGATTGTTTAATGTCTGAACCAAGCAGCTTCTCAAAAGAATTATAATTGAGAAGGCTTTTTATTGTATTTATATATTTATATACATATATATGTATGTATATATATACATATATATATATGTACATACCCATAAAATATACTTTAAAATGTGCTTTGCTTTTCATCACTAAGATATTTTTCTTTTTGGATTAGGTATAATAACTTTCTTCTGAAGAGTGGAAAGCTGAGATAATATACATTTTCACTCATACTTCATCCACATTTTCCAGCTCAATTAACAATTTGATTTTCTTTAATGCATGCTTGTTGTTTGAGATATTACATGTGTTCACTGTGTGGAATATTAGTTTAACGATACAAATATGTGTTGCATTCATTTATGTTGCCTTTGTTCAACTCTATGAAGCTGTGTTACTTTGCCTGTCTAGAACACCTGGTTGGTCTAATAAAGAGCTGAATGGCTAATAGCTAGAGAGGAGAGAGAAAAAGGTGGCACTGGCAGACAAAGAGAATAATGAAGAGAAATCTCAGGAACAAAGATAGGATCAAGAAGAAGGAGAGGAGGATACTAGGGGTCAGCCACCCAGACATACAGCCAGCAATGGAGTAAGAAGGAAAGATATATAGAATAAAGAAATGGGGGAAAAGCCCAGAGGCAAAATGTATTTGAAGTTAAATGGTATAATTTAAGTTAGAAAAGCTGACCAGAAACTAGTCAAGGCCAGGAGTTCGGAAGAAAAAAATAAGTTTATGTGTATTTATTTTGGAAGTTGTTTTAGCACCCCACCCCCAAAGGAAAAAAACAAACAAACAAACAAACAAAAAAACAACTGCACTCTCTCACATTAGTTTTGGAGTAAAAACAAACAAATATGTAATTCCTAAACATTATACTTTTCTTACTTAAACAACTGACATCATAGCCCTGAATCCAACAGTTGGAATTAATGAAAATGAAATTTTCAGAATCAACTTGGATGTGTTAAGGATCTATTGCCTATTACCATTCTCTTTAAAATTAAGGTATTATCCTTGAATATTGTTTTAGAGATTGCAGTCATTTATTTTATTCACAATTTGTTTTTTCTAAATTTTTATTTTCAATAGTGCTTGAACTAATAAAGCTTGTCTGAGGGTCAGAAAATGGAGCTTGGCATTAGCTAACCATAGCTTCTAAGCAGCAAGTGACTCAGAATCACTTGTATTGTGGACTGCCATTATAAAATCCCACAGTGAGTGGGTGAATAACCTTCAATATTGTTTTTGTTTTTGTTTTTAACTTAAAGTTGTGAAGTCAAAAATTAGGTACAAGCTTATGTAAGGCCTATTGCCTGGCTCCAAGGTCAAGTATCAATGATATGTCTTCAAGTAGAACAGTAGTTCTGAGACATTTCAACTACCAGACCACTAAACCCATTTGTGAAGCCATACTCTTATTATCTAACATTTTCCCCAAAGGTTATATTTCCAAATAAACATTGCTTTGGATGAATTTCAACATGATGTTTGAAGGAAGCCTCATTTTTCTGATAATTACATCTTCTTGCTATCTTACCTAATCTAGAAACTTATCTCATGGGTCTTTGAGTTAAAATTTGAATATATCTCATATGTTTCCTCCCCAATTAACATTGATCACTATCACATCCACCACATGAATACGTTGAAGTAGAATTTGTGAGCTTATGATTATTCTTCACTGAATACAGTTTATCTTCCTTCATGCTCAATTCTGAGTCTTCAAGAAGTTAAAGTTTATTCTCTTGTCTTTCTATTTACTTTGTATAGACAGTTGAACCATACAAACAAGTTTATATTCTGTCCTTTGTACAATTTCTTTTTTCAGAGAAACAACATTGCTTTTGTGACAACTCTCATTTTTCTTAATGTCAATATGAAAAGGCATATCTAGGCCACTGGAAAAGACACAAACTCCATATGGTAGTTGATTGAAAACATTAACATGTCACATCTTCAGTCTTAAGAGCTCACAATCTAATTGTAGAAATATCAAGATATAAAAATAGCTCTAGGATAAAGCAACTATTCTTTCAGAGACATGCTGTAATTACAATCCAAGCCCAAGGGACAGCATGACTCATCACAGGCAAGGAAACAAAAGGAGAAGGGCTGGACACAGTGGAATTTGAAGTGTCTCAGAATTTTATTGGATTTTGCCAGCAGGCATGAGATGTTTGGGGAACAAAATTGATGGGACAAGTTCATTCCAAAGGTAGGTTCTAATTTAAGGTTAATGACAGGTTTGAGAAATCATGAACAGACAAATGTGACAAGAAAATAAGGTAGGGTAAATAACTGTCTTCAGTGAAGTATTTGTCTAAAAGTTCACACATTTGAAAGTTGAAGATAGAAGTGTAAGATGTTTTATCTGAACCATATCAATCAACTAAGGGAGAAACATAAGATCATCATTCTACATTTCCAGTATGTATTTACACATGGAAACACAATCAAGGTCGGAACTTCTCACAGACAGAATAGCTTCCACAGAAGTCAGCATAGGCCACAGGCAAATACTAAGGTCAGTGGGAAAATTTTTTTCCCCTTGACTCTGGAACATTTCTCAAAGTAGGTGCAGATGAATGAATATTGGACTGTTGAGAGTTAAAGGACCTGCATAGGCTCCTGTGTTTGAGCACTTGAGCTGGCTTTGATGTTTAGAAAGTTTGTGCTTCCTTGTAGCTGTAGGGTAATGAATCTGCATAGCATGCACAAGGCCCTGAATTCCACTGCAACTTGACACCAGAAAAGGTAGCAATTTTAAGAGGCAGACATGTAGATAGTTATATCACCTCTTAACCTCAAAGTTTCAAATAAAGCCCTAGATACTATGCCTCTCATAGTACAGACAAGCCTAGTCATCAGAGCAGGCTTCTATTTTATTACCACTCAAACCCTTTGCTTTGTTATTTTCACTAAGCAACTCAACATTCCCAATGAAGCAGATGCACACTGTGACCATGCACTTCTTTACAGGTCCCTGCAAACATTTATAAAATAATTGTGGTCAAATCAGATTTTCATGACTTCTATAATTTTAATGATTTTCATTTGCCATGCACCTCATCCTCAGTAAGCACACTGAAGAACTGTCCTGCTTTGATTCTTAGCCTATGTGTACCAGACTCACTCTTTGCTACCTAGAAACAACACGTGTGCTTTATTATCTGCCTAGAAATATGGCTACCTTCTCAACAACCAAATGTAAGTTTTCTGTAAGTTTTTGAAAATTGTCTCATGGGAGCAAGTGTCTTCTCCTACCCTTAATGAGTTGAGATTAGTTTTTAAATGCCTCAGTATTTAATAGCATATTATTAATTTTATTAAGTGTTACCTTAATGTTACATATTGTAATAATTGCATGTGTGTACAATATGTAATATTTCAATCAGAGTGGATAACATTTTCAAATCCTTACATATTTATTGTTAAATTTTGTATGTATACAAACATATTAAGTATGGTTCTTCAGGTCCAATAATTAATAAGAACAGGAGCTCTATGCTTTCTCAGTAAGGAAAACTTTCAACTATATGACATGAAAAATAAAAAAATACATTATTATAATTTAATAAAGTCAATAAAATTAACATTAGAATTGGTGTGTTCTAACCATATTTTTTTTTACTAGTAAAACTTCAAAGATTTTTATCTTTACATAGGGTTATGTTAAGCAATGATATTAATTGAACTGATTTGTTCAGTAGAAGTGAAATTTATACATTAAAATATAATACTGTAAATCTAACAAAAATATTTAAGGAGTACTTAATCAATGGTACCTAAATTCTACCATGATGTTGTTTGGACAAAGAGAGCAAAAAAACCAGTAGGTTCAGGAGTAGGGAAAGACTTAGGCATAGTCCTATGGACATTTAGAAAATTTGTTCTACAAACAAAACACAACCTGAGTACTGATGTCCCAAGAAATTACTGTGGATACCATTCCCCATTTGCAGATTTATCTTTGCTGTACACTTTAACTTCTTGTTATGATTTCAAACAAGCTTCAGAAAGAGCCCATCTTAAAATACATGGAAAATAGGTTATCTAAACTTTTCAATGTAACAAAATAGTTCATCAAGTACATTAAAACTCCTATAATGGATATATTTATATATGGATATGTGGGAATGTAAATCATATGCAAATTATGTACATATTTATATATTATGCTCCACATATATGACATAGATAATATGTATCACATATATGACTTTTTAACAAACACAATATATAATGATTACTACTTCATCTGATTCTAAATACTAGTGCTACTGTTCTAAAACATTACTAAAAATCCTCAGCTCAGTGATATGAGAGATTTGAGTCCAGACCATCCTTTAACTTGAAACTTTGGCTCAATGCCACTCTATCTCCTTCTATACCTTTCATTGATTCCTTCCCCTCTCACAGCATCTAGATATTTTCTAGGCTCAGAGCTAGGGCATTATTACAAGTGTTTCCAGGCTCAATTTCCAAGGGAAAATCTGAAGGCATACAGACCTCATTAGCGGGTGCATTTGCACGGCATAGCAGTGTTTATTTTGCCTTCCTTTCACAGAAGTATCTTTAAATGTGTCTCTGCTGGGGATGTTTGGTCAATGCCTTTAGGAAAAATGTCTGGTTCACAGTTTCCACAAAGCCCACTCTGCAGCTGAAATGACAGGGTTTGCAGGATTTACTGCTTCAGGCTAGTGAAGGAAAGTTTTGAAGTCCTTTTTCATTTAAATGCTCAATCTCAATAAGCATAAACAGCTTGTTTATGGCAATCCCCCATTAATCATTCCTGTTCCATTCATCCAAAGTGCTCCTGCCTCTTCAGAACATTACATTCAATTGTCATTGCCCACCTACACTAAGAGTTTACTTTCTGAAATACACTCAAGATTTTTGGGGAAGGTGGCTCTCCCCAGTTTTAGTTGGTATTTAATTAAATGTGCCTTTTGCTTTCAGATCCCCTTCTCTCAATGTACAAAGGGACTCTCAATGGGAGATGAAAGACCTGTGGACTTCCTGTCCTAAAGACCATCCAACTGCAGTCTTACTGACATAATATCTTGGTTCACATTCCTATAGACCTCTGTAGGCTCCCTATCCTCCTATGACACATTCAGTTGTATGGAAAGACTGAATTGATTCTTGAGCTGAAAAAAAAATTAGAAGGAAAAAAATTGTCAAATCTAACCAAGAAAATGAAGTGACAGACTGGAATAAAAACAAAAACCAAGGAAAACATGAATTTATTGTCCTCCCTCTAAAAAGCTCAGTTTTCTGGTCTGTAGTTTGACAAATATTTAATAGAAGTGGAGTTCAACTATTATGTGCCTTATTATTTTATTTTTAAATCAGGAAAACCATAACATTTTTGCCTTCCTTTTTAATATCTATAGTTTCAACTCTATGGCTGAAAACACTGGTCTGGCAAAGTCTCCACAAAGCAAGCTTTCAATGGTTGCTGTTTGCATGTAGTTTAATCACCAGCAACAGAATCTACAAAGAATAATAGCACCATTAGTCTCACCCTTTCCTGACAGGCCTTAACTGCAACTTAATTACGTTGCTTTTTGTCTGCAAGATCTGCTCAAGGTTCTTGTGATATTAGAAAGGCTCCTTTAGGTGTAATGAAAAGAGCATTAGGAGGTTTTCTCCTCTGATTATTTCACAGAATAACATAGCACTTCTTTCTGCCAGCAACTCCCCAACACTATTTTTAATAAATGGAAGCCTTATTTTTCTGTTTTATAAAGTGTAGATTAAGCATTAATTAGTCATAGCTAAATTCTGCTGTTTTCCTTTTACACTGATCTTTTTACAGCTAGTGCTTAAACAACACAAATAAACTTCTATAATGTGTGAACAATGGCACAGCCTCGTGTTTAATAAAGGGGAGGATGCCTGGCAGAGTCAATCTGAACTGTTTTGCAATGATTTCATGGAGAGCAATTATTTCTATTTTCCCTAAAAGGTGGAAGTTTTAAAGGCATGAGAGAGTGTGTATTTTTACAGCTAGGGAAAAAAAATCTTATTAAATGGTTATGGTTTTCTGGGTTTCATTTCTCCTTCTCCAAATACAGAAAATTGAAAGTGGTCAAACTAAACATCTCATGACCACAGTAGCTTCTACATCTTGTGGTCAACAGTGTCAATTCATGTCATTTTTGTTTACTATTATTGGATTGTCAAGGGCTCCAAATGTCCAAATATAATTGAAAATGAAAACAAACTTTTGTGTGTGTGCTTTTTTTACTCCCCAGCAAAGTGTCAGCCTGGGAAAATATCCTCTGTGAAGAGAAAGTGGAGCTGACATATAATTGTTGCCGTTACTCAGCTGTTACTGGCATTACAAGCTGAATCTTCCTTGGAGACACAAAACCAATTTTGATGTGACAATCTGAAAAGTCACCACCAGTACTTTACAAATAGTTCAAGGTCATGGAAATCTCACTCTAGACTCCTGCAGGTGAGACTCTGGAGAACATTTCTTCTAGGGGAGAGCTGTGTTTTTATTGATTTTTGCAAATTATAGTCTTAAAGTCTAACAAAGGAAAAGCTATTGAGAGGAAAGAAAAGAAGAAACCCTAAGTACAAAATCAATGCTTTTGTACCATGATTTTGAAAAGCAATTCCTAACAAGGATTATGTGAAAGAAAAGTAAAAATTCCACATTTAACTTTTCAAACTTACATATAGGTATAGACACATTCCATAGAAGGCTTTAAAAAACACTTGGTAAACTATTTCAGTGCTATGATTTAAATATGCAAATTGTCTCTTAAAATGAAGCTGACTTCATGCACTCTATCTAATATGTGTACATTTTATTTGGAAGCTACCTTTTCCTTCATTGTGGCTTTCAGTATAAACCACCAGTATATTTCCTAAGAGTACACTACTCAAACTATCTTTCAGCTGAGTAATTGGTGAGTTACACATGATTTGACTTTTTAGTCATTTCTAGCTAAACCAATCCCTTCCCCTTTCTTTCTTGCCTTTGAATTCCTGATGGGAAATGTCATTCTGTAAACATTTTTTTCTTATTGGTTAATGAATAAAGCCCTGTTGGCCAATAGGAAAGCAAGATAGGCAGGATCAGGAGACAAGGAGGATTTGGGGAGAGGTAGGAGGAGTCAAGATGTATACTTGAGAGAGGAGCATTCCTGACCCTCTCTCCAGTAAACCAAGACTACATGGAAACAGATTAATAGAAATGGGTTAATATTTAAGACAGAGCTACCCAATAAGAAATTCTAGTAACAGGCCAATAGCTTTATAGAAAATACAGTGTCTCTGTTGATCAATCTTCTGAAGAAACAACATGAGGCTTTCAAAACCCCAGTAGCCTGTTTTTTGTTGTTTGTTTGTTTGTTTTATTTTGTTTTTTTGTTGTTGTTTTGTTTTTGTTTGTTTGTTTGTTTTTATTTGTTTTGAATGCGGCTTGGCTGATAATCTGACCAGCAAATAAAATGGATATTCTGACCAAAATCCTTAGCTAATCCAGACTCCTGCAACTCAGTGTTCTGCTCACCTTTTCATCCCATCATGAAATATCTTCTTACTCATGTAGATTGAATTGGCAATGATCAATTTCTGAAATATATATATATATATATATATGTATATGTATATATACATATATATATATATATATATATATATATATATGTTCTTTTGATACAACTATTGCCTATGAAACACAAACATAAGACTCACCACCCATGTGGAGTTTATTGAGAGAGAGGAGAGAAAAAGGAGTATCTGGTAGCCAAGCAAAGTGGGAGAGAGAGAGAGAGAAAGAGGAAGAGAGAGAGAGAGAGAAAGGAGCCAAAGAAAGAGAGAAGGAGAAAAAGAAAGGGGTCAAATAAAGAAAAAGGAGGCCCCAGAGATAGAGAGAGTGAGAGAGCACTTGGTGTGCTTGCTTTTAAAGGGGGGCTTGCTCATGCATAACTGAGTCCTCTGGCAGCCAGGAAAAGCCTGAACAGATGACATGGCCATAAACATCCTGCCTCCGTCATTGGGGGCGGGATCAGCAGGCTGCTGGTTCCCAACATTCCCACCTCTTATTGTTATTTAAAAGGTGGGGGTTGGGCATGGCAGGTTAGGGAATAAGGATGTTGAGTTCTCAAGACTGCTTCCTGCTGACTTGGGGGAGTTGATCATTTTTGGGGGATCTGAGAAAGCTGGGGTGCTGCCACATCCTGGTATCTGGTTGTTTGATCACAGTCTTGACTGTATGAAACTCTGGTGTCTTTTTGAGACCTGGCAAGATGTTAGCAGAACAGAGGACAAGGTTAAGTTATTTCTTACGTCATAGTGCTTGAGGAGAGAATTGTAAGATGAGGGAGGGGTTCCCGAGGTGAGGAAAGGGAGTCCTGGTACTAGGGAAAGGTTGAATATTTATTTGGAGTGATTTTGTTTTTGAATACAGTAGGATTGTATCCTATGAGTATATATGTATCACATTTTCATCTTTGATTTGTCAATTAAAGGACATCTATTTTTTAATCATCTTTAAATGCAATAGAATATATATATATTTTTTTGTTTCTTGCAACATGGTATACCAGAGCATTGTGCATATATATTTAGGATCAAAATATCTTGGTTCCTTTCTACCTCCTGTAGCCTAAGCTTAGCCCCATTATTCTTGAGAAAGTGTTACCCACAAAGTGGCCACACAATTCCATGTTGTAGAATATAATTTCTAGTTCTTAGTCACCATGTTGTTATTACTATAGTTTGGCATTTGAAACTGTACTTATTATTTATGTTTTTAATAGTGAATGGAAACATTAAAATCCTCCAACTGGGTTTGAAATGTCCTGTATGGACAGGCTTACAAGCATACACAATTGAGATAAAGAGGGAGCGAATCTATGCACATGTTTAGATGTTTGTAGAGATGAAAACTTAACCAATATCATGTAGTTACTCCTTTTCACAACTGTCCAGATTCAGTTTAACTTGAAAAGGAATATACAACTTTACACCATTTGTAGGGTAAACACACAGTTCAGGAATAGCTAATTCCTTTCAAACTCAGGGGTTGGTAAAAGACACATTTAATGCTGCCTTTAGCTGTTCAATATTAGCTCCAGACACTTTATTCCATGATGGATAGACTGAGCCACTGGGTCTTTTTAAGTGAAACCAGAAAAGACAGGTATTTATCACATCTACCTAGGAAATGGATAGTAGCCTGTTTTATAATAATGTGGAGGCTCTTCAGGCAATGGCATGCCTGTGATAGCCTTCTTAATTTTCCCTTACTTTTGAGAATTTCATACGTGTACCCTAAATGATTGTATCTACCCTCCATCCCAGCTACTCTCCATTACCTCTTTTAATAGTCCCATATTTCCCAATATGCCCTTGTCCCAATTTCATGTCTTTCTTTCATTTCCTTTTAAAATTTCGGCATAATCCATTAAAGCCAGTCATTTTTGTCCATATGTGATGGGAGATGTTATTCTGTAAATATGTTTCTTATATAGGTTAATTAATAAAGCACTGTGGCCAATAGGAAAGCAAGAGAGGCGGGGCTAGGAGACTACGAGTAAAGAGGAAGTAGTAAGGAGGAGTCAGCATCTAGAGCCTAGAGGAAGCAAGATGTGGCCTGCTGCTCTCCAGTAAGATGAGCCACGTGGAAATACTTAGATAAGTAGAAATGGGTTAATAATTAAGACAGGGCTAGCCCATAAACAATAATAGTAACTGGCCAACAGGATTGTATCAAATACAGAGTATCTGAGTGTTATTGGGGGCTGGCATGGTAGCGGGGCAGCAGGACTCGACCTGCAGGAAAAACGTGCCTGTAACACATATGTGCATGGGTGTAGGACACATTAGTTTCTTGTGGAAATCCTACTGGTATTAACATCCTCAAAAGGAATGTTTTTCTCCCTCTCCAGGAAGTAGCCACTGCCAGATGAACTTTATTACAGGTTGGGTCTCATTACTTACCTGTTAACACTAAAAATGAGATATTGAAATTGTGAGGCACATGGTTGTAACTGGGGGGAAATGCACTGAGTGATGTAATGCCACCCAGACAGAGAAACATGTATGTTCTATCTCATGTGGGTCCTAGCTTCAAATATTTTGTTCTGTGTTTAACTTGGACAATATAGTGGAAGCCAAGAAACTAAACTGTCTTTCCCCAGGGAAAGGAAGCACAGTAAAGAAGGAAGGAGAACAAATTTTAGAGAAAATGAAGACTGTAAGTTGTAATATAGGGGAATGAAAGTTTTACATAGATATGCACATGGGAATATGGAGAAAATCTGGAGGTTAAAGGGAAAGAAAACCCAAAGAAATGGTTTGTGAAAAGCCATGTGAAACACTATTATTTCAGAACCCTACTTAAAAAGTAAATGACAGGATAGTAGAACAAATCTGAATTTAAAGAAGGGAGGAGATACTGATGCTGAGTATTAAATAATTTAACTGAGGAGAGGGCTAGGGATTAGAGGGAAAGGAGTAATGGGAGAGTGGGTTGACTAACCAAAGCTAAGGATGTATAGAAAAGCTTGTCTGCATGCTAATTCTAAAACACAACTTAAACACTAATAAAAAGTTGTAATATAAATACACTGCCTGGGTATACAACATTACTTTCAAAAGACATGGATTATAAAATGAAAATTGTAGTACATGGCCTGGGAAAGTTGCCCATTGGCTATTGATCAGAGAAACTTCAGAGGTTACCAAGACAACAGAGACTATTGCCATTGTCTTCAGTTGCTCTCCTGCTGTGAGTACAATGTAACATACTATTGCTAAAGACATCACACACTTTGGCTGGAAAACAAAACAAAACAAAAAAAAACTATCTCAAACTAGCCAGGAAACTTCCTCCTTGCTGGATAGCTTTCCCAAAGAAAAAGACATCATGGTTTTGCCTACTGCTGACCATGCACACTATAATACTGACCTAAAAGTCAAGAGGTGGCCACTGGTGTAATAATAGTTTGACTGTCATAGGTTACCTAATTAGTTATGACTAGATTTGGGATCTGTTCCACAAGACGGAATTTGATACTTCATCTTGGAACTGCTCAAAATTCCATGTCAGAGAAGTCTTTAAGGTACAACATGCTTTCATTATTTTTCTAAATGTTCATGCTGTCAACTGCCTTCTAACTATTTGTTCTTACACACAGAGACCTGTGCTGCTGTTAACTTTGTTTGGAGAATCCTCTTTTTGAAATAAACAGTAGCTAATGGAGCGATAAAAAACTGGTCAAAGTACTGAGAATAGGTGACTGCATTTTCAGCCCTAAATATTTCACCTATATTAACTACCTGTCATGTGAGTTGAGGTAACATTGCAGAAGAATGCAAGCAGAATTGAAGGACAGAGAGAAGTGCACTGAATTTCTCTCTTCTCTACATTATGATATGTCTGTTGCACTCAACAAAATATTAGCAGCTGTAATTGCCTGTGAAAACTCTATATAAGGTCAAGTCAGGTAAAATTCTGGAGTAGAAAATATCCAAGTCTATAACTTACTTTTCTATTTTTGTATAGTTGATATTTTTTTTCTGTAAGCCTATTCATCAGCTATGACTCAAAACCAAAGTAAATGATATAGTTTGTATAATTATATACCTTTCCTTTGCTTTGCTTGAGAAAAGTAATAAAAATAAACTCTTATTTTATATAACTGTTCTAATTTTCCATACCCATGAGGGTCCTTAACCTTAGTACCCCTCAATAAAAAAAAAAAAAAGAAAACTCATAAAGTGGTAGAAGGGATTGGTACCTGCCTCAATGTCTAGTTTTTAGGAGAATCAAATCTACACAGAACCATCTGGTATACTAAAAGTCCACCTGTCACTGTAAGAATGACTGATCATTAATATGAAATTGCAATTGTGCTAATTTAATTTTGTTCACTTTCAATTCCAAATTATATTAGTTTTCTGATACTTCCATAACAAAATAGTTTATACAGGATAGCATAACAAAATGATTTTATTTTCTTGCCATTCTGGAAACTAAACATTCAAGTTCAACCCCAAATTTGGTTCGATTTATTCTGAGAATTTCTCATTGACTGACATATTGACAGTTTTCTCTGTGTTCCTGGAGATCTTTCATCTATGCAAATCTCACTGTTTTCTCTTGTGCATTTGAATACTGTTATTTAAAATGTACATAGCAGGAAGCTCTAATGTTATAATGTAAATATACTGTAGTAAATCTGGTAAAACCATGGCATAATATCAGCAATTGTCATCAGAATTTTAATCCACAGTAAATATTACTATTAAAATGCAAACATTCACTAACTGTGATTAAATTTTGGTCTTTCTTGCACAATATTCATTTCTATTAACAAATTTCAAACAATGTTTTGAAGAATATAACTCTTCTCCCACAGATCTGGTGGTTGAGAAGTTCATAGTCAAGTTGCCAGTCTCTGTTGGAAAGTGTCTGGTTGTTTCACCACATGCATAAGAATAGAAAAGGCACACTTCCTCCTCAAAGCCTCATTTTAATGGTGGCATTAATCCAGCTAGTGATTCATGATCTACATAATTCCTACTAGCTTAAAGCTCTCAGATTGTTGCCTTGGCAAAAACATTTCTAATACATGGATTCAGAACAGAGCAGTGGCATATTCTCGCAGGTTTCTAGCTAATAGTATTGGTAATTACTTCTTTTGTAGCTATATTTTCAAATAGGTGTACATTCCAATGACCTGCCCATTAGCGCTTCAGGTTAAATTGTATCAGTTTTATATATAGTCACTCCTTGCTTCAAACTGTTCATTTAGCAGAAAATCTTGTTTTATATTCAACTAATAAAAAGTTAAAACAACACCATATTTGAAAAAAAAATCTTTAGAGAGTTTCCAGTAATGTACAGCTAACAACATTAAAAGGTGTTAAGAAAATTTATGCTTTATATTTCAATAAAACAATTATTAATGTAAATATTTTTCAACTATTCATGGAACAAAGAAAATGTCAGAAATTATGGAAACTACTGTTACATTAAATTCACAACATAAAGTACCATAGTGTGTTCAAAGAACTGTCAAACAGTGACTCTTGATATTTTGAGTATCACAATGGGAATGAGACTAATGATGTAGGTTGAGAAAGAATTCTAAAATTTTGCACAATAATTATAATTCTCAAGATCAATTAGTAAATCTTTGAAAATTATTTTCACACACACACACTAAATAAATAAACAAACAAAAAGAGAAACAGATTATCGGTGATGTAATTGAACAGTTTTTAAGTACTGTATTTGGACCTGAATTTGATCTAGAGTGTTGCTTTGCCTCTACTTAAATTCAGGAAAATGTCTTAGATATTTACTTGTACCTCCATACAGGTGAAAAATATCATTTATATCTTCCTTGAGTCGGTTGAGAACTCTTATAAAAGTTACATTATTTAAAATGGTTAATATTACAATGGCATACTAATTGTAAGGACAGAAAGAAGTTTTAATTGTGATAAACACCTTTGGCACAAAAGAAAAATAAATACAGCATTTACTGTGCCTTGGAAATATTTGAGGATTAATCAGGTTACCCAAATATGGTTTAACTAAGGGTTAAAAATTCAGATATCTAAGAGAGGGTGTTTAATTTTATTCCCTTACAGTAGGGGAGAAAACAATGCACCAGAGACTGTATACTTTAGACAACTAGCTCCCTTGTGCTTATATTTTTGAAGGAGGAAAATTATGTCAATAAATTGTTATATTCTCATTGCTTGGGATGGTCAGATATGAGCTATTGTTTCTTTCTGCTTGTTATATGAGAGGTCACATCTCAAAGGAAAATGGAAATATCAGTGTGTCCACCTGACAAAAGCCATTACATTTCTGAGAATGATTTGCCTAAGTAGTTATGAGTCAATCACAGTCAATTTAGTAAACAAAATACATTTTTAATATCATTAGATCTCTATGAAAATACCTATTTTTCTTCCAAAGGCAAACATTATAACATGCAGATAGAATTAAAATTTCAGTGCAAATCCAACTAGCAAAGCATCTAGTAAGTTATATGTTTTCACAATAAGTGATGAAAAAACTAAGGAAAGTATATGAACTTATAGTACATATTCATTCTTGTGTTATGCATAAATAAATTTCAGTAGTCAAAAGGTTGAGTAGCCATTGCTTCAATACTAAGGAAAGTTATTCTGCTCTAATAAGACTTTACTAAGTACATCAAATCTCCTAAATCTGGCCCACAAGATTCTAAGCAAATCCATCTATTTTCAATCTAATCCCATTTATTTCATATGTAAGATAAATGTGGTTATTAAGGGAAATGAACACAACATAGTTTGGGGTGAATAAAAGGATATTCCAAAATTTTTACCACAGATGACAACTAAATAAGATTTTCTACTGTTACTTTAGAAAGTTTGTTAATTTTAAAATAAATATTCAATAAGATTTACAAATGTATAGCTACTTATAAATGTAAGCAGTTAAAATTTTGTGTCTATTTATTTATTGTTTTAGCTACATATGGTGGCTGAACACTACTTTTCTGTTCTTCTCTTAATATAAGATCTATTTCCACTCCTTGGTTATATAATTCCATTGGTTGAGGGTTTTGTTATATCATATTTTTGTGTTTGGGCAGCATGCCTAGTGTTAATATTCCCACATCATGAGTTTCATATTCATAAAAGATCCCAATTGTACTTCCTGAAGCTATTTTGTTAATTTTACATCAAACTAACTCTCAAAATATTTCCAGTTCATATGATTTGACTGAGAAAACATTATGAATCTGATCACTGATATACAGGTCAAGATGCTGTATTGTAAAGGACTAATCAAAGCTTAACTAACAAGTATCACCTCTTTGGTGTCTTTTATGTTACCTGACTTATATATGTGCATGTATACCATCTAGGAAAAAAATAATTAGTGTGAGAAACAGTTGTTGCATGTCTTTAACAGTTCTTTCTGTTCTGAAAGAATTTCTTGCCTGAACCAAATATGTAGCAGAACATGACTGATG
>JANBXA010000097.1:11515000-11620000 GCA_030556225.1 Cricetiscus sungorus
AAGTGAAACCTCAAGAAAGTTGTTATATCAAAATCATACTCTGACCCCAATAGCAGTAGCCCCCAGGGAATCAAATCATAAGGTCAGGCAGCAGTGATGTCACTTGACAGAATATAGTAGCTTCCATCTTGAAATCTGTGCTACCAGCATTATTCCTTAGAGTGGTAATAGCAGCAACAATGCTTCTTCACGGGAGCTCTATAGTAAAGACTTTGTCATGCTTCCTGGAAACTTACCCTGAAGGGTACTTGTTTCATGCCATTTCTTTTTCTTTTCCTTTCATTGGAAATAGATTGCTTTTATCACATAGTATATCTTGATTATAGCTACCCTCCTTTTACTGTTCCAAGTTCCTATCCACATCCCTTCCCATCTGGATTTACCCTCATTTTGTCTTTCATTAGAAAAAAAACAGACATCTAAGGAATTAAATTAAATTAAATAAGATAAAGTAAAACCTAACACATTGGAACAGGAAAAAAAATCAAACATAAGGAAAAGAGCCAAAGAAAAGTCACAAGAAGAGACCCACAGATTAGCACATTCAGGAATCCAATGAAAACACTAAACTGGAAACCATAACATACATGCAAATGATCTATAGGTTAAAAAGAGAAGAAAATAATATATGCATGTAATAAAGTTATGTCTAATAAAATAAAAGTATAAAAGATAAGATTTGTTTAAATAGCCCAGGTACAATAATGTTAGAAAAGAAACCTAAGATACGAATGAGTTTGTTTTCTGTTGGTCATTTACTGCTGGGCATGCAGTCTACCCTTAAGAATTCTTTCTTTCCCAGTGAGATACCCCTGGAGGAAATTAAGTTTTCATTTGCAAGTATTTGTTAATTGGAGATAATCTCTGGAAAGGAATGGAGCCATATTTCTGCTTTGTTTTCAGCTCTAGGACCCTATCTAGTACAGAGCCCTGTCCTTCCTGACTTAGTCTCTGTGAATTCTTATGTGTGTTAATCATGTTGAGTTTCAGGTCTCGTTTGCTTGGTGTGACCCACCCCCTCTGGCTCTTACAGTATTTCCTTCTCCACTTTTCCAGGGTTCCTAAGCCCTGAGTGGAGGGATTCAGTAGTGGGACCTGAATGCTAAAGGAAGAAGCACATCTGATGATGGCTGAGCAAGGACTGATCTGGGAGTGTAGCAGAAACTCATTATATGCATTTATATCTTACTTTGTATTTTGCCCTTACAATTTTTATTTTGTTGTTCTATAATTCTGTTTTGATTATTTTGTAGGAGGGGAATTTTTTTTCTGGTTCAATCTATATAGTATCTTACATGCTTCTTGCGCCTTGATAACCATTGCCTTCTATGATTTTATTGAAAATATTTTTTATCTTTAATCTGGTTTTCTTCTCCTCTCTTCCTTTTATTGTTCCCCTATATTTCTTCTTATGTTCCCATTATCTTTGATTTAGTCTTTTAATAGTGTTCCAGATTTCCTGGAGTTGACATATTTTGCCGTGTGTGTGTGTGTGTGTGTGTGTGTGTGTGTGTGTGTGTGTGTGTGTATTCAACATTTTTAATTAACATTTTTTTGACTGACCTCTTCATTTCTTCCATTGTGATTTCAGTTTTTGAGTTTATCTCTTTTGTCTTTTGTATTCTACAGGTAAGGTTTGCCTCTGAGGTTCTGTTTTGAATCCTATTTTTTTTTTATTTCCAGAATTCTTCTGGTTGGATTTTTGTTTATTGGGTCTATTTGGACTTTCAGCCATTGACTGCTTTATTCACTTCTTCTCACTGTGTTCTCTTTGATTTGTTTAAGGGATTTGCTCATTACTATTTAGGAACATCTACTGTATTCATAGAGGTTATTTTAAGGTCTCTGTCTTGTGCTGTAGCTATGATGTCATTCTTGAACCCTACTCTGCTAGGGATGTTGAGCTCTAGCTGTCTGCATGTGGTTTTCATCCAGCACATAGGCATCTGAATTGGAGGTGATTGCAATTCTAGGTACCTATAATGTAGCCTTGTCTTTGTTGGGTAGGTATTTTGTTCCTTCATTTCTATTGCCATTTCTAGTTCTTAGGGAAGTGTTGGTTGTGTGATGCCTGTATTGAAACATTCAGGGATTCTGATAGATTTGGGCACTGGATTTTCCAAATAAAAGTTGTTTCTAGGAATTGGAAGCTGACCCTGAAGGATGGAGATGGGCTAGAAAGGGGAGTACTTAAGAGTTTCCAAGGGAGAGGAAAGCTGGTTGTTCCAACACAATCTGCTTATCCCATAGAAATGGTGCCAGAGAATAGGGAGAGGTTGCACACAGTGGTCTGCTACATAGCTGGGGACAAGACTAGGAGACTTGACTTGGAAGAATGATGGGAAGAATGATAGATCTGCAGTTAGCCCATCTGCTTCTATGGCAGTCTTTGATTTGTTCCCAGTAAATATCTGCTGGGGTTAAGAGCTGTGGCAAAGTGATGAGGGGGGAAAAGGTTGGAGGAGATCTGACTGATCTGCTGGAGGTCAGGGCAGAGGAGGACAAAAGAGGAAGCTGAAGACTGGAGGTCATCTGCTACAGAGCTAAGGATTCGGAGGAGAGAAGAGTGAGATAAATATATGCAATTAACATTCCTGTTCTCTGGCTGGAGTCAGCCAAAATTTTTGTAAGTCACCTTGTATTATTTAATAGACACCATTTCTGTGTAATCAATCGGATTTAGTTTCTGTTTCTGGCCATAAAGAATCTTGACTAATGTGTTCATTCCTTATCAGTTGGCAGCAATTAAAATTGTATTTTGGGTAGGTGCACATTTCAAAAGAATTTATTAATAAAAAACATGAAAAAAATTAATAGCAAGCAAGAAGTGTGCAGTCACTCATTTCAATTGGCAAAAGTGACTAAGAGTAATGACCCCTCGTTACTCCCTCCCTCTCTCTTAAATACAAAAGTTGGAGCATCATGATCACAAGAAAGAGGTAAACCAGGACACATTTGTGACTTTTGTATAAGATGAATCTATAAATGTACTCTATTTTTATCTACAAGAAGTTTATATGAGGTGGAATTTTATCAGATCAACAAACTAATTTAATTTTTAATGTTTATATTTGAAGTTGCCATGTTCCAAAACTAAAATAGAGTATTTAAAATATAAAATGACTACTACATTCTCAGCCATTGACAACTGAGAAGCAAACTAAGCTAACTGTCTATCCCCCACAAAAGGACACATTCTCTGATTTCAGATATAGTCAATCCAAATTATATAAAGGAAAGTGCCTTGGAAAGTGAACTGGGAGGACTCATGGAAGAAAGTAATCCAGGCTTTATCAGAGAACACTCCTCATACTCAGGGCACCAGGTGCCTTCTCAGTGAGAATACACATAGCTCTGGGATAGTGGCTATTGTCTGCCACCTTTACAGGGGCGATCCTGTGCTTGATCCACCATTATAACCTTTAGATAGAAACGATAGGAAAGGACCGCAGATTTCTTTCATTTTCAGTGTTCAAATTTTGAGTGTGAGGGTATGTCCTATGAACTGGGCATATTATAAAGCTTTTATTTTAAGCAAGACTTGTGATATGATAAGACTCTCCACCTCTTAAAAGTAAGTTATTACTAACTGAACGTAGGAGAGAGAGTGAAATTAATATTACACAGTATGTAAAGTGAATAATAATATTTCTGATTCCTAAAAAGGTCCTAAAAAGATGTGATTTTTATCCTGTGTTCAATTGGGGCAGTATGATGTAATAAAAATTCCAGTGTCACTCTTGCTATAAAAGATAAAGAGTCAGGACTGAAGATGGAGCTCAGAGTTAAGAACGCTTGCTGTTTTTCCACAGGATTGAGTTTGGTTCCTAGCTCACTCATATCTGGCAGTTCACAACCATGTGAAACTCTATCTCCAAGAACTCAGACCTACTTTCATGTTTCCATGGGCACCAACACATAGGCATACAAATTAAAAACAACCTACTTGTTTTTTAATGTGCTCTATTATTTTTTAACTTTTTTCCTTATTTATTTATTTATTTCCTTATTTTACATATTGATCTCAGTTACCTCTCCAACCCTCCCTACCTTCCTTTCTTCCACCCTCCCATGCCTCACCACCACCACCCTCCCATCTCATTCCCACACACCCCCCACTACACAAAGAGGGGGATGTCTTCCAGGAGGGGTCATCTAAATCTGTCAAGTCATTTGGAGTAGGGTCTAGGCCCTGCCTTCTGACTCTCTAGGTTAAGGAAGTATCCCTTCATGGGGAACTTGCTCCCAAAGTCTGTGCACCAGGGATACATCCTGGTTCTACTGTCAGAGGTCCCTTAGACTACTCAGGCCTTCTAACTGAGACGCATGTTCAGGGGATCCGAGTCCGTCCAATGCTAGATTCCCAGCTATCAGTCTGGGGGCTCATTAGCTCCTTATTGTTCAGGTAGCTGTCTCTGTGTGTTTCTGTAGTCTGGTTTTGTCCTCCCTCTCTGCATCTGAATTCCCCTTCAGTTCAGGGTTTAGTTGTGGGTGTCTGCTTCTGTTTCCATCAGCTACTAGATGAAGGCTCTATGATGGTGGATAAGTTAGTCATCAATCTCATTATCAGGGAAAAGAACTTATGATAGCCTTTCCAGTGTTGGTCAAATTGTTAGTTCGGTCAGCCTTAGATGTCTCTAGACATTTCTCTAGAGTCAGTTTTCTCTTCAAACCTATAGGAAGAGTCTTTGGTTTTGAATCCTGACACACAGACTAAACTAAACAGGTGGAGCTGCATTACTAGCACAGAAACCAGAGTGGGAATCAAGGGAGAACTCCTGTTATATCTGAATACACTCAAGATCACAGGGGAAAGCACCATGGCATTAGACTACTGAGGCCAGATTTCTGATGCTTTGGCTTTATAGACATAACTTAGACTACTGCTTCTTAAACAGAGTCCACTTAGCACATTTTTTCCACTCAGCACATATTTCACAGTATCTCAGATGAATAAATATGTGAGCAAATTAAAGATTTACTGAAAATAAATCATAAAGAAATTATTTTAAAACAATGTAATCATGTATATGTTTTTAGCATTTATTAAACATAAAAAATTGTGTTCTAATAAGATGGACGTGCTTATTTATTTTCACATAAAAATTAAATCTTATTTAATACTTCAGGGTAGAGAGTATCTTCATCACTTCGGTATAACTTTCATCAGTACTAAAAATAAGCCTTCTCATAAATATATTCAAATTCATTGTATAATATTTTAAGAAGCTCAAGTCAACAATTACAACAGTAATTTTGACACCAACCATTCTAGCATAATTCAATTCACAGATATAATAATTTGACACATGCTAATGAATGACAATAGGAAAATATTGTCTTTGGTTTTCATAATTAATTAAATAATTTTCTTTCTATTACTCCATAAGAAATGATTCACTGCACTGATAATGAAATAGTAGTCTGGCATCTTAGCTTAAATAGTTGAGCAAATGCCCATTAGATATTTTGTTAAAAATAGCTTGGTTAATGCTTTAAAATTGGAATTCAACAATAACAAGAATCGCAGAAATCCTACAAATTCATGGAAACTGAACAATGTGTAATTGCACCACACCTGGGTCAAAGAAGAAATAAAGAAAGAAATTAAGGACTTCCTAAAATTCAACAAGAATGAGGACACACCATATCCAAACTTATGCTACAAATTGAAGACAGTGTTACGAGGGAAGTTCATTGCACTAAGTGCCCATATGAAGAAAATAGAGTATAGTCACATTAGAGAATTAACAGAGCAACTGAAAGCCTTAGAACAAAAAGAAGCAAACTCACTCTGGAGGAGTAAATGCCAGGAAACAATCAATTTGAGGGCTAAAATCAATAAAATAGAAACCAGGAAAACAATATAAAAAAACCAATGCAACAAAGAGTTGGTTTTTCGAGAAAATCAACAAGATAGACAAATCCTTATGCAAACTAACACAAAAGCAGAGAGAGAGAGACCATGCAAATAAATAAAATCAGAAAAGAAAAGGGGGACATAACAACAGACACATAGGAAAACCAGATAGCTTTCAGGTCATAATATGAAAACCTGTTCTCCACAAAACTTGAAAATTCAAAGGAAATGGACATATTTCTGGACACCTATCACTTATAAAAATTAAATCAAGAACAGACAAACAACTTAAATAGACCTATAATCCCCAATGAAAAAAACCTCTCAACCAAAAAAAAAAAAAAAAAAAAAAAAAAAGGCCAGATGGCTTCACAGCAAAATTCTACCAGGAATTCAAGGAAGAGCTAATTCCAATACTCCTAAAATTGTTCCTCACAATAGAAACAGAAGGCACATTACCAAACTCTTTCTATGAGACCACCTTGGTACCCAAGCCTCACAAAGATACAACTAAGAAAGAAAACTACAAACCAATATCCCTGATGAACATCAATGCAAAAATAAACAATAAAATACTGGCAAACTTAATCCAAGAATACATCAGAGAAATCCTCCACCATGACCAACTAGGCTTGATCCCTGGGTTGCAGGGATGGCTTAACATACGAAAATCTATCACCGTGATCCACCATATAAACAAACTGAAAAAGAAAAACCATATGATCATCACCCTAGATGCTGAAATACCATCCCTGACTTTAAGCTCTACCATAGAGCTAAAATCCTGAAAACAGACTAGAATTGGCACAAAAAAAAAATAGACAAATAGACCAATGGAAGCAAATCAAAAATCCTGGTATTAACCCACACACCTATGAACACTTGATTTTGACAAAACAGCTAAAAGTGTACAATAGAGAAAGGAACGTATCTTCAATAAATGGTGTTGGCACAACTGGATGATAGTGTGTAGAAGACTGTAGATATACCCTTGTCGATCACCATGTACAAAACTCAGTTCCAAATGGATCAAGGACCTCATCATAAATCCGGACACACTGATCCTCTTAGAAGAAAAAGTAGGAGGTACTTTTGATCTAAATGGTATAGGAGACTGCTTCCTGAACATTACACCAGTAGCACAGACACTGACAATGACAATTATTAAGTGGTACCTCCTCAAACTTAGAAGCTTCTGTAAGGCAAAGGACACAGTGGACAAGAACAAAATGGCAGCCCTCAGACTGGGAAAATATTTTTACCAATCCTACATCTGAAAAAGGGATGATCTCCAAAATGTATATAGAACTCAAGAAACTATTCAACAAAGCACCAAATAACCCTATTCCAAATGGGGTACAGAATTAAAGAAAGAATTCTCAATAGAGGAAATAAAAAAGGCTGAAAGACACTTAAGAAAGTTCTTAAGCATCTTAACGTCCTTAGCTAACAGGGAAATGCAAGTGAAAACAACTTTGAGATAACATCTTACTCCTGCCAGAATGGCTAAAATTAGAAACACCAGTGACAACTTATGCTGGAGAGGATGTGGAGGAAGGGGAACACTCCTCCACTGCTGGTGGGAGTGCAAGCTCATACAACCATTTTGGAGATCAGTATGGCGGTTCCTCAGGAAAATGGGAATTAGTTTATCACAGGACTCAGCAATTCTGCTCTTTTGTATATACCCAAATGACCCACATCCATGTATCAAAGACATGTGCTCAACTATATTCATAGCAGCATTATTTGTAATAGCAAGAACCTAGAAGCAAACTAGAAGCCCCTCAACTGAAGAATGGATAAACATGATGTGGCACATCTACACAATATAATACTACTCTGCAGAAAAAAAGTAACAGAATCTTGACTATCGCAGGCAAGCAGATGGAACTTGAAGAAACCTTCCTGAATGTGGTAACCCTGTCACAAAAAAAGGAACAGGGTATGTACTCGCTCATATATGGATTTTAGACCTAGAGCAAAGGATCACCAGCCTATAACTCACACCACCAGAGGAACTAGGATACAAGGTGTATTCTAATAGATTCATATATGGTCCTTCACAAAAAGGGGAAGGGACAAATACCCCAGAGCACATGGGAAGTGGGGAGGCAGGGAATGGAGAGAGAACTAGGAGAGAGAGAAGGGGAGGAGAGGAAAGCACATGTGACTAGGTAAATTGAGTCAGGGTAGGAATAGAAGACAGAAAAGGAGAGAGAGGGCGGGGGAGGGAGAGGGAGAGAACATAAAAGAGGGAGCCATTATTGGTTTGAAGAGAAAACTGAACCTAAAGAAAGGTCTAGAAACCTACAAGACTGACTCCAACTGACAATTAGAGCCTTATGTAAAGGCTACCATAAATGTCCTTCTCTGATATTGAGATCAACAAAATTATCTACCATAATGGAGCCCTCATCTAGTACCTCTTGAAAACAGAAGCAACCACCCATAACTAAACACTGAGTGAAACTACATGCAGAGAGAGAGAAGACAAGTCCAGGCTGCAGAAACACACAAATACAGCTGACCTGAATAAGGAGGATCTAATGCCCCCACACACACTGATAGTTGGGAATCCAGTATGGGACTGACTCAGACTCCCTGAATATGGGTCTCAGCTCGAAGAACTGAATAGTCTGAGGGACCTCAGTCAGTAGAAACAGGATGTATTCCTGGTGCACAATAGGACCTTGCAGACACATCCCCCATGGAGGGATACTTCCTTAACCTAGAGACAGGAGAGAAGTCCTAGTCCCTAATTCAAATGACTTGACAGATTTACATGACCCAACTTGGATAGCATAGCCCCACAAGCTTAATGGATGTGGGGGGATGGGAGGGGAAAGTGGCCAGGATGCATGTCACAGAGGAAAGGGTGTAAGAGGGAGAGAGGGAGATCATGTGGGAGGGAGGGAGGGAGAGAGGGCAGGAGGGAGAGAGAGGGAGAGTAAACTGGGATCCATATGTAAAATTTTTACATATAAGTTATACTATTAATTAAAATAAATACACAGATGTACAGGTAAGCTGGTATGGCACAGGTTCAAATATTAAATAGTTGTCAATTAAATGTAATTAAATGAATTTTTAATACAGTAATATTTGGTTCAATATGACTTAATGTTTTGATTTATTTTTCTGCTCTTGCCTGTCCAGACAGAATTCATGTAGAAGTCATTAGTTTGAGTGTATTGTGTTTGAGTCCTGGTCTGAGAAGCTCCATGAGCTGTATTTGTTACTCCAGGACCACAGCTGGTACTTAAGTATTCACATTGTTCAAGTGGCCTCTGCAAACTTGGGTTATCCCTTACTTTCTGATTATTCTCCCATACAAAGCTCTGAGCCAGTGAAATTTTTCTTTGTTTATTATTGGGTGATATATACAAAAATGTAAGCTTCCTAATTTTATTAAATTTTTTTTAAGTATAAGACAAAAAAAGTAGCTTGGTTAACAAATAAGCATGGCACAGAAAGAACTTTTAACGTTTATTAAAAAAAATAAAATCGAAAAAAAAAGGTGACAATAGAATTACAGAGTAAAGCTGTTACTTTATTTTGGTAGAGGAAACATTCTGAAAGCAATCAAAGACTGGAAGTCAAAGTTCATCTCCATAAAAGGAGAGAATCCCCATGCTGGCTCTCATTACATTCTGAAGTTTTTGCAAAGACACTACTGGGAAAGTTCAGAATATTTAAATGCCATTTTCTCCCTTAAGGCTTCCCCATGTCTTGTATTTTCCATTATCAATTTTTTAATTTAAACTTGATTTGAAACACCCAAGCTACAGAAAGTCATTTATTTAAAATGGAATATTTTAATACATTTTATCATATTAATTGTAATCACTTTCTTGCAGTGACCATCACATAGTGATTAAAGCAGTCACTCAAACACTTACCTAGTCCCAAAATCTATGCATATCAGTATATTTCTACACTTTTGGAATAGACATTCTATAGCCATGGAGCTTTACTTGGAGTTTTACATATGTATTATCAATTACTTTCTTATGAACTCATCCACCATGTACACAGAAATCTATGATGGAATTGAAAGTGGAAAAATCAATGAGCTTTATATCTTCATGACTTGTTTTCTTTGTCTTTTTTTACTTTCTCCTCATACTATATTGTCCTTTCTTGGTCTCCTTTATAAATGTTATGCTTAGTTCACACTTAATAGCTGTTTACATATGTACACAAATACATTATAAACTATGACACCCAAGTGAGAGGGAACATGACTTTTTTTACTTCTGATTATGGGTGACTTTTCTTAAAATTATACATCCCAAGTCTGTATATTTTCCTGCAAACTTCATGATTTCGTTTTGTTTTACAGACAACTTTTCTACTTTGTGTATGTACCATGTTTTCTTTATCCACTCATCTTCTGATAGATTTATTTTCTAACTAAAATATAAAATTATTAATGTCTAAGCTAAGGAAGAAGACAACTGCTTGTGTACTTGTTTGTATGGAAATCAACTTTTTTATTTTAGTCTATATAATAATAATTTCTTTTATTTGCCACATAAAAATCATACTAATTGCTTTGACCTCATATAGCCTCCCTCTCAGAACTCAAAGTCACTGGATGTTTGGAACCAAAATTTGGATAACTGACAAGTAATGCAAGTTATTTCACTAAATGGCAAGTTGCCTTAAATAGTGAAGCAAATTAATATACCCAAACGGTATCAATTAAAAGGAAATGGTAGGGTCTTTTCTTGTCACACTTACAGAAATATAATCTCTAATGACTTTCAAGTGAAGAGATTCTTAAAGACTGACAAGACTAGAACACAGAGTAAACCCATGGGTACTACCATAAATGGTTTTGGAAATGCTCCTAATTCTTCATGATATTTACCAATTTCTGTAAACAGTTTTGGTTGTCACAATTGACAGAAATCAGTGATAGAGTGATCTCCTTCCAGTACAAAGAATCTATCTCAACCTGTGATAAATCTTTGACAAGCATAAAACATTGACAATGAAAGTTTGACCAAGTCCCTTATAAAAAGTTCCAGAATGACACATAATGACTATGTTCCAAAATATACCTGCACAAACACACATAAAAACCTTTTGCCTAATGTGCATAAAAGTTTCTTTAAATCAATTGTAAGATAATTTTCTAATAGGGACATCCATATATCAAATCAAAACACCTATAATGAGTCAGAATTATTTGACTTCATCTAGATTTTACTTAAAATGCATTTTCTCATTATTAGCTTTTACTTCAGGCATATGAACCAAATTATGGTCTTATTTTCTCATTTTGTGAAGAAGACAGAGACGTGCTTCCATTTCCCCAGTGCTATTTAAAAAATATCCACAATGGTATTCAGAAGGGCCATGCAGAGCGAACAGCTTAGCTGTTGCCATCATTGCCACTACCTAGATGAGATTCTATAAACACTCACTGTGGTATTAAAATTGAAAAAGACTAAGTAATTTAATAATGTCCTACTAAATTGTAAACATAAAAGAATGCACAAATAATGAATTATTTTTCTAAGATTTTCCTGAACGTCATGAAGCACACAAACACTGATATCATTAATTAATAGATGGGATTTCCTGAAACTGAGAAGCTTCTATAAGGCAAAGGATACAGTCAGCAAGACCAAATGGCAGCCCACAAAATGGGAAAAGACCTTCACCAACCCCACATATGACAGGAGCCTGATTTCCAAAATATGCAAAGAACTCAAGAAGCTGGGCACCAAAACAGCAAATAATCCAATTAAAAAGTGGGATACTTAACTAAATAGAGAATTTGTAATAGAGAAATCTAAAATGGCTGAAAGACACTTAATAAGTGCTCAAATTCCTTAGTCATCAGGAAAATGCAAATCAAAACAGCTCTGAGATATCATCTTACTTCTGTCAGAATGGCTAAAATCAAAAACACCAATTGAAGTTAATTCTGGACAGGATATGGAGAAAGGGAAACACTCCTCCATTGTTGGTGGGAGTGCCAACTGGTACAGCCACTTTGAAAATCTGTATGGCAGTTCCTCAGGAAATGGGAATCAGTATACCTCAAGACCCAGCAATTCCACTCTTAGGCATATATCCAAAGGATGAACACTCATACAACAAGGACATCTTTTCAACTCTATTCATAGCAGTAGTATGCAGAATCCCCTCAACTGAAGAAGAGATTAAAAAGAAAAAGAAGTTATACATTTACACAATTGAGTACTCAGCAGAAAAAAAAATGAAATCCTGAAATTTGCAGGCAAAAGGATGGGACTGAAAGAAACCATCCTGAATGAGGTAACCCGGTTACGAAAAGGTAAATATGGTATAGTATGTACTCACTCACATATGGATATTAGACATAGAACAAAGAATCACCAGCCTACAGTCCATACCACCAGAGAATCTAGGAAATAAAGGGAACCCTAAAAGAGACATACATAGTCCCCTGAGAAGGGGAAAGGGACAAGATATCCTGAACAAATTGAAAGAATGTGGGGGAGGGAGTTAGGAGAAAGAGAAGGGGTGAAGAGGATGGGAGAGGAGGACATGAGGGGGCAAGAAAATTAAGTCAAGGGCAGAATAGAGAGGAGCAAGAAAAGAGGTATCTCTAATATACGAGTGAACATTGGAAACTCATTCCACATAGAGGGATACTCTCTCAGCCTAGGTGGTTGTGGTGGGGCTAGGTCCTGGTCCAATTGAAATGATAGAATTTGAAGGTCACCCATGGAAGACCTAACCTTCCTTTGGGAGCAGAAAGGTGATGAGATATGGGAAACAACTTATTAGCTTACTAAACAGGAACTATGCAATAACATCATTGAGTAGCAATCTTCATGTGACAAACAAACATTTTAAAATTATATTAAATGTCACAGGTATGTGAAAAATGAGTATATGACTACTCACTGGACCAAGTATAACATCAAATTAAACAGATTCAGAAAAACTCTGATACAGTTGAATCATTTGAAATCATGGTCAAATGTCAAAAATGTGTATGCCTCAGTTACACTTTTCTTTCTTTTATAAATCTCCAACCTGAATGTCTATTTAAGTTGATTAAGAAATTATATCTCTTTATAGAATTTTATTTAAGTGTGAAGAAGCATGATAATCTTCAAAGAAGAAATGTCATGATGTTTCTATGTAGTAGACATGAAAAAAGATTCATGAACAAAATGAGAAACAATTGTCTGATTTAGGCAGCAACTTGCACAGAGGCCACACCTTCTCTTCGAACCCAATCATGTCCAAGTGGAATGATGATTTTCATATGATATTGGTGAGTGTATTATTACAAAGCATACAAAGCTTTAAGAGTGATTTAGGTAATATGAATAAAGTATTGGGTAAGAAAATCTCCCTGATATATATGGACAATGTGGAGTAATAGCAACAATAAACTTACTTTAAAAAACCAAATAAGACAAACAGAGAAATAGGTTAGTCAGATATTTTATTTTTTATAAACAGTTAATGAAAATAATACACATACTTATTATCAGAATAAAACCAAATTATAGTTATTAAAAATAATTTCTTACAAGGAATGTAGAATTCCACATCTTTACATCTTGCTGGTTGCAAGTGACCCAACTGTAAAGGAAACCAGAGACACCTTTCGTTTGATGAAAATAATAGTTACTGAAGTATTTTTGCTTTTGATTTTATCTTGAAAGGCTCTCAATAAAAAATAAGTGCCTTGAAAGAATATTCTCCTTTAATATAAGATTCTAAGACCATCAATGAGCCCAAAAGTTTATGTTTATTTTTCCAACTCAATACCATTAGTGACATGAAAACCCCCAGGCAACAAATCACTATGGCCATGGTATCAAAAGACAAAATAAAAAGAGATAAATAAAACACAGGGTCACACTATTTTGAAGGTCTTTATGGACAAGAAGTTTCATGAAAATTAAAAAAAAAACAAACTGAAATAAAAACTGAAAAACAAATTATAGTAAAATTGACAACACAAACCACCAAGTCATTTCTTGAATTTTGATTGAACTTTACCAGAAAAATATTCATGAAAGGAAAAGACTTTCTCATCCTTAATAACAAAGCATGAAGTGTTAATTATGGTGAAGGAATCCACTGTTTTACATCATCGCTCCACAGTTGACTAATTATCAAAGCATGATGATAACCCATTTTAGGGACAGGTGTTTTTCTTAGAAGCAATCAAATAGTGGCGGTATTGGTAGTATTGTTAATTCTGTCAACATACAACTTGGCAAAGCTTAAATGAAGTAGATAAACAAATTCAGATAATCCTGCAAAGTAAGTCCCTCCTGCAGCTCTCTGAGCATTCTGAAGTAGCAGTGGTGATAGAGCATAATTCACTGATTCTCTGGAGTGTCATAGTTTAATGGCATTTCACAGCCATGGTGCATCACATTACATTATGCTCACAGTGTCACCACATAAGCCATAGTACCACAGAGTGATAACATCGTATAATGAGACATACAAACCCAATGTAATGTGACATACAAGAAAAATCAATGCAGCATATCCCTAAACCTACCCCCTCGTTGGAAAAGGGGGTACCTATGGGCATTTCAAATGAATTTACAGATCATTCATTTCCAACATAATTCTACTGTATTTAATTTCTGTGCATCTGCATGCCTCCTCAGAGAAATCTCATGTTGAATTTGCAAGCTGCGCAACAGCACAACCATATTTCTTCTCCAGAGGAAGCCATGTAGTAAAATGCAAATATGTAGCATAAAATATTTGAAGGAATTTAAAGCAGGGCAAGTATTTCTTTTTTAGAAAGAATGTCCTTTTTGCAATTATTGTGTAGAGGGCCACAGATTCTTTAAATCAACTGGTAATGTCATAGCTTCTCTACATCAAAAATTGAAAGCACCTTGAAAATAAAGAAATGGCAATTGTAAAAGGACTAAAAGGCAGAATTCATCAAAAAAAAAAAGACTGTATCATACACACATGGAGTGTTAGGTGGAACTAGACACCAAGGCAACACACCCCTCAGGATTATACAGGAGGAAAGACAACCCAATCTAAGAAAGCCAAGCACCAAGTTTCTGTAAGAACTGTGCACCAAGCCACTGACAATACTGACTGCACTTTATACAAGAAGCATAATAATCTAAAACCTCTTGGTGAGCCCAACAGCACATCAGTTGAACCAAGAACAAGGAGATATGGAGTACCTATGAATAAGAAATACTGAAGTCATATGACAGTCTGACCAAGTGGGGTGATTGATGAACAGGAGTCTGAAGTTCAAAGTGATCTAAACACCTATTATAATGAGTTACTTGATAATATTATTAAGCCAATTTAAGGCTATCAATGGCAAGACATTTTTTTAGCCTTTATGTTATTGTTCTCAAGACACAGTTAAAGAAATTTAAGGAAGTAGATGTTAAAAAGTATTAAAGTGTAGTGGGAAGAAACTTCAAAAGCCTTTAATTTATATTTTTTTGCAATACAGAACTCTACCTTTTATACTGATGGTAGGAATGTGTCTTGGGATGTAACACCTTGACTCTGTCTGACTTGAGTTTCAGGAAGGCTCTCTCCTGAGCAGTGCTTAGAATTAATGAATGTGTGGAGATCACACCAAGAAGTTCTATTTGGTTTTTCTCTAATTCAAAATATATCTCCTTGTTTATTGTAACTCTCTTGATATGAAATGGAAAATAAAATTGGAACAATTTCAAAGTTTATTTAGAAGATATTTTAGAGATGAAACAGTGGAAATTAGGTATTACTTTAACTGTTTTATTACAATTTTTTATCGCTGCTTCTTAACTCTTATTATTATATAAAAAGGAATACAAAATGAGACCTATTATGCAAATAAGTTTTTTGTATGGTTGAACTTTTCAGTTTTTATTTATTTCCTTTTGGCATTTTAAGACACAAATTGCTTTCCAACTCACAGAAATCTTCCTGCATCAGTCTCCAATAATAGAATTATAATTATGGGATTATAAAAGTGCACCACCACAGCTGGCTCTCATTCTGACCATTGAATGACATCTCCCCATTTCTTCGTTTCCACAGCTGCTGACAACCAATTCTGTTTTCGGCTTAAATAGTTTTGACTATGTTGCATACCTCATACAGCCAATCATGCAATATTTATCTTTCCATGACAGGCTTGTTTTTCATAGCATAATGTAAGGATCACTCATGCTGTTATAACTGACAGGATCCCTTTCTTTTAATGACTGGATAATGATATATTTTATGTATTTAAGCAAAATTTTAAATGTTATGGAAAGAAATCACTATTATGTAAATCTTAGTAATTCTTTTCAAATATTTTGTAGCCTTTTCTATTTCTCTGTAATGAAAATAAGAGAAATATATATTAAATATAAAATAAATATTATGAAAGGTTTTTTGGTTTTAATTAATATTTAACATACTTATAAAATCCTTTAATTTTCAGCCTCAATTATGTGTTTTTAATTTTTACCTGCTGCCCAAATTCTATTCATTTGTGTAGGAGTATATTGTGTGAATATTTTGACCAGTACCCAATTAGTCTATTAAAATTAAATTACCCTAGAGTTTCAAATATGAAATTCAAAAAACATGTAATTTGTAGAATTTTATTATTTTGGCAATTATGAGCATATCTTCTACCATTTTTTTTTCTCTGTAACACTTTATGGGAAGACTTAACTCAAGGAAATCGATCACCAAGAATAGCATTTTTAAATGAATGTTTTGTGCTCAAGCCTCAGGAAGACAACATCATAAATCTGTTGCTATTCCCAAGATCTACAGCATATGACAGTTCCAGATGTTCACATGACATGTCAATGTTAATAAATAGTCACCCCTCTATGGAAAAGATATACTTGGAGTTCTACTTTAATCAATGCTACATTCAGGCTAATATTCTTGAAGCCATTCCTCCCCAACTCTCTTCTGTCCTGTCATCTCAACTTCAAGAGCAAGAACACTGCTTATACCTCCCAGTGAACATCCAGAACCATTCTGAAAGAAGACACAAAAGAAAGAGACATCCACCAGTGGAGTTAAATCATCTGATTCTGTAAAACTGTCAGTCATTTGATCTGATTTCCCTTATCTCTCACTAATACATGATACATCTCCAGCCAGAGAAAGTCTAATGAGCATTTTACCCTTGCTAACATGCACTTAACATCTTTCCATTCCCCAAGGACTTAACAGAATTAGGAAAAAATTATCCTATTCTTCTCTTTCCTGAGCAAGCAGTGCAATCTCTTTCCTAAATTGTGAGGGGATTTTCTTGGATCTGCATCTAAATCATTGTCTAATAAAATTATTGATGCTAATCTTGGTCCAAGTCTTTATTTTCCATGTCAATATATCAGCACTTTATTAATATTTAGTAAAAAATTAGGAATTCTTTGACAAGTTCTTTTGTTGATTATTCATATGTATTTCAATTCACTCATTAGATTTTTTTTTATTTTAGAGATCATTACAGGTTTAGAAAAGAAAACCTGACGACTTTAGTAAAATTAACATTACACCAATCTGTATTTTACTTTCTTTCTTTGATTTTCTTTTTTAATTGTTTTGTAGACATGGTCTCACTCTATATTCCACACCAGTCTGAACACCAGGCATCTCTCAAACTCCCAGAACCCCCTATCCCAATACTCCTACATGATAACATTTCAAGTGTAGGCCATCATGCCAGTCTCATTGGTTTCTTAAAATCAATACTTTTTTACTTTACTTGGTATTTATAAAGAAAGACATTGTTCTCCAATTGTGTAATTTTAAAGTCACTATCAGTTGTTGCAACACAAAAATTGCAAAGTTTCAGACAAGCCAAAGAGTACTCCTCATGTGCTTGAAAATACCATGACAGAGTTTAAGCAATCCTTTAGCTATGCAAACTGCACAAATGAAATTTTACTGTGTCTAAATACTTCAGACTTGATGGGGTAAATACTTAGTATGTAATGATCAATCAGAACTAGAAAATCATTTTTTTTGGCCTCAATTGTTTTAATGGCCTCATTTTTGTCCTTATAAATAGACACTGCTACCTCATGAGAACAAAATTCCACTTAAAAGTATTTTTAATGAAAAATGAAGTTATCTGCCTTCCACAAGGTTCTCAATCCTCATTACCCATCATAACTAACCTTTTAACAAGCTCTCTATGGACACAGCCACTCATTCATCATGCCATTCAATGTACCTGACCTCATTCTGCCTAAAAGGAAATCATTCTACACATTTAGGTAACTCTATTTTTATTTTTAATTGCAGACCCACAGATTTAAAAAAAAAATAGAAAGTCATACCATGTTCTGATATGAAGGTATAGATGGGTGACTTTCAGAAGACAAATGGATGCCATATGCATTTAATTGTCAGAAGTTTGCATGTAATTTATTTACCTCGTGTTAAAACTAATGAATGTAGTCTTCAGTATCCCCATGGATTGTATGACAGAAGAGGAGGGAAACACTCAGAAATGGGTCTCCCTTGCTTGCTAAAAGGATGACACATGTTTATATGCATCCTAAATGAAGCTGTTAAGGAAAAGGAAGACCAGATCGGGGCACAGAAAGATATTTTAAACACACATCTTTGAAGCAGATGTTGTTGTTACAAAGAAACATTTTGATAGACATTGAACCTAAAAGCAAAATCAAATGCTATATTATTTTTAACTGGTCTATGTAATAAGCCTTGCCCTCATGTGCAAAACTTTGTTTTTATATGATGACAGTGACATTTTATATATTTAGCCCACAGTTGTAACAGCTCCTAAATATTCATAATGCTAATTTTAAGTCACAGCATGATTTGTTAATTCTTATAACTCTGCCAAACCTTGATAAATTGGGCTAAATTTGAACCAGATTTCCTAAGCTTTGCAGAGACACATTAATTCAATATTATTACTGTCAAGCATAAAATATGTTTCAAGGCTCTATATCACACTGCACCACTTCACAGCTGAACTGGCACTCCATTCCTTTAACCTGACTGACTCATCTGCCATTGAAATAGCCAATAATGCTGTCTATTGTTCTGGTATTTATTGAGGTTCATTCTTTTGGCCAATATTGTAGAACAGGGAAATAGAATGAGGGAAATTAACAATGTTAAAAAGCTTAGAAAGTTAATGAATTTGAATGAAAGTGAATAATCATGTTTTATAAATTTAGACCTGCCAAGAATGAAGAAGCTAATTGTTGTTGATCAGCTGAGTGCAAAGAAAAAAAAAAGGTAAATCACTATAAATGAGTGTAGTATAAAAATGTCTATTATTTTCATAGGAGTATTTCAAAGGAAATAAATGTATTTTATGTTCCTGTCATTTTCCATGCATTAAAATATGTAGTATCTTACTTAGTAAAATCGTATTTCCTGGATCTGGAAATTCTCTTGTGTCACCATTCTGTGTTTGTAGTAAACCCAAAGTCGGTTTTGATTTTGACTCTGTAAGGGGAGTTTCTCATTGTTTTATGCGACTATCTAAGCAACTTCATAGAATGCAAAGGCTGAAATCTTAACACTAAGATGGTTTTGAGTGCCAATTAATCAAATGGCAAATGCCATGGGTGTTTTTCCAGTGATATATTCCTCATGTATTTTTTTTTTGACCAACATGAATGACTGATTCTGTATGAAGTTTTCTCCAGATGGAGACTTTGCTTGCTCAGCTGGATCTAACTTAGCCAAATAATTTTGATTAGAAATTCTGTACTTTATTCTGTAATCCACATTTTCCTTTTTCTGTCTTAAACTACATGAGCAGATCCCATCTTAGAATAAAAGGCAAACAAGTTTCATTAACTATACTTTCCTCTCTGGTTGCCAGTCCATTTCTTTTCCTCTTTAGAACAAATCTTTCTTTGAAATTTCTGTTGGTAATTTTTCTCAAATTCATTTGCAATATGTGCATTTTCTACATAGTGACTGTTTTTTTTTTACATGTGTTTGCTTCTTTGGGAAAAGAGGCTTTATTTTTAGACCAGTCTCATCTAAGACAAAACCTAAGCAGAACATTCAGAGGTCCCCTTTATTCCACAAAAGACTTCCAGCATCCTCTAGGCACCCTGTTCCTGAATTGTACACTGTAGTTTACACCCCATGAGCCAATATTTATATGCCATTATTGATGAAGGTCTATAATCAACATTGGAGTTCATTCTTGAAGTCATACAACATATTGATTTATATTGATTTTGACTTTATTTATGAAGAGTAATATCCATAATTTTAGCATCATATTAAATGTTTCAATCTAATAAGACCCCTTTGTGGTTTGTTATACCAACTGATCTTGTTAATGTTTCCATACATTCATATTCAACACATAGATTTTGAGCAATTTCAAGTATTCTATGTTACTTAGTATACACTTTTCTTGTTAAGATGACTAATAAGTTTAATGATCAATTCTCCATGGGTAGCCAATTTTTTGTTTGACCTTTTCTCAGTGTTTCAATTATTTAATGGTTAATTGTATACCTCACTTATTTTGTATTTTTAAGATTTTATATTGTGATAGTTAATCTTTTATAATTTACTCCTTGTTATGACATGCATATGGTAGTATATGGTCATAATCTCCTTTATTCCCCCACCTCTAAATTCTCCTAAATCATCTTATGTCTCCTTGCAAATTGCATGTCCTATCTTTTTTTTTTTTTTTAATTTCTAGTGCTACTCAAATGGATGTATGTGTCGGACCATACACTAGGGCATGGGCTGCTTATCATTGGTCAAACTTCCATGGAGGAATGATTATCTGTCCTTCAACGGCTATTAACTCTCAATAGCCTCTCAGTTAAGAATGGGGATTTGTGAACTCCTCCACAATCCTTGATGATTAATTCTGATTGATATCTTGGTTAGGTTTGGAATTTCCATGGACATATCAGTATAGGATTGTCTATATTTGGTTAATTAAGCTGGGAAGAATGATTGTAATGTGAATGTTGATTCCTAGAGAGCTGTATAAATCAATGTATTTGCTAGGAATCAAACTTGGATCCTCTGCAAGATCACATTTTAACTGATGAGTTTTCTCTGTAGCTTTCTGGACTACAGAAAGGACTAAGAGGATTAGCCTCACTTATCCTCTTCTGATAAGTTTTTTATAATGAAAGGTTAATCATGGGCTTTGATATATTTTGTTATATTTTGCTGTTAAATTCTAACTATATGCATTCTAATTTGTTGTGTTTAGTTGGAAGATACTAAGTAAGTTCTACTTATCACTACCATTTATTTTTTGGGAACTCTATTCTCAGGGAATAATAGAAAAAATAAATTTATTTCTGCCTAAAAATGCAGGAGACTACATGTAAAGAAATAAGAATATTATGAAAGACTAAAAGAAAATTTTCAAACATTCTAAGACTTTACAGTCCCAAGTAGTTACTCTGCTGTGACTTATGTGACTTGGCTTTGCTCTTAATATATTTTTCCTGAGATAGATAGCAATGTGGAATCATCAAAGAATATACACAAAAATTGGGGAAAAAATAAAGAAATTTTACTGTTTTAGAAAAGGCATGAGACAGAATGTTTATGCACAGAAAGCAAACAAAACAAACAAAGCTATGTCTCAATATTACTATCACTGTCTACATGGGTACAATTGAAAGCCTAGATCTCTGACTTTCTTCATCTTCCATAATATTTCTAATTTCTTCGCCATGGTGTTTTTTTATCTCTACCTGGCAGTAGAGACTTAACCACAAGATCAATGGAAACTATGCTAGGAGCAGAATAAGAAATGCTTCTGATCCTACCCAAGGCAGTCTCAAGAGAGGCTTGCAGAGATGTTTAAATGCATACATAATATAGGAGGATGACTGCTTAAAACATAGGTAATATCAGCAGACTCATGAGATAATATCAAAATATACAGGATACTTATTAAACCATTCACAGTGCAAGAAACAATGAATACTTGAAGATAAATTAGAAAATCAATCATCATCTATGAGCATTGTGATGATAAAACTATTAGAATCCCAACAAGGATTTTAAAGCAACCACAATAAAAAATAAAAAAAAGAGAAGTTATGTAGTGGGTTATTCACTTTGTTAGCTTCTGTGGCACTGACCACACCCATTGGGGGTGAAGCCAGGGGCAGAAGTGACCCATGGAACTAGGTCTGAGGAGGAGCCGAGAAATGCTCTCTTGCTGGTGTTATGCGGAGAGAAGAGCATCCGGTTCCAACTGCTGTGTTCATCTGTCTATGTTGTGAGTTATTTCTCCCTGAATAAACATCTATTTGGCCTATTTGTTTATCCTGATCCTTATTAAACCACAATATCTGGTGTCAGAAGCAGGATCAGGATTTTCACAGAACCTGGGTTTCACACAGGTGGCAGAAGCCACTGACTCTTTCCCCACCTTCCCTGAACAGATAGAGTCCCTTGCCTAAGCAGGCAGACACACCACACCTTATGAGACATTTGTGTCTGCCCTAGAATTCCTTTTTTTTTCCATTGCAGCCCTGAGACCACTGCTCATCTTCTGCCCATTCCCTCAGATTGCATTTGCACAGAGCCCTGTGGTTCCAGCCCTGTTCTTGTGTTGCTGTGCAAGGCCCAGATTCTGGGCTTGCCCTGTTTGTGTGGTTGCGGCTCTGGCATCGCCAGTTGCAGGTGGCACCTGTTAGCCCTGCGGTCTCAACAATTTGTATGAGGCTCGTTTCACTCCTTCATTTAATAAAATCTTGCTTGCCTTAGTTTGTTAAGAGCTATTCTATAGGGACTGGGATCAGAAGTATTGTCTGCTGCCAGAAGCTATTTGGTGGTACACTTCCGGACACTATTTGGTGGTGTACGTCTGGGTAGAACTGGAATCGGAAGGATACCGATGCTATTTACTGATATACCTCCAAGTGTAACTACAACAAGTTGAGATCTTCAACTAAAAGCATCAAAGCTCCAGGACAGCAGAATTACACCTAAGGTAATTGTAACATCTTTTGCATTTTAAGCTGATACAATATCTGAGATCAATTGTTCCATACCTATGTCAGATAATTTTACAATGCAGGACTTTATGAAATTTTGTACTTCATATATAGAAGGAATCTTAGCAGAAGAAATATATGACTAGATCAATATATACATTTTTCTTAATAGTAATGGGTTTTATCATTAATATGATATTCTTAAAGAAATAGATTGAGATTAGCACAAACAATAAGAAACTTGTACAAACCATAGGAGACTTAGTAATTTAGAATTCAAAACATTGAAAATGACAGAATGCAAAACATAGAATGCATAGGAAAAAAGGTTCAGAATATTGAAGATGGCAACAGAGAGCTGATCGGCAGAATACAAAACATGAAACATAAAAATGACCAAAAGAAAACAGAATTTGTTCCATGTCTGATGTTGCCTCAACAGCCAAAACAGAAACAATGCAAAGCATTAACACGCTAGCAAAACAGCTCGTTCCCGGTTGGATGAAACTACTAATAAGGTTAAAAAACTGGAACATCACATGGAAAGACTAGCAGATAGAATCAGTTCCATGTCTGAGGATAATGGCAAGCTAGCAGATAGAACATTGTTTCTGGAAGGCAGTTTACTTGCCATTCAGATAATATCTAAAGATGAGAATATAAAAACATGAAATCATTTGTTGTTGGAGAAAGTAAGAAACTGACTGATGCAATGAAGGCTCTAGAAAGGGATATGCTTCAAGAAGTTCAGACCACCCAAAGAAGCAATGGTGAATAGACTTCAGACCTTAGAAGACCTTCAATCTGATATATCAGAAGAAGAGCTCCAGGTAACAGGGCATGAAAAAAACTTAAAATTTTCTACACCATTTAGGGTCAGGAGAGCTTTCCCTGTATCTATTAATGAAAAATCAGCAACAAAAAATACCAAAAGGTGGTGTTGCATATCAGTGGGAACCAATAAGTATGAAAGACTTAAAATGTATAAAGGAAGCAGTAGTCTCTTATGGCATGCACTCACCATATGTAAAGCAATTAATAGAATCATGAGCAAGGAATAACAAGGTAACCCCTAAGGGTTAGGATCAATTAATATCAGCTGTCCTTGAAAACACCTCTCAATTAGAATGGAGGGCTTTATGGAGAGAGGAAGCAAAGACTCTTGAACTTCAGGGCTTAAAGAAAGGTCATGAAGCTCCCCAAGATAAAATTCTTGGTGAGGGTATTTATGCTGACTCAGAAACCCCATCTACCTATGATGAACATATCTTGTCTCTAAGCAGTACAGCAGCTCTGAATGCTTGGGATAAGGTTCATGAACTAGGGGAAAGTATAGAATCTTATACCAAAATAAGGCCAGGACCAAGAAAATGCTTCAGTGTGTTTCTAGAAAAGTTGTCTAGAGCAGTACAATTAGAGGTAGCTGATATAGTTGAAGGTGGATACTCACAGAATCATTAGCTGAGAATGTGAATTCTCAATGCAAACAAGTGCTTTGGCTTTTAAAAATTCGATCAGCACCTTTGGATAAATGGGTCCTATATACAGCCAACATTGAGTATAATGGCAATAACACTGAAGCATGAATAGGAGAAGCCATAACTAAAGGTTTGAGAAGACATAAAGAGAACAGAAGTATTAACTATGGTGACTTAGAAGCTTGGGGAGGAGAAGCAATCTCCAAAGGTTTGACGAAATATAAACATGTCAGATGTTATAACTGTGGTAATATAGGGCATCTAGAAATAAATTGTAGGCAAATCACCTCTAGAAATAACATTCCCAGGAATGATTCGAACAGAAGGCCTCAGCCTTCTGGGTTCTGTAGAAGGTGTGGCAAAGGCAGACACTTGACAAATGAGTGTAGATCGACTAGAAACAAGCAAGGAAACCCTTTACCACCAGGAAACTCCTTGGGGGGTCTCTCAAAGGCCCCCATGTCAAAGGTGGTATGAACATTCCCAATCAAAGTGGAGGACAATCTCCCACAGGACAATTAGAAAATCCTTGACCTATTGTAAAAACTCATACCGCTCTGGATGACAAACTAGTGACAGAAGTTGAATCAGACATGACAGAAGGAAATAAAAAACATATATTATGGCAAACCTCTATAAATAGTCCAAGGCCTAGACTGATAGTTAAAATGGATAACACACTGTTTGAAGGGTTACTGGACACAGGGGCAGACATAACTATCCTAACTATAAATCTTGGCCTTGAAAATGGTCCCTGCAAGAGGTTAATGTTCAATTCTTACGGATTGGAACCCTGCCTCAGGTAAAACAATGCAGGAGATGGATTGAATGTGTAGGACCAGAAGGACAGAGAGGAAGGTTGAGATCATATATGGCTGGTGTAGTGATAAATTTATAGGTTCATGATCTATTACAGCAATGGAATGCACAGATTAACATTCCTCCAGTATTAGATAGGAATCATGAATGACCACATGATTGTGGAAATCTATATTATAAAGTACTATAAGTACTATACAAGACAGACACCTAATATCCAGGCTATACAAAAACAGAATGCAAGTGCTGAACAAACAGAGAAACCAAAAGCCCTACCCTTAAAATGGTTAACAAAGGAACCTGTCTGGGTAGGGCAATGGTCTATGACCTCTGTGAAGTTAGAAGCTTTAGAAAACCTGGTTCAGGAACAGCTAAATGCAGGGCATATAGAGGAAGCAAAAAGCCCTTTGAATACTCCTGTATTTGTTATCAAAAAGAAATCTGGTAAATGGAGAATGCTTACAGGCCAGAGAGACATCAATAGAGTTATCAAGCATATGGGCTCTTTACAGCCTGAAATGCCCTTGCTTTCTTTGATACATAAAGAATGGCCTATTATAGTTATTGATTTAAAGGATTGCTTCTTCACTATACCTTTACAAGAACAAGATAAAGAGAAATTTGCCTTCACGGTACCTAATTACGATAATTCTGAACCAGTGAAGAGATATCAATGGAAGGTTTTACTACAGGGAATGCTAAATAGCCCCACTCTGTGCCAATATTTTATACAAAAATCACTGGAAATAATTTGTAAACAGTTTCCACAATCCATAATCTATCATTGCATGGATGATATATTTTTAGCTGACTCTAAAGCAGAAATATTAGAAAAAATGTTTGAGAAAGTCAAGGAACTTTTTCCTAGCTGGGGATTACAAATTGCACCTGAAAAAATACAAAAAGGAGATTCTATCAACTACTTAGGATATAAAATAGGTCTACAGAAAATTAGACCACAAAAAGTACAGATCAGAAGAGATTGCTACCAGACTTTTAATGATCTTAAAAAATTACTAGGAGATATTTCTTAACAGCAAACCATTATTGGAGTAGAAGGGCATGATTTGAAAAACTTGAAAATGGTCCTAAAAGTGGACTAGGATTTGAATATTCCACGAATACTATCAGCCAGCTGAAGCTGAAAAGGAATTGGAATGGGTAGAAAAGAGGATATTAGAAGCACATGTGGACTGTTTGGAACCAAATCTAGACTGTATTCTGGTTATATTACCATCTAGAGAATATCCTTCAGGGATTTTGATCCATAGATTAGACATTATATTAGAATGGATATTCTTACCACACAAACAGAATAAAAAACTAAAAAGATATATAGAAAAGATCTCTGACTTGATTTTAATATGTAAATTAAGAATTCATCAACTAACAGGAAGGGACACAGCAGAAATTATAGGCCCTTTAACTAATGAGGAAATTTCCTTCTTATGGAAAGATAATGAATATTGGCAGAGAGCATGCAGTAATTTTTTGGGAATAGTTAGCAACAATTATTCCAAAATTGAAAGAATCAAATTCATAAATAAAACGATTTGGATCCGTCCATTCATTGTAAGACAAAGACTTATTTCTGGAGTTCCTACATTAACACTGATGCAAACAAATCTGGTAAGGCAGGATATAAATCAGGAGAAATAAGCAAAGTAGTTTGAAGCTTTTACTATTCTGTACAAAAGGCAGAATTGTATGTCATCCTCATGGTACTTATGGATTTTACAGAACCCCTCAATATAGTTACTGACTCTCAATATGCCGAGATTAATTAGCCTTACACATCGAGACTGCAGAATTTATTCCTGATGATACAGAATTAACTTCATTGTTTATACAGTTACAAGATACTATCAGAAATAGGATTCATCCTACATATAAAACACACATAAGATCACAAAAGTTCTGCCAGGTCCTCTAGCACAAGGCAATGATGAAATTGATTGGTTATTGATAGGATGTGTGCTAGAAGCCTCAGAGTTTCATAAGAAACACCATGTGAATAGCAAAGGTTTGAAAATGGATTTTTCTATCACTTGGCAACAAGCTAAGGAAACAGTAAGGAAATGTCCTACTTGCTCATTCTATAACCAAACTCCTTTACCACCAGGCAGTAACCCTAAAGGTATAAATAGAAATGAAACATAGCAAATGGATGTGTTTCATTTTGCAGAATTTGGAAAATTAAAATATGTACATCACACTATAGACACATTTTCAGGGTTTCAATGGGCTACTGCTCTGAGCTCTGAAAAGCATGATTCTGTTATCACACACTCTTTAGAGGTAATGGCCATTATGGATATACCTGAGCAAATCAAATCTGACAATGCTCTGGCATATGTTTCCAGAAATTGAAACAGTATTTTGAGTATTATAACATAAAACACATAACTGGTATACCACACAATCCTACAGGACAAGCAGTAGTTGAGAGATCAAATTGTACTTTAAAGGATATGGTGCATAAACAGGCAGGAGGAACCAAGACACCCAAAACCAGATGACATGATGCTTTATTAACATTAAACTTTCTTAATGCTGATGAAAAAGGAAAAACAGCTGCAGAAAGACACTGGACAATAGAAAAAACTTCTGAACTAAATCAGCTGGTGTACTTCAAAGACATATTGACCTCAGAATGGAAACCAGGATATGTGTTATATTGGGGTAGGGGTTTTGCATTTGTATCTATAGGAGAAGAAAAGCTATGGATACTGTCTAAGTTAATCAAGATCTGAGTTGAACAAGAGAAACATCTTAATGAAGAAAAATGACAAGTCATCCAATAAATTAGGTCCCATGAGATGTGCAGAGATTTCTCAAAGGTAGGGGAAGTATTCTGTTCTTGTCCTTATTTACAGGAAAACAGAGAACACCTATCTTCAAACAGCCAGGGAGACAATGAACATATACGTACCTACAGAAGAGAAGACAGCTCTCCAGAAAGAATCACTTAATGAATAGGAATCTGTTTGATGGTAAAAATATTTAAGTCTAGTTAACTGTTTCTATACTGAAATCTATTTCTCTTTACTATTTAGTATTTCTGTAGTCCCAATTCATGTAAACCAATGCTGGCTTTGTAGTTGGATTTGGCATTCCTTCTCTAAATTCAAGCATGTTGTTAAGATTAAATTCACAGTTTCTGCCTCATATCAAGAAGCCCATTGGTGTAAGGCTGAAGAAAACAAAATATAAGGACTCTTTCACTTATTTGCAATTTTCTCTCTAAAATCCTAATTTTCTCATATACATTTTAATGCTTATTGTTGCCTTTCCCTAATGCATATGGTAAAAATTGAAAATTTTACTTTGATAATGATATTTAAGTTTTCCAAAACAATTCCAAACAGCAATCTTTGAACACTCTGGAAAGAAGATGGGGCCCCAATTGGACATTTCCACTTGACTCAACCTGATGCAGCTGGACTACAAACTTCACCCTAAAACCGGTTTGAGACTTTGCTCGAGGCAACTCATGACTAGCTAGCTGTAATAGTACACCTTCTTATTACAACCTGGCCAGAGTTACTAATAATTTCTGCCTCACTATGACTACCTACATATGTTACAGCCAGTTCTGTTGAGAAATTTGGTTGCTTAAAATTTTCTTCCTACAGGATCCCATGGAGCAATCATCATCCCATTTCAGCAAGAAGTAATCTTAAGATAATGATGCCCCGTTTGTCCACTCTTGGAATTTAGGGATAATATTCATCTTCATAGGTTGGTCTTAGTTACTTGGGGTTGAGTATGGAACGTGATACTTAGACTCAAATATTTCTTTTAGAGAAGAATAGGGTATGGTTGAGAAAGGTATGGTTCAGAATGGATATAGGTAGATTAGCCTATTTTCTTGTGAATTATTTAGTATGACTGAGACATTAGTATTACAGCTTACATTGTTGGATATTCTTATTGGTGGTAACCTATGTAAAATTAAGTGTATTAACTTCCTGGAAGAATTGTATATTATATTTTGTTATATTGTGTGAAATCTTTCCATTTATGATGTTTTATGCACATTATTCTTGCCATATTCTATGTATGTATACTTTTGCTTGTTTTAAAGACATTTTGTATATTGATACAATTTGGGATATTTGTCTTGCTGCCCTTTAGAGTTCTACATCTTGTCTAGACATTTCTACTCTACCTCTACTCTACTTTAGAAATTTACATGTGTATATGTATATGTATATATATACATATATATATATATATATATATATATATACATATATATATATATACACATATATGTGTGTGTTTGTGTGTGTGTGTGTGTGTATACATAGTTGCATTGTTTAGGTATTTATCCTTGCTTTACTCAAGGAAGTTTTAATCAGGTATTTTAGCTAAGTTCCTGAGTATTCCGGATTATTCTCACCCATGTTTCCTTTGCCTATGAGATTAGTCAGACATAGATGCTTAATCTTCAATCACTTCTTAGACCTGTAGAACATGGCATTTAAATGTTTTTATATTAGTACTCTTTGACATGAGACACTGTTGCTCCTGACACCACCGTGCACTTTCCCAAAGATATGTTGGACACTGTTGTTGCTCCTTCTGTAGTTCATCCTCACTTTGGCTAATGGCCTCTTGGGCAAGGAACTGCCCCCACCTTGACCACTGATTTGGACATGTGGTCCTATGTGCTTGCAGGAGACAAACTTAGAAGACTGCTGAACTTTTCCAAGTCAGGGTAAGACAGCCTTTCTACCTCCCAGCTTTTGTTGTGGTCTGTCAAGTACTCTTGGCCTTAGCCAAAACTGGCTGTACCAACGTTGCTGTGAGACCTTGGGTGATTGTCCAGGTAGCTTGCTGTTTCTGTCCTTGCTGCACCTTTTGGACGTTGCCCATCTGCACTTACTGTCTACCCTAGTATCATTATTTTCTTTCTCAGGTCTTGATGAGGTTGTAGATTAAACTATCACAACTATTATTCTCTCTTCCTAGTTAGATATATTAGGTACTCTACTTAAGATTTCCAGCTTAGGACAATTCTTTTGTAAACACCCTTATGCCTTCACCCTAGGACTAGATATGTAGGTGGTTTTGTTCTTGATTTTCCTTTTCTTAGAGCACCCTTGTTATTCACTGTTTTGTATATAGTTTTGTTTCAAGCTTAAATTTATTCTTTAGACTAAAAGGGGAATTGTAGTGGGATATTCACTTTATCTGCTTCTGTGACACTGACCATACCCATTAAGGGGTGAAGCAAGGGGCAGAAGTGACCCATGGAACTAGGTCTGAGGAGAAGCTGGGAAATGCTCTCTTGCTGGCGGTAAGCAAAGGAAAGAGCATCCGATTCCAACTGCTGTGTTCATCTGTCTATGTTGTGAGTTATTTCTCCCTGAATAAACATCTATTTGGCCTATTTGTTTATCCTGATCCTTAGTAAATCACAATAAAGTTACAACTCTGCTTTAAGAAAATAAGCACATGAAACATGATACCAATGTAAAACACAAACACACAGTTATTAGAAAAGAAAACTAATAACTGAAGGTTAGATAGTGATATGGTTGCTATCAACTAGAAGGAGAAGATAGCTTAAGCAATAATCCAGTGTATGAAAGCAGACAATAGTTACCTATGCTAAATGTCAGTCAGAGATTCAACAGAGACAAATGAACAGCTGTACACTTTTATAGGATCCAAAAAGTTTCTCATATTTTGTGTAATCCCAGTATCTGTTATGAAGGAGATGGAAAGTTAGACTGAAAATACATTTTAAATATATTTCGGAAATTCCATGATTTGTTTTAATAAATGTGTACTTAAAGAAATAATACCACAAATTGGATAAAAATATAATACTTACATCTCAAGACATGTCATACATACATATGAGAAAAGTGAAGGCAAAGAAAAATGTTGAAAACAGACATAATTATTACCTAACGTCAGAGAAAAACCAGACCTATAGACTATTTGTTTTTAGAAACCATTGAAGCCAACTGGAAACAAAGTTATTTCTTAAGCATTGACCCTAGCTCCCCATCAATAAAAAATTATTTGTGCTCTATGAACTTCTTTAATCTTCATAGTCCTTGATTGGATTAGTTTTTGAGGGATAGTTCCAATGAGTATAGCAAGCATCACCATTCCATTATTGGGTTTCAAACATCTTTATGGGAACTGAAATATTGATTCTAGTATTTGTTCATTTACACTGTGTATAAAAAATTCTGCAATAAAAGATAGCTGCTGTTAGATACCAAAGCCAAACACTAAAAAAAAATATTTTTATACAAATCCTTATTTAGATTCTTAGCATATCTAAACCAGATTAGATCTTTAATCTATGACATGCAGGTTGTTCACTATTTACACTTGGAGATGTATCTTTTGCATATTACTCAATGAAGATCAAATCTAGTATAATATTTATACTGTATGTTTATAAAAGAGTAGGTTTTCATAGATATATAGATTATATGATATATTAAATACATTGTGCATAGTGTTTTGTCACGGAAGGAACAATGAGAATAACTTTATCTTTTGGGTATATCATAAATATCAGTAAAGTTTAAGGAGATAACTCTACATCTATAGATGTTTATGTGAATTTCTATGACATCAGTAAGGATCTTATGATTAAACACATGGATGTAAGTCCTGCTTCTGGCACACTTTAGTCAAATATTGGATAAATTGCAAATAAATTCAAAATTAGCTTAATCTGTGGTTAACTCTGTTTTCAGTGGAACATTGTATGTCACAAATTAATATAATTTATTCAAGGCACTTGTCCAGTGTATGATATATAACATAGCATTCTTCAAATAACCAGAAGGTTATTATTATTGTCAATCTTAAGAATAACTATTATTGATAATTTTAGCTACCTTTTTCATTACTATGATACTGGGCCCAACAAAAGCTACTTGATGGGAGCAATTGGGTTCCTCTCTGCTCTGCTTCCTCTTCGTGCTTCCTAGCAGAGGCCTAGTGGAAAATTAATCAAAGATGTCTAAATGTATCCAATTTTCCTAGTGGAAAATTAAGCAAAGACGAGAACGATGTACCTATTGAAATACCATCAGAAGATGATGGGACAGTATTGTTGTTCACAGTCTCAGTCCAGTTTCCATGTGGCCTCTGATACTGGAACCCAGTGACTCAGTGTATGAGGGGTTTTCCGGCTGGGGAAAGGAATTCTGCATGCCCTGGATGCTGGCTGGAGCAATCTGGTAAATGTTGTCAACTATCCCAAAGATAACAAAAGGAAAATGGATGAGAGAGATACCTCTCTGGCACTGAAAGTAAAAAGAGCTGCCAAGAAGACATCTGATCTCATAGTGTTGGGTCTCCCGTGGAAAACAACAGAACAAGACCTGAAAGACTATTTCAGTACTTTTGGAGAATTTCTTATGGTTCAGTCAACAAAGATCTTAAAACTTGTCACTCAAAGGGGTTTGGTTGGCTTTGTTTGATTTTCAGAATATGAAACCCAAGTGAAAGTAATGCCACAGTGACATATGATAGATGGGTGATGGTTTGACTATAAACTTCCGAATTCTAAGCAAAGCCCACATGAGACTTTGAGAAGCAGAAAGGTGTTTGTTGAGTGTTGTACAGAAGACATGACTGCTGAAAAGCTTCAACAGATCTTCTGCCAGTATGGAGAAGTGGTAGATGTCTTCATTCCCAAACCATTCAGGGCTTTTGCCTTTGTTACCTTTGCAGAATGATAAGGTTTCCCAGTCCCTTTGTGGAGAGGATTTGGTCATTAAAGGAATCAACATGCATATATCCAATGCTGAAACTAAGCATAATAGCAATAGACAGTTAGAAAGAAGTGGAAGATTTGGTAGTATTCCAGGTGGCTTTGGGAATCAGAGTGGGTTTGGCAACAGTAGAGGGGGTGGAGCTGGCTTGGAAAATAACCAGGGTGTGGAGGAATGAACTTTGGTGCTTTCAGCATTAATTGAGCGATGATGGCTGGAGCCCAGGCAGCATTTCAGAGCAGTTGGGGTATGATGGGCATGTTAGCAGCCAGCAGAAACAGTCAGGTCCATCTGGAAAGAACCAAAGCCAGGGCAGCAAGCAGAGGGAACCAAATCAGCCTTTGGTTCTGGAAATAGTTCCTACAGTGGTTCTAACCCTGGTGCCCCTCTTGGTTGGGAATAGGTGTCAAATGAAGGGTCAGGCAGTGGTTTTAATGGTGGCTTTGGCTCATCCATAGATTCTAAACCCTCTGGCTGGGGCATGTAGGCAGTGGGTGGTGGGAGGTTGGTCGGTTGATAGGTAGAATGGTGAGATTCTCTAGAATGGTGAGATTCAAAGTTTTCTAAATTCATGGTAAGTATATTGTAAAATACATATGTACTAAAAGTTTTCAGATTGGTTTGTTCAGTGTGGAGTACATACAGCAGTATTTTTCACATTTTTCTTTAAAAAAAGAGGAAAAGCTAAATGACTTTTATAAGCTTTGTTATATAAAAGGATATAATACTGAATGGGTGAAATTGAACTGCAGTTTGCCTAATTGGTAAACCAACACTACAGTTGATCTCAGGTTTTTCTGTAATAATCTGTCATTGGACTTGTTAAATGAATTTGTTTGCATGGTCAGAGTAGAAACCATTGGTTAAAACTACATTCTTTTCTCATTTTAATTTGGATCCCACCTTATGAATTTTTTCCTTAGCAATATCTCTATTTGGGAGACCATGATGTCACGGTGGTTTTTTTTTTTTTTTTTTTTTTTTGGTTTTCTTTTTAACACTTGTTTTCCTTCATATACAAAAGCACAGTATGAAGCATTCATTTAATCTCTGAATTTCATCTCATTTCAAATGTTTATGAAAAAGCACTTCATTGAAAGAAGTACTGTAAATACTCCAACATAGGAATATTTCTGTCTACATGCTTTCTCATCCAAGAATTCATCATCACACTGCACAGGCTGCATCTCTGATGCCCTGAATGAAAATAATTCATAGCAGTGAATTCCGCTTTTTGACCCTTTTTAGATGAAACTTACATAAAGTTTCCTGGTAGTTATTTTACTACTTTGTTTATTTTGTTTCAAATAAACTTATTTAAAAAGAAAAAAAAAAAACTACTTGATGGAGGAAGAATTTATTTAGACTGGTGGATTCCAGGATTTAGGTTGTTATGGCACAAGTGCATGGCACATGGCATTTGGTGGTAAAGCTGTGACAGAATTACTTATCTCACTCACTGCTCATGCTATGAAGCAGGGAGCTCTGGACTGGAATGAGAGAAGTCTGTATAGAGAAGCCTCTTGTGGATTATATATGAAATCTAGGCATTCTATCCCCTATCTTCTGAAACATTTCAAGAACAATACCAGCATCTGCAGAGCAAGCATTCAACACCTGAGCCTATGTGCGAAATTATACAAACAAAGGTACCTTTGACGACATTAAATGTCTTAGGGGCATGTGCATCATGGATAACAGTGGTTCTTAACCTGCTAAGGCATGATACCCAAAAGGTTTGCAAAACCCCAAGATACATTCTAAATCCTTGCAATGGTTGAATTCATATATGCATGTCAAGAAGAAAACATGAAGTTTCAGTATTGACCATATTATTGTCAGTAATGACTTATTTGGGATGCTAGCAGGCAAGCAGTGTAGGGTCACTGTATTCCCAAAGGGTGCTTCTGATAGCAAAAAAGAAGAAATGGAAAGACAGGTGAGTCAAGAAAACCAATTGCAAGGCTGTAAAATAATACAAGTAGAGGATAGTAAAAGCCTGACCTACAGAGAGAAAATGAGAAAAAATAATGACGCATAAGGTAAGAATACATCTGTGAATACAAGTGAGCTGATTCACTGAAAAGAATTTCATAGAACAGTAATATAAAACAAATGGGAAAACATCTTCCAAAATTGACATTTTACCATTATAGAACTTTGACCTTGGGGCACTTCAGAATTGTACCCAGCACCCTGATCATCTGTCTTAGATTTTCTCTTATTTCACCTTTGTGCCAAACAAACTGCTTCTTGTCAAGGACAATGGCAGTGCCTCACTGAGTAGTTAGGAAACAATAACTGAATTGCCTTATCCCACAATATGCAAGATTTGCATCTTCACCTGTGACTCAGTTATTGTGATGGTCACTAATAGAAACCTTTAATTTGTGACTGTGTAAAAGGAGATTTCTCTGCAGCTGAAAGTCTATGTGTTGATGTCACGTTCTTCAAGGTTGCCACCCACATTTGCTGCCTGCAATTTCTTATTATGTGCTTCACATAATGGAATGGGGAACTGGTTCTTTTTTTCCAATAATATCACTCAGAATCACCTTGAAAATACCCTTTCTCCTTCCAATGTTCTTTTTTCTAGCTCTAGTCATTTATTAAAAGAGTCAGTGTAACAATGTGTTGATGTGAAAAGTAGCAAAAGCATTGAATAAGTTAAATAAGATGTTCAGATATATTTATCATTTGCTATGGCTAATTATTAAATGATACATTACTGGAATAAACATAACCATAAATTATGTATATGTCTCTAAATAAATATGCATTTATATATTCAATTATACTATGTAATATTCATTTAGTGTTACTCCAACATTATTTTAAGTGCTTTGCACATGTGATAGATTTTCAAATTGTTAAAGAGGATAGTGTTATTATCCTATTAGAAATTGAATAAGATGATGTAAATAGAGTAAAATAGCATTACTTTAGATGAGTAAGAGACAAGCAGTTGCTATGATTAGACACCCCCTTCAAAATTCATTTTGATATTTAATTGTCATTTTAACTGTGTTTACAGATAATGATCTTTGAAAGGGCCATTAGGCCACTATCTTTATGAGTACATCAGTACAGATATTTAAAAATAGGTTAGTCACTCTGGAAAATGGCCTCCTGGTGAAAGGAATAATATTATGGTTTAAATGAGAATGACCCCATAGGCTCATATGTTTGAATACAGTGTCTCCAGTTGGTGGAAGTATTAGAAAAGTATTTGGAATGGTGTCCTTCCTTGTTGGAAGAAGTGCGTCACTCGAGGCAGTGAAGTTTCAAAAGTTCATACCATTCCCAGTTAACCCCCTACCCCTCTGCTTCTGGACTGTTGTCTCAGTATTGATCTCAGCTACTCTTCCAGAACCATACCTGCCTGATTGCTGTCATGTTTCTGAATGTGACAATCATGAACTCTACTACCCTCTAGAACAATGCACCCCCAGTCAAATTAATTCTTTTAATAAGTTGAATTGTCATGTTGCCTCTTAAGAGCAATAGTAAAACAGCTAAAATAATTGGTTAAGTGCGTTATTCTCCTTGTGTCTCTGTGTGAATATTGGTGTTTATTCTACCCTGTACTATGGCATAGTGTAACATAACCATCTTTATCATATATTGGTGCCAAATATTTGACGGCTGGGCCAGAAGATTCAGGATTTAAACAATATTCTGTTATTTATAAATAATTATCCATCTTCAAATAGTCAGTTAAAACAATACAAATGGAATTAGGACAATTCTGAATGTAGTGAATTTGACATGAGATCGTTATTCATAATCGTGATGTAGTAGTGATGTGTACTTAATTATGTCTACATCTGTCAGAAAATGCATATGCATGCAAATGGAGATATACATACATGTGACCTTGATTAAATGCATTGATCACACACACACACACACATGCACACTCACACACACTACACACCTCAATGCAGAGATTTTTAAAAATCTTTTATTAATAATTGCCTTGAAACAAAGCAAATATACACCCATGGGTTTACTTTTTTGTTCTATTTTTATTTATTAATAATTCTAAATTAAACTGTATGAAAAAGTCTACAATTCTACTTTCATCAACAATATTCACAATCAACTTAAATTTCCAGAAACTTCCTGGTAATTATTTGTAAGCAAGATTTAAAACTTTATGACTCTATAGAAACAACCTTACAAATATAATTACAAATCAAAATTAACTAAGGGAAGTCAGAAAGTATAATTTTCAGATTATTGAAAATGGGGATGGATTTCTACCTTACTCTCAATACCAGACTGAGTTATGACTATACATTAATGAGAGTGATTTAATAAACAATTAAAAATCAATTTTATATTGTGTACCAGAGGTCAAAATTTGGCAGACAACAGGCAGGAATTTGCACTGAGATATCTTTTGTTTGGCCCACATATTGTTTTCTTGTTCAAGTTATAAATCATTTAGATTAATTGCCAAATTTTAAAAATCAAGAGGTGTATTAAGTCTGGGCTCCTCAGTTTTTCTCAATAGAAAGAATTTACATATTGGAATGTTTTCCTTCTGTGACAGTTCTGATTGATAGATGGTTAACCTCAACCCATTCCATTTCCCATGTTGCTGTTTTCTTTCCCTCCATTGCTCTTTTTGTATTTGTTTTTCTAAATACTGAGTTGACTTTATTCATTCATGATATTGTTGTAATATCTCTTACTGTTTGAGATTTGATATTTTCTTTGGAGTATAACTAACTGCCTGGCAATGTCATCTTGAGCAACTATACTTCATATTTACTTCTTATGTATGCAATAGGTGGATCACTAAGAAGTTACCCACCAGGACCTCCAATGGGTACAACCACTGGGAAACATACCACTTTTCCTAGTGACACAAATTGAGCATGAATCTGGGTATTGCTATGAAAAGAGAGATTTACAAACATAACTAAATCTCCCAAGTAATTAACCTCAAAATATTGAGCTCATTACAGCTATTGCGAGTTCATCAGTATATTGCTCAGTAATACTTGACTGGGGTAGAAAGGAAATCATGAGTCCACATTCTCAACTAAGAAGTTATGGGTAGATGCTATATTTTATGGGTTTAGAAGTAAGTGTTCTTTGGCAAAGAGCCACTTAGTAAGTCAATCTGTGTGGCCCCAGACCTAGAAATATAAGAGCAGTACAAATTGGACTCGATTAGATATTAAGAAAAAAGGAGGTATAATTTAGGGTGTGGGATAGTGGAGCAGGACCTGGGAATTAAGGGGAGGATCTGGTTGTGACTATGATCAAAACACATTGTATGAAATTCTCAAAGAATAAATAGAATATTGACTAAAACACAGTGAGATAATCTAGATAGGTAGAATCCAATCCAAAGAGTTCTTCATAGTATGTAAGTTATTTATCCAGCAAGTAAGAGGGAGGGTATGGATATGGGCTATTGCATTGTAGCTGATACAAGAGACAGCAAAGTAGACATTGAAAACAGTGCCCCCGCCAAAGTGCCAACCATTCAAGAACTAAGAAAACACATAAAACGTGATTTCCCAGAAAAGTTAAATAACTAGAAAATAGAACTACATCTACATACTACAACCACTAAAAAATGGTCTCAATTAAAAAACAAATTAGGTTTTTTTAAGATTATTTTAAGAAAATAATCTTAAAATAATGATAACAGCATTGTCCTGCTCATTGGATCCTTGAGCAGAGAACTGAGTTAAGCTGTGACCACCTTATATGCAGAAATGTCCAGATGATGTTTTTTGTTCTTTTACAACTTGAGTTTCCTGATAATTTTAAGGTAGTCATAGAAACATAATGCAATATTATAGTAGGTAGTAATCTGTTTTGGTAATGCTGGTGTTAAACTGTAACATCAACATTAATATCTAAACCCCCAGTAAGTTGCCAAGGAATGTTAGTTTTACCCACCTTTATACTGCACTGACATACTTTATGTTTTACCCACCAGACTCTGAGTATGTTGACCTCGCTTCAAGATCTCTAGTTTTCTTTTTTTTTTTTTTGTTTGTTTGTTTTTGTTTTGTTTTTTGTCTTTTTTCTCCTGATATAAATACATCATTTTCCTTTTTAAGCTATGAGAAGCACTTCCCAAACTATTTACTAATTCCTTTTGATTCATTAAAACAGTGAGATGTGTTTTCAGCCCTTCAGCACTTAAGTTCTGCTTATGGGCAGGTTCAGTGTTCCCCATTCTTTCCAAACTTCCAAAGCCAAATATAATTAAAGGTAAGCAACTAACACTGTTTATACATGGTTTTCTTAGATAATAAAGTAATTGGAGGGTGGGGAAGGAAGCAATCGGACTAACAGCACCTATTTGAAAATATTCATCATTCTGAGGCATAGAAATTCACTTCCTTTGATCTTGGGTTTCCTCAAGAATAATCAAATTATATTTATATTTTCATTGATCACCATTATCTTACATCAAGTGTATGAATAGTAGACCAACCAAAACACAAGATGATGACACAGTATAGTCATCCAATGTGAAACCTATTTAAATATCCATGTATTTATAATTCCAAGGTAAAGTCATGGTACATGGACTATCATATATTCTGAGTTTAGCCACAACGGAGAGAGCAATGCATGACATTATTTTTGTCAAAAGGTGAAGCCAAATGATATCATATTTAAAGTTAATGAAAAATTCAATGCTGTTTAAATGGAAAAAAAAAACCCTGAAAACAGAACAATGTAAAATTTGGATAACAAGTGGCCCATTATTATATACTTAATATATTTATTTTGTGATTAAAAATTTAGCTTGGTAAATCCAATATATATATATATATATATATATATATATATATATACATATATATATACATTGATTTTATTATTTGTATTTTAGTGATTTTGTCATTGAATTTATAACTAATTTATAAACTGCTTTTGAATTTATAGTTATTTGTTTACTGAGAGTGTATATATATATATATATATAATGTTTATATATTGTGATAAAGAAACACAAATAGTTTAATACAATGTAGAAATAGTGATGTAATTATACTCATAATTTTTTTCCATGAAGAATTTGTATTTTAATTTAATGTATAATAAAGAGAATTTAAATTACAAACAAGAATTTTGACTTTTGTTTTTTGACACAACAATGTCACTTGTATATAGACTGGTCTTGATGTAATTCCTGATTTTCTACTTTCATTTGAGAGTGCTAGAGTTAGCAAGCACATGGGATGTTACAGCATTCAAACCTTGTTTCAAGTATCACTTTTTCTCCTTGTGACCTTCAAATGTCTAAATTTATAATACAATCACTTAACGTTTCTCATCAGAACAAGCACATTTAAAATTATACTCTCTTGGAGAAGCTTTAATGAAAGTAAGAATCACTTTTTATCATTCATTATTTTAAAATCTCATTTGCAACAACTATAAAATCTGCAAGTTATTAGTTACCAGAAGAAATTTTGTTCTATGGATCTGTATACTAAAGAAATCTTGAATTTTCAGAAATGTTGCAACTTAGAGTACAAATCTTACTCTCAGTTTTCCAATGGTTTATCTTGAGAAGGAAAGCTAAATTTTTGCAACTGAAATGAGTTGTTCTATGGCACAATCACTCAGTTTTTAGTTCATATTTGCATTATATTCCAAGATCCTATCCAGGACACCATATTTCACTTATTATGGTATTGGTCAACTGAACTGATAATTCATTCACCTATTACTTATACATGTACAGTTTAAGTCACAACGATTTTTCTACACAAATGGAACAAACAAGATGTTATTGGTTGTGGTTTCCTGAGATACAGTCTTGTTGTGCAGCCCAGTTGGCTTTGTACTTATGATCCTCCTGCTTTAGCCTCTTGAGTGGTATGTTTTTAGGGTTGTATTAACATCTCAGACTAAAACAGGGTATTATCAGTCCATGTATTAGTGGCATATAGAATAGGAGATATAGAAGTTTCAATAATGCTTGGCTGAAAATGGTAGGTAGGAATATGTGTGTTACATAAATGTTACATTATAATTTGATTATAGCAAGAATTATGTAGATAATCATGTTTCTGAAAAATGAATCACAGTGCACCAAAAATGTATTGATTCATTGTGTTATTAAAAAAAGAAAAGAACATAGTCTCAGAGGAGATGAATTAACTATTAAAGTGCTTCTTGCAAACAAGAAAACTCATGTACACAGGATCATGACTGCACCCTACACATTATTTACCCCTGGTGCATTAATGAAGGCACAGGTATTGGTGACTGGTGTAGAAGACTAAAAAAGTATGTATCAATGAGTGTGCTTCTGTGGAACCCACCAGCCCTCCTCATATATTTGCACTTATAATTTTTTTTTTAGAAAAGTTAGTGTTTGCCCAAGCAAAGCCAGGGTCCAGGTCTTTTAATGTTGTTATAATATAAAAAGTAGAGGCATGTATGGAGTTAGCACTGAGTATACATGGCTATCATTTTTAGACTAAATAACTCAGATAAAGAGCTGAAAAGCCAGATTAATGAGGTAAATAGATGTTTGGTAAATTTTCATGGTTTAATTGTATTTGTCAGTATTATAGAAGAAATAAATAATCATAACTCAGACATTCTGAGAATTAATTTTAGATCAGACCCATTAGGCTTATGCATTTTCAGAAAAAAATAGTATTCTAGGGCAATAAAACTCTGACAATCATGAAGAAATAAATATATGCTTACCAAGACAAAGGACAATGCTAGAAGAAATGGAAAAAATATACAGACATGTCTTGAAGAACTTATGGAGCAAGTTGTTAGGTTTCAAACAGAGGCACATGGCTGATGTAAAGGAATAAAATCTCAGGCAATGTTGTAATTGTTCAGAGACATGAAAAGACCATCTTTTTCTTTGCTTTGTATGAGCAAACACATAATGCCATTTTTGTATGGGGTACAGTGTGCTAAACTTTCCAATTACTTTCAGTAGTACAGACTTCTTTAAGTATACAGACTATGCAGTGATTTTGCCTAACGTTTATTTAATAATACAATTCAGATCACATTTGTTTGCTCTTAGATCTATGTGTCAAGTTTATCTAACATCACAGAGTAGGGCAAAGTTGGCTTCCCATAGACCACAATTCTGTCATCTTAACTAATAAATCCAGTTTCACAGGGCATGCAAGAAAATGTCCTATCTAATCATCCACAAAGCATATAACAGTGAGAAGGTACTTCATAAAATCAGCCAACCACCAACAAAACCCAAGACAAAATGGGGTTTTGCAAGTGTTTGAATCTGTGAGTACATGAAGTGAGTGCTTCAGAGAAATGAACTTAGCAAACAATCACTTTCTTCCGCTATGTGTGCCACAGTCTGGTGGGATCTACCATGTAGTATCTGCAGAATAGCAGCCTCTGAAAACTCTTATGCCCATGATACCCTGTACTTTCAAATCATGAATTATCTGTAATCCACTGTAATGAGGAATCTTCTCTTATCATAGTTCTCTGAGAGCTCCATTATCTAAAATCCATGCCTCAATATCCCGAGAAAGGACACAAAGATTCTGAAAGTCACACCTCCAGATGAATTTTGTTACTTGCTAAATCACACAAAATGCTATTCTCCAACTCTGGAATGCAATCTGTTTCCTCTACCTACTTTTTCATGGTGAGCTCATCCTTTGTCTTTTGAAAAACCTACTTTGCCTCAAACTATTCAGATTAAGCAGAACTTCTGCCCATATCTTCTCAGAGCAACTAATTTTGCTATATGCCTTTTCACTTTCTTTGGCTATTTTATTTAGTTGTACGTGACATCTTCTGTGGGGTCCCAAGTTACTATGCTCAAACCTGAAACTTTTTTAACAGGTTTTTTATCATTCCATATGCTTCTTTCCACACTCTCAAATGAAACACACAGTCCTTTGTTCTGAGAGAATAAAATTCCACAGGCTTATACAAGCAGCTTTTATGATTGTTTCATGTCTTTAAGTGGTAAACTACAGATAAAACTAAAAAAACAACTTAAATATACTAACCAAATGAAATTTTCATTTTACTGTATGTAGTAGTGCAATAGATATGACAATGTTCTGACAAATTCAAATATTAGTAGGTGGAAATATTTTAAAAATGTATTTTAGTATTGGTTTTGCAAACTCATAGTAGAGAATACAAATTTCATTCCATATGTGGAAAATAATTTACAATAATATTATAAAAATTATATAAGGGATATAGGTTAGTTCTTTTATGGGAAAACTAAAGCCTCATTTAATCTTACTCATGAATAAATTTAAGCACAAAAAAATTATAGATGAGCAGTTCAGAAATTGAAAAATGAAAAAAAAAACTATTCTCAACTTAAACGTGGTTTCAGCCTTAAATGAAACCACCAATTGTCATCTCTCTGTTTCTGTTTTTCATTTGGCTTTAATCCCAGACTCACTCTGGAATCTTTACTTACCTGTGGAGATACCACTACCACTTTTGTGACTGTATCTGCTGCTCAATGTACTTGCCAGAGATGATGAAATGAGTGATATGAAGCATATGAGTTCCCATCTGATCTGGGGAATGAAGGGAGAGGGATGAAGGGGGAAGGCAAAGGATACAGTAAAGGGAGGAAACAATCAATGATAAGGGGTTGAAGATAATGAATGGTGAGAAAGTCATTTTAAATAGATTTCTCTGAAATTTTAGTTATAGGTGATCTGATGACCTCTTCTAGATTCCATGGCACTCAGCATATGTGCATATACATATATTCAGACTATATATATATATATATATATATATATATATATATATACATATATATATATATATATATATATTTGTGCCAAAATTGTCCATAAAAATATCTCCACTTCATCTTTCCTCAAGGTCTGAATTTCAAAACCACCCTTAATAAATCAAAAGACCTAAGGGTCTAAGGCTTGGTTACAGCATGGTGTTTTGTCCTTGGTAGTGAATGTTATCTACATAACAGACTTGGGATCAGGTGTGTTTACTGTTGACCCTCAAGTCTGGTTAAAAGGTATGGTTACCTAATCCGTGGAGGATTAGGGGAAGAAAGTCTGTTTGCTCCTTATACATGATAATAGAAGTCTTCTGTCATGTTCCCTCTTTTGGTTAATGCTACTTAAGAATGTTGAATAAATTTGGTGCATTCAGTATTGAGTGGATTGCCCTTCTGACCTATTCTGTGTTTCTCTCTTCTTCTTTGTATCTTTACCTGCCTTTTCTCAATCCACACTCACCTCTCAGGTACAAAACTGGCAAGTCAGCTGGTTCTGACTGAAGGCCATAGGCTTACACACAAAACAACAAATCATTTTAAAAAAAGAGAACTAGAGTTACAAAGACAGCTGGTTCATAACTACAAAAGGATCAATTTATCTAGAAAACAGAATGGCCGTAAATGAAGATTTTCTTAGGGACACACTGTGAAGCACATGAAGGAACATTCACAAGCTCAGAAAGGTCCTGTCATAACAAAGAGAACAAATAATAACACTGTTTTGCCCAGTAGTTGATAAATATCTAGAAAGGGATGAATATAAACTTTGATGGCTGTACTGACATTTACAGAGCATTGTATTTATACCTTTAGAAGTTGTTTCCAATAACAATTTCAGTAATATATTCAGAAATAAATATTTTCAAATGTACACTGCTACAGGTGCCAATGCTTATATAGGGTCATTGTGGACCAGATGTACTTTGAGAGATGTAAATGTGTAATTGTGCATAGAATGTGCTCACTGATGTATAATGAATAGAGCATCATCTCTCATTTTAAAATCTCCCAGTGAAAGAACAACAAGAGCTCTCATTATAAAGAGCCAAATGCATCACAGTGGGTAGTTATAAAATTTGCAACAAGCATTGATCTTGGCATGTAAACCAATGCTTAATGCATTGCACCACTAATATATAATTCCTGGAACAATATAGTGCTCTTTTATTAAAAAAATATGAAACTGGAGTATCAGCACACTTACAAGAAAGTAAAAAATTACAGAGTTAACAATAGATATTTCTTCAGTCCTTAAGTTGCACACTGATTCTTGGTTGTAACCAGAGTCCCTAGGAAACCAATCTGTAATGTTCTATAGCATAATATAGTTTGAATTTTTCTATCAAGGCACTCTAGCTATATGAAAAGCTTCCAGTTTATTCTTACACTAGACTGGCCTTCAATCAGAGTTTGCTATACATGCTGCTACAATAAATTGGAAATAACAAAATTATCTTTCTAAATTTTTTAATTAAGAAATTATCATAAAGTGTGTATGGCAGTATATAGCAACTCTGGAACTCTGCACAACTTTTAAGGGAATAAATGAAGATATGATTAAATTTATTTTAATGTAGCATGGAGGAATGAAATCTCAAAGATCTGCCTACTGTTTTAACCACTAATGTGGACTATTCTCTCTATTTTCAGTGTTCAAACAATTATAACTTCCATGTGCATAGATTTATCTTCATTATTTTCACAAATCATTTTTACCTGTACATGTTGACTTTGCATTTAATATGTTTTTCATATTTCACATGTGAAATATTTTATAAAATCAAGATGATCTTCATAACTAGAAATGTCAAACAATAGGAAGAATTTTATTTTTTGACATGTAGCTCATATATTGATACTAGTCAAAAGAAAAAGTCAAACAATACGCCCATGTTTCTTATAGAAAGAGAAGGAATTGTCTATAACCAGCCAGCCTGAGGAAGTTATAATGTAACATTAGGAAGGAAGAGTTATTCTGGGGAGGTTTTACTAACTCAGTTTGCAATGCCATTGACAAACACAGAAAAAAAAAAAAAGAAGTCAAACCCTCGAGTAAACAGTTCAACACGAAATTACTGACAGGTATCAGAGTCTGTGGTTAAATACACCTGCCACTAAGTTCCCAGTGGAGGGAATGACTTAGCACAGCCTACAAATCAATGGCAGTGTATTGTGTGGGGGGCACACAGGCTGGCAGAAAGGAGATGCCATTCACCAAGTGCTACCTCTCCATTTACATCATATTGGAATTCAGACAGTGTCTAAGACCTGAAAAGTGAATTTACTGTTGGGAGAAAGTCAATATTTTACAATAACTCTGGGCAGTGATTTAAAAGACAATTTTGTGCACACTATTTACTTCTTCATACACATATATATTGCTATTCATCATCACAGATATCTCGAAGCAATGAGATTCTGTAAGACTACTACATTTGAAACAGGGACTATTCCATTGCAAAGGAAAGGCCACATGTCCTTGTGAAAGCTGTTATGAGAAAATTCTCTGAATTTTCAAGAAACCACAGTTTCTTTATTTTCCCTCTTTTTATTCACTGAACTTCATTTTTAATGAAATCTTTCTCAAAGTCACATAGAATTTAACCTTTGTTAACATGACATGCCCACAGGACGGTATTAGAACACGTCTATAAAGTAAATTTTAATTTCAAAGGTGAAGTAGCAGGGTTAAAAGCAAAACACATACACAAACAATATATATATATATATATATATATATATATATATATATATGTATGTATGTATACATATATGCATATATATATATCCAATAAAGCTAGTTTGTTATTCTTAATTTTGGTTTTGTATCTTGATTATATATAGCCTTATAATTGATATCAACATTATTTTTTGAAGTTATTTAAACAAAGAACTATAATTTTGTACATATATGAGATGATGTGTGTGTGTGTGTGTGTGTGTGTGTGTGTGTGTGTGTGTGTGTGTATGCACATATCACTCATGGCATGTCCACAAAACTAAGTAATTAAAAACATAGGTCATGAAGAGAAAAATGAGTTTTCTAAATGTAGCTATTTATACTGTAAAGTCATTTCCTTTAGGTTTGTGCTTGTGGAAAAGAAGGCAAATCAGAAGCCTATATCACTGACCATGATGGATAGTTGACTGTTAACTTGACAGAATCAAGAGTGGCATAGGAATGGGATGTTAATTATGTGGGACAGGTTGACTTACAGTGATGTATTTGGGAATACTCTTGGTTAAGTGTGTGCCACAATTTCTTGTGTTTGTGTCCTGGACTGATATTAAATGGAAAGGCTAACCTGAATTGTAAGAATGCATATAATATCTGTTCTTGACTGAGGATGTCAGTAGCTGTTAGTTACTGTTACTTTAACTTTCCTGCAATGGGGAATGAAACTTGGTATTCTGGGCTGATACTACTTTCTCCCTTAAAATTGATTCTATTGGGGTATTTTATTGCAGCATCTAGAAAAGACAGCAGGATGAAAATCACTACTAATGACTGGGGCTTCTAGGGTGACAAATTTGTAGCTCTTCAGCCTTAGGAGATATTTTAGGGCGTAATGTGAAATGATTTTCAGATTTGGGGTAAAAAAAACTGTGGGAATGCTATTGGAAGACCTTACTGAGTCATTATAGTTAAACTTAGGAAGGTAAGAAGGCTGGGAGGAATCCAGATCATGAGATTTCAGAGAAGAGCAAGGATTACATTAGAAAATGGAGAGGAGTCATTCACATGATATTTTGTCCAAGAATCTGGCTGTGTTCTGAAAGGTAAGTGGAGTTAAATTTAAACATAATGCATTAATTTGTTTTGAAAAGGAAATTTAAGGGAGGCTGGTATTCATGCTGGTGCTGAAGAAGCAGGAAAGACTTATGGAAAGAAGAAACACATCAGGGAGAAACCTCTTGTGCTGCAGTGGCACAATAGAAATATGTTTCTCAGGGTCAGCACACAGAAGCTGATATAAATAGTTCCAAGGAGTTGAGGTTAAATATCCAGGTAGAAGGCAGAACTTGATAACACCATAAATGTTATCCAGGTGGAATTAGTTTTGAAATCAAAGATATAAGACTGAAAAATCAAGGAGACCAACTAAGAGTAGGTACTGTGTAGCATGGTATAATTCCATGCAAAGTTACCCCAAGATATCATTTATGAAGGCAGGAATGTGATCTCTTAGTTTTAGGTCAGACCATAAGATAATAGAAACACTGAGACCCTGGGAAATCTGTAAAAGAGATCTAAAATTGTGAAGTACTACCATCTTATCCCTCAGAGAGAAGCTGTGGGTGCTTCAGGTAGCACAAGTGGAGAGATGGTGATACCTTTACCTTTGGAATCCAGAGGATTATGTTATAAGTCCCAGGTAACCGAAGAACTTATTGTATTCCTGCTGCATTTTTTTTTAAATATGTGACTATTCCTTAACATCATGGTTTTGATGACTATGGCCCCCATAGGTTCCTACATTTAAATACTTTGTCCCTAGTTAGTGTACTGTTTAAGAAGGATTAGGAGGTATAATCTTGTTAGAAGAGTTGTGGTCTTATTGGAGGAGGTATATCACTGGAGAATGGGTTTTGATGTTTCAAAAGCTCAAATTAGGATTAGTCATTCTCTATGTTTCTGCCTGATGCAGGATGTAAGGTAAAATTTGTTGTTCCACCACCATGCTTGCCTGCCTGCCACCATGGCCCAGACAATGAACTTAACCTCTAAGATTATAAGCAAGACAAGATTCAGTGCAATCTTCTATAAGTTGTCTTGGTAATGTTGTCTGTTCACAGCAAAAGTACAATGACTAAGACTTGTCATGTTCTTTCCCATTTCTTCTTTTTCAGAAGAATGTTTACTTTGTGAGCTATATATAGAACCTGTTTTTTTTTTTAATATTTCTCTTATAAAAACTCAAAAACAATGTTTGACTTCTGAAAAAAAAGTAGAATTTTGAGAGACTATGAGGACATTTAAAGTTGAATTGTTTGACATTAAGAAAGAATGAACATGAGACTTTAGTACTAGGGTTAGAAGGCTTGGAAGTTATGCATTTGTATGTCAGGTTGACAAAAGTTGGAGTTGTGATGGTAATTTTGAAGTGTCAATTTGACACAACCAGACCAGCTGGGAAGCATCTCAGTGATGATTTTATAGATCAAGTTGGCTTGTGGGGCATATAGTTTGAACTTGTTAGCTGACAAATAAAGGTGAATCCACCCAAAAGTAGATAACACTATTCCCTAGGTTTAATTCTTAAATGGTACAAGTGAGGAAAAAGAGAGGTGAGTTCAAGTATGCACGCAAGCATTCTCCCTGTGGATTTGACATGCTGTCTCAAGTTAATGTTGACTGGGTTTCCCTATAACGATAGACTATACACAGAGTTGAAAGCTGAATATGACTTTTCTGTCTTAAACTTGCTTTAATAAGGCTATTTTAGCACAGCAACTAGAAAAGAAAGTAGGACACTAACATCGGTGACATTTTAATGTTTCTGTCAATGATTCTCCCTTCTCTCCAATTTATTTTCATTGTTAGTAAAAATTGTTTTGCTGCAACATAATATACACAACAGAACAGTCTAAAGAGAATGCTAACATGGTAGACAGGGAGTTTTAAAGACTATCTTCCATTATTTTTTTACTCTCAAAAATTTCATAAATTAAGCACATGACCCTGTTACATATATACAGCACATCCCCCTAACTACTGGAGTCTTCAAAAGACTCTTCTGCAAAAGAAATGCTTTCCAAGTTCACTAAGCAATGAGCTTTAACACAAAGTTAATTGTCATGGATTAATTTCCTAATAAAGTACAGCCAAGGCTTAAACAGTTGCTTACAAATGTATCTTCAAATAGATTAAAAGATGGAGATGTGTTGACTTTTTACCTTCCAAATGAATGTGTCGTTTGCTGTATTTAATAACAAAAGTCAAATAATTCTGTGTGAAAGATTCAAGAACAAGTTTGTTGTGCAGCTCTAAAGATGAGTCACTAGATAGTTGACAAAATTTAAGAGTGAGTGGATTCCTGGCTTGTTTAGTACTCAGGACCTTCCTTCTACTTCCTTATCCTCTATTGTTATTGCCACACTAGGACCACCCTTGGCAATTCTTTCTGTGTGTGGTTCTAGAGTGTTAGCTATTCTATATTCCCTGTTTCCTTTTTCTTCCTCTAGTTATTTATATTTTATTTACTGTATTATATAGGGATACTATTTCTGTGAAGACACAGCATAACTAATTGCAAATCATTAAAAAAAAACACTTAATTGGATGCTTGCTTACAGTTTTAGCGAGCTAGTCCATTATCATCATAGCAAAAAGGAGAAAGGCAAGTTGCTGCTGAAGTAATTGAGAGCTTTATATCTCGGCAGTGGGCCGAGAGAGAGAGGCTGAACTTTTGAAATCTTAAATTCCACTCCCAGTGACACACTTCCTAAAACAAGGCCATGATACCTAATCATTCCCAAACATGTCTACAATCTCCATTGTAGAAATTGTATTAAACATTCAAATATATAAGCCTATGGAGGCCATATTCATTTAAATAACCACATTGGTGTATATAATACATTGAATCTATCAATAGGTTTCTTAAAATAAATTCATATATTGTGGGGTTTTTCTTCCCTGTTTTCCCTACCATTTCACTCTTACTCTTGTCCCATTCTCATTCTTCATCACACACACACACACACACACACACACACACACACACACACACACTTCTGTGAATCTATGAAAATTTTGGGGTTCACAATTAAGAGAAAATAAGAAAAATAATTATCTTCTTGAGTCTGACTTTAATCAGGTACCATTAAAATCTCTTGTTGCAGGAGTTGATCTTTCTAGAAAGTCAACAAGATAGAAAAACCTTTATTCAAACTAATCAAAAAGCAGAGAGATAACATGCAAATTAACAAAACCAGAAAAGAAAAGAAGGATATAACAACTGACACTGAGAAAAACCAGACAATTTTCAGGTCATACTTTGAAAACCTTTAATGCACAAAATTTGAAAATTCAAAGGACATGGACAAATTTCTGGATAACCATTACTTACCAAAATTAAATCAAGAACAGATAAACAATTTAAATAGACATATAATCCCTAATGAAATAGAAGCATTCATCAAAATACTCCAAACCAAAATAAGCCCTGGGCCAGATGGCTTCAGTGAAGAATTCTACAAGAAATTCAAGGAAGAGCTAATCCAATACTCCCCAAATTGTTCCACACATTAGAAACAGAAGGTTCATTACCACACTCTTATTACAAGGCCACAGTCACCTTGATACCCAAGCCACACAAAGATACAACTAAGAAAAGAAATTACAGACCAATATCCATCATGAACATTGATGCAAAAATATTCAATAAAATACTGGCAAACCAAATCCAAGAACACATCAGAGAAATCATCCACCATGACCAAGTAGGCTTCATCCCTGGGTTGCAGAGATGGTTCAACATATGAAAATATATCAATGTAATCTACCATATAAACAAAATGAAAACAAAAAACCACATCTCACTAGATGCTGAAAAAACCTTCGACAAAATTAAACACCATTTAATGATAAAGGTCTTTGAGAGATCAGGTGTAACAGGAAAATACCTAAAAATAAGAAAAGCAATATATAGTAAAGCATCAGCCAACATCAAACTGAATGGAGAGAAGCTTAAAGCAATTCTGCTAAAATCAAGAACAAGAAAAGGCTGCTCTCTCTCCATATCTCTTCAATATTGTACTTGAAGTCCTAGCTAAAGCAATAAGACAACAAATGGAGATCAAGGGAATACAAATTGGAAAGGAAGAAGTACAACTTTCACTATTTGCAGATGATATGATAGTTTACATAAGCGACCCAAAAAACTCTACCAGAGAACTCCTACAGCTAACATACACCTTCAGGAAACTAGTGGGATACAAGATAAACTGAAAAATATCAGTAGCCCTATTATATACAGATGACAAAGGGGCTGAGAAAAAAAATCAGAGAAACATCACCCTTTACAATAGCCACAAACAACATAGAGTATCTTGGAGTAATGATTACCAAACTATTGAAAGACCTATAGAACTTTGTGTCTTTAAAGAAAGAAATTAAAGAAGATATTAGAAAATGGAAAGATCTCCCATGCTCTTGGATAGGAAGTATAAATATAGTAAAAACGGCAATCTAGCTAAAAGCAATCTGCAGATTCAATGTAATCCCCATTAAAATCCCAGCACAATTCTTCACTGACCTTGAAAGGATAATATTCACCTTTATATGGAAAAACAAAAAACCCAGGATAGCCACAACAACCCTTTACAATAAAGAAATGTCAGGAGGCATCACCATCCCTGACTTTAAGCTCTACTCAGTGCTATAATCCTGAAAACAGCATGGTATTGGAACAAATATAGACAAGTAGACCAATGGAATTGAATTGAAATTATTGATATTATTCCACACACCTACAAACATCCTATTTTTGACAAAACTGCTAAAAGTATACAATGGGAGGAGGAAATCATCTTCAACAATTGGTGATGGCACAACTGGATGATGGTGTGTAGAAAAGACTGCAGATAGACCTATGTCTATTGGCATGCAAAAAACGTCCTAATGGTTCAAAGACCTCAACATAAATCAAGCGACACTGAACATCTTATAAGAGAAAGTGGGAGGTATCCTTGAACAAATTGGTACAGGAGACCGTTTCCTGGATAGAACTCAAGTAGCGCAGACACTAAGATCGACAATTAATAAATGAGGCCTCCTCAAACTGAGACGCTTCTGAATAGCAAATCACACAGTTGATAAGCCCAAACATCAGCCCACTGACTGGGAAAAGATCTCCACCAATACTAAATCTGACAGAGAGCTGATCTCCAAAATATAAAAAGAACTTATGGAATTAGTCACAAAAAGACCAAATAGCCCTATTAAAAAATAGGTACAGAGCTGAACAGATCATTCACAATAGGGGAAGTAAAAAAGGCTGAAAGACACTTAGGAAAGTGCTCAACTTCCTTAGCTATGAGGGAAATGCAAATCAAAACAACTTTGAGATACCATCTTACTCCTGCCAGCATGGCTAAAATTAGAAACACTAATGACAACTTATGCTGGAGTGGCTGTGGAGAAAGGGGAATAATCCTCCATTTCTGGTGGGAGTGAAAACATGTACCATAATTTTGGAGATTAGTATGGCAGTTCCTCAGGAAAATGGAAATCAGTCTACCACAGGACCCAGCAATCCCCCTCTTAGGCATATACCCAAATGATCCAAATCTATTACACAAAGACATGTGCTCAATTCTGTTCATAGCAGCATTATTCGTAATAGCAAAACCTGGAAGCAACCTAGATGCCACTCAACTGAAAAATGATAAACAAGATTTGGCACATTTACAAAATGGAATACTATTCTGCAGAAATATCAATGGAATCTTGAAATTCATAGGCAAGTGGATGTAACTTGAAGAAACCATCCTGAATGAGGTAACCCAGTCACAGAAAATTAACATGGTATGTACTCACTCATATATAGATTTTAGACTTGAGAGAAGGATCACCAGCCTATTGTTCACACTACAAGAGAAACTAGGATACAAAGAGGATTTTAAGAAATTGGTATGAGGTACCTCACAAAAGGGGAAAGGGACAAGATTTCCTGAGCATAAGGGGAGTGGGTGGGCAGTGAGTGGAGAAGAAGCTAGGAGAAAGATAAGGGGAAAAGAACAGATGAGAGATGACAGGAGAGAAAGAAAGAGAGAGAGAGAGAGAGAGAGAGAGAGAGAGAGAGAGAGAGAGAGAGAGAGAGCATAAAAGAGAGAGCCATTATAGGTTTGAAGAGATAACTTAATCTAGAGAAATTTCCAGAGACCTACAAGACTGATCCCAACTAACAAAATCAGCAACAGTGGAAAGGAGGCTACTATAAATGCCCTTCCCTGATAACGAGAATGACGACTAACTTATCTACCATCATAAAACTCTCATCTAGTAGCTGATGGAAACAGAAGCAGACACCCACACCTAAACGCTGAGCATAACTGGAATCCAAATGCAGAGCAGAAGGACAAGATCAGGCTACAGAAACCCACAGAGACAGCTGACCTGAACAAGGATGAGTTAATGGGCCCTCAGACTGATAGTTGGGAATTCAACATTGGATTCACCCAGACCCTCTGAACATGGATCTCAGTTAAAAGGCCTTTGCAATCTAAGGGATCTCTGACCGTAGAACCAGGATGTATCCCTGGTATATAAAGAGACTTTGGGAACACATTTCCCATGGAGGGATACTCCCTTCACCTAGAGGCATGAGAGAAGGCCTAGTCCCTACTCAAAATGACTTGACAGATTTAGATGACCCCACTTGGAAGGTATCACCCTACATGTAGAGTGGGGTACATGGGTGGGGAAGATGGTCAGGGAGCATAGGAGGGTGGTAGAGAGGGGAAGAATGAGGGAGGTACAGAGAGAGAGGGAACTGGGATTGATATTTGAAATAAATAAAAAAGAATACAATCTAGGAATAAAAAATAAAATGTATGGGTAAGTTGACTTCTAAGATCTCATAATAAATTTATTGATCCAGATTTTAAAAAAAATCTCTTGCTGCATCAATTATCCTTTAAACACTCTCACTTTGTTCTGTGTGGCTGTATAAAATTTCATCACACATTTATAACACATTTTCATAATCCATCCTTCTATTGATTAGATTGTATCCACAACTTGTCTGTTGCAGTCTTTTCTCTACCACCTTGCTCTTATCTGTAAAGGGTATTTGTAGAAGACTTAACAGACTTGCCTGATTTGCCTTCCAGCTGTTCTTGTGGAAGCATTTAGGTGTTTAGGGAGCAATGAAGCAGTGCCTGCTCCTCAGTTTTTCTCTCTTCAAATCACAGCTGAAATGATAGTTGTTTTCTATCTTCTCCTTCAATTTTATTTGGTTGAAAATTGAAAAGCTTCACATGATGGCATCCTTTTCTAGTCACTTGTGAAGTTTGTAAATCTCCCACTTAGAAATTATCCCACTGAGTGTTTTATATTTATGTAATTAACTATGAAGGAGAAATGCTAACCCATATGAGCTATGACTTAAATGATAACTTGGATGAAACAGATTGTTTTCCAGTGTTTTATCTCTGTGTATCATTTGTTCTCATTTGAAGAGACTTTTTTTCCCCCTGTTATTCGAGTAACAGAAGCCACTTCCCATAATTATGTTTCACTTAAAATTGATGACAGTCTATTTTATTTAAACACTGTGGTTGTTCACAGAATTGCATTTGGCATTCATGACAGTGTAGTTTAGTTGTTAAGCCATATTTGTTGGGCTGTCAAAGTACCTTAGCAGGTAAAGGCTCTGTTGACTAGTGTTGTGACCTGAGTTCTGCCCTCAGGATCCATGTGATAGAAGGAGAGAAGTATTTGACTTCTGAATGCTGCCCTGTCTGGCATATGTGTACTACTGTGGGAACATGCAGCAGAAGACATAAACTCACACACCAACATAAAATAAGTCAATAAATTAGCAATAAAAAATCAACATCAGCTTAAATTAAATACAAGGAAGATTAATGAAATAAGTAAACATTATAATAAAACTCTATAAATTGACATTATCAAATAATTTATCACTTATAAACCTTATGCTTGGTGTCACATCATGGCTGTTTAGTGGGAAGTCAGAGATTTGTGTACAATCACACAATGTGGTGTGCTTTCTGATAATATTAATTTCTGCATGGAGTAAGTTCGTCCCAAATTGCCAAAGTTACATGCAAAATTAATCAACAAAATCATTTTAAATCAGTTTATTGAAATTAAATAGTTCTTTTTTGGGTAAAACCTCTGAAGCTTCTGAAAAAGTATTATCGTCATTAATTTTAAGCAAAATGGATAATGCCAGGAAGCTTCTGAAATGGAAAAAGTGGATGGTGTTCCAAAAGCTAACATCCCTGGAGCTTTTAAGACAATCAAAGGCTCTGAAGCACTGGTATGGATTATATGAATACATACACACTTTCATCCATCATCCCTTTGAGAGATGGAGCACATGCAAACAAGAGGCAAAATTGATAATCACAAAAACAGCTTCTCCAAGCTCTTTGGTGTGCTCACCTCAAATACTATGTTCATAGTCAATCAGCATACATCTTGTATCAAAAATGCTAAATGGCACCCAGCTACACAGGGCTAGGATAAATGAAACCCCATTGAAAAATAAAAAAGCAGTGATTCTGATTTACAAGCTATAATTCATGTATATATAAAAAACCTGAAAATTAGGAATAGAATAAATTATAACACAGAATGCACTACTGATTCATTCAACAACATGAATGAGAGTCAAAGACATGCAGCTGAAAAATTGACAAAAATCTATATACTGTATGTGATGCTAACTTGGAATTATATACAATTCTAAAAGTTTGGTGGAAAAGAAATTAGAATTTTTACTGTTTTATAACTTAAAAATCTGATGGATAAAACAGGTACATTCACTGAAAGATTAAAATTTTTTAAAATTTAAGATCTACCATGTATTCTATATAAAAAATTAAAATGTTCTTTAAGTTAAAAGGGAAAATCTTATGTCACTATTGATAAAATATTAAACTTTAAAGACAAACTTGTTTTCTTAAGATGTAAATAACTCATTTGACATATATTTTCTGGACACTTTGTAGATGATGAAAACCATTTGAATGCTGATAACACATTAGCAAACGAATCATAAAAGTGATCTCTGTTTACATGTCAGCCAAGGCACATAAGGATAGATAAATAACTGTTAAGTGGGAAGTGTCCAATGCTGTACACATGCAAAAATATATAGCAAGTTATGTCAGTGGGGGGTTCTGCGGGAACAAAATACTGGGGTGGATTTTGATGAAAATGGTCAGTCTAAATCTTAATGAGAAAGCACAGAAGTAAAGGCACAATGAGGATAAGTCAAAAGTAAGCAAGAGACCAGACTTAACTTCATATTTTCTGGCCTGTTAAAGGCTAATGGTATAATACATTTAAAAAGAAACATAATAATAAAGGAAAGGCAGTGATACTCAGAAGTTAAGTTATATTAGATACCAATTCTAGATTCTCTTCTCATTAACATAAGTGAAATAAATAAAGCAATATAATGTCAGGAGTGCCCTATAATCAATCATCTATCCAAGGGAAGGGAGATGAACACTCTCAAGAGAGGCTCGCCAGTAAATGTGAGATGTTAAATTATTTTTAGGTTCTTAGGCAGACCCTACTTGCCCATGTTCACATGTATTCTATTTCAGGATTCAGCTTCTTTTTTAGCACCTACACTGAATAAGTGCAGCTTTCTTTGTCAGACAAGCTCAAAATTATATCAGAACAGCCAGCGTGTGTGTGTGCGCGTGTGTGTGTGTGTGTGTGCGTGTGTGTGTGTGTGTGCGTGTGTGTGTGTGTGTGTGCGTGTGTGTGTGCGTGTGTGTGTGTGTGTGCGTGTGTTTTCTTTATATTTCAGCTCCTGCTTTCTTGAGATGTCCCTTATTTTTTATTCTTTTTAAAATCATTCTCTCCTTATAGTGTATCAAGTCCAAAAACTTTGTCTTTGTCCTGGAGAACAAAATTTTTTTTGTTTTGTTTTTGTGGAGTCTGACTTTCCTGGGAAGATGTAAATTGACTTCTGCTCACCCCACATTCCCAAACTGGACACTAAGGGCGAATCAAAGTCAATCATGGATGATGACTTAAAAAACAGCATTAATGGAGTTCCCTGAACAACCTACAGGTGGCTCCACTAACACATCCTGTTAGATGACCCAAGAGCATTCCCCTGTACCTTTAAGGCTGATGAGCTTTCTGAGCTCCTGTTTCATTAGTTTTCAAGTGAAATAAACTCCACTCTTCTCCAAATTAGAAGTAGCTATACAGCAGTTTGGTTCAGGAAGCTAGTTTTTGTTGGTAGCTTTGTTGCAGAGGCTCTCAATTGTAACCTAGGCTAGCACTGAACTTGCAATCCTCTTGCCTCTGTCCTCAAAGTATTAGAGTAATGAATTGGAATCACCACACCTGGCTTTGTGATAAACATTCTATATCCCTATGTGTATGGGCGAAAATGCTGTATTTTTCTGGGTGTTGTTATACAGTTGTCATTTAAGGTACCAGAGCTGAAATGAGTATGTTAAGCTTTTATTTCAAAACTTAAAATATGCACTGATAGTAGCCAGATCACAAATGTGTCCTATTGTGTGTTTTATTATTTGGATCTCAGAGTTTCACCATCAGTAATGCTTACCTTTACTCATAGATTCAATTTTCATTTTTGTTTTTCTTTTTGAAAAATCAAAGGATTATCTGTTGGTTTAAGGATGTAACTCAGTGGTAGTCTTTATCTCTAGCATATTGTTCTTGTCTGCCTTCCCAACACCCCTTGCAAAAAATAATTATCTTTCCTTGTCATGTGTTCTGATACAGTACTGAGACTCTTTTAAAGTGCAAAATGGTCTGCAAATATGTATAATGCTTACAATTCATCACAATATTGAGATAAATACCTATAAATCCAATTATAAATGTTGGCATTAACAAGTTTATGATATACAGATATATTCTATGTTATTGCTAACCTAATCTCTCCTTTCATTGATCAAAAGATAATTCCCTAACAGGTGAAATTACACAGAATGTTAAAAAATGTTGACATAAAGGAAAACTTTATTTTATAAATATTTTTAATGTTGATAAATGATATGGATTTGTATAAGGTTACAATGGTTGAAGTGCCTTTTTCTCAAGAAGGCATTAGGGGACTTTCATGCTACTTTTTAACAATTGATGCTGGCTAATATTTATATAAGAAACCAAGGTGTGATAAAAGTCTAGTAAATGGATGGTATTTCAATAAAAACAGTAGTGGAGCTGGGGAAAGTTAATTATGACCTTAAGCAGAAAAATTTACTTTTTAAAAAATCCCATTATACATTCTCCATAGCAGATTTAATTAAGCTAAGAAATGTACACAAAAACATATCTATGTAAAAAAGGCAACAAATTTAGTACTTCTTACCATGGCCAGTGGTAATATTTGTGAGAATCACTTTCATTACATCTCAATTACACAAGAACACACAAATTTGCAAGCACATTATTAAAATTAATACTGTCTTAGAAATAACAAATAAACATAACTAATTCATATGATATTGAAGATTACAAGAAACAAAATATGTATGTTCACTTTTAAGAAATGAATAAAATCTTTTTTTAACATTAGAATTATTTTTATTTTTTTTCTTATTTTACATATTGATCCCAGTTCCCTCTTATCTCTTCCTCCTTCCCTCCTCCCTTCCTCCTCAGTCCCTCTTTCCCTCATTTTCTCCCTTCCATCCCATCCAGTCCCACTCCACAGGTGGTACCTTCCAGGAGGGAATCCATAAGAATCTGTCAAGTAATTTGGAGTAGCTACTAGGCCCTCCCTCCCTCCATGGGGAATATGCTCCCAAGGTCCTTTTGTGTACCAGGAATCATCCTGGTTCCACTGTCAGAGGTCCCTTAGACTGCCCAGGCCTTTTAACTGAGACCCATGTTCAGGGGGTCTGAGTTAGTTCAATGTTGGTTTCCTAGCTATCAGTCTGGGGGTTCATTAGCTCCCCTCATCATCTGGCAGGGATGACCTGTGACTCAGGATGCAGAGACAGGCAGATCTCTGAGAGGTCAAGACCAGCCTGATCAACTGATTGAGTTCTAGAACAGCATCTAAAGCTACAGAAAAACCCTGTCTTGAAAAACAAACAAAAATACAAAACAAAAACAAAAAGAATAAAATCAACTAAGATGTCAGTAACTACAGTTCTATTTCCTCATAAAATCTTACCAGAAAAACTTAAAAATAAATACAGGTTACCTGGTAGAGGTGGCACACACCTTTAATCCCAGCACTCAGGAAGCAAAGACAGGCAGAACTCCTTGAGATTGAGGCCAGACTGGTCAAAAGAATGAGTTATGACACCCACAGTGGCTGATAGTTACTTAACATGTACCTCCTTTCTATTTCTACCTTTTTCTCAGAAAGAACAAACAATAAGTTGAAGAGTAGGAGTTTCATGTTCCATCTAAAGTGAGTATAAAAGAAAGTATGAGTTTTTTTAATAGCTGTGGTGGGTAAACTGTTCACCACCAAGATGTCAAGAGACCCTGGGAAATATTCAGTAAAACATAGGACAGACTTATGCAAATATACATAAACATTTTTGTTCTATTTTTCACATTTGGAAGCAGCCTGTTTAGGTAAGAACCTAAGTACATTATTTTAAGTGATACCTATTTCATAAATCCATTAGAAACAGCATACCTTTAAGATCGGTGAATGACTGTGATAAATAAGGCACTCAGTCCTTGGTTGGAAAGAATGTGGTTTGGGGAACCACTAAAATTTGAGTTTGTATGTGGTTTTACTAATAAAGACAGATAGGAAGGAACAGAAAAATAAAATGTGACCCATTAACTTCTCCTCAACTAAGAACCTCATTAGGTGACCTATGATACACCATGCAGTGAATTAAACACTGTAGTGGAATCATGGGCCATCTGTTTTTACTGCCCATCCTATAATAAGTCACAATTAAACCAGTGAACCATATTTATACTCAAAGTTAAGAAGGGACACTGTACTGTTCAACAGAAAGTTAAAATGGTGTCATCTCTGAGTTTGTAACAAACTCAAGACAATATCTTGGCATAGACAGCCTTAGACCTGACCAGAATACAAGTTAGCTGATAGTTGGTTGTTATGGCAGGTTCTTCCCGCCGGCTGCAGCGGGTCCTGCCACCATGGTCCCGCTCACCATGTGAGCCCCAAATAACACTCAGAGACTCTGTATTTGATACAATCCTGTTGGCCAATTACTATTAGTGTTTATGGGCTAGCTCTGTCTTAATTATTAACCCATTTCTACTTATCTAATTATTTCCACGTGGTCATCTTATCCGGGAGCTGCAGCAGGCATCTTCTTTCTCCCAGGTCTCCATCTTGACTCTAACTTCCCATTTCCTCTTTCCTCCTTGTCTCCTAGCCCCGCCTATCTAGTTTCCTATTGGCCAATGGGGCTTTATTAACCAGTATGAGAAACATACATACAGAATAACATCTCCCATCAGTTGGTCAAAAATCATTAAATCTAAGATCTGCTTTACCATAAAAGATTGAATATTCTACCTGCAAACTGTAGAGATTTGCTCAGATGTCTTCTCACATGACTTGTGACCTTCTGTCTAACTGGCAGTTGTCCCTCCATACTGTTTTCCAATATTAAGAGTGAGTAGTGATTGCATATTGCTAGCCTAAGGAAAGATAAGAATTCAAACTCTGAATTATGATTTCTGCAGCATATATTCTGCTTTCACATCACTAACCAGTGCAATTGAACAATGCATCTCAGTGTGGGTGGAAGAGAGTGGAGACAATGCTAGGTCAAAGGAACACTGAACTTCAATTTCAAATCATAGTTTAGTTCTTACAATGAATGTTTCAAAGATGGTATGGATGGAGAACATAGAAACATTCCACCTAAATCAGCGGAAATAATCCAAGACTAATATCAATCTTCCAGAGGAAATGTGATGAGATAAAACTTACAGGAACAACAGGAGGGCAATGGAGGAAATCAGGCACATCGCTTTTCAGGCAGTAATGGTTGGGCATGGCGGCTGAGGAAAGCCAAAGAGGCTTTCAGAATGGAAACTTATGAGAAGTATAATTTTATCATCTTGGAATAGAACCTGGGATGTGAGTATTTAGATGCTATCTGGGAGAATTGATAAATCACCATAAGGTAACTCTGTCATGATGTGAAAGTACAAGAGTTAGCAGAATAGCACTAGTAGAGTGCATTAATAGTAGGGTCTTAGTAGAATAGAGCTAGTGTAGGCTCTGGAACAGATATGGGATTTTTAAACAGAAAGTGATTCACAATCAAACAGCAATGTAACTCTCCAAATATGACATGGCTATTTTGTGCCTCTACTGACTATTCTTTAACATTGAGTAAAGTAGTAACAATTTCCTTCATGGCTGTTTTGATATTTTTGTTGTTGTTGTTGTTCTGTATATTGTTTGTTTTGTTTTGTTTTTCAAGACATGTTTTCTCTGTATTGCTTTGGAGCCTGTCCTGGAACTACCTCTGTAAACCAGGCTGGCCTGGAACTCAAAGAGATCCCCCTAGCTCTGCCTCTTTGACATTTTAAATCATAATGTATGCTAATCAGATACACAAACAAATTGTTGCATTTACAACACAACTCCTGCAATGAGGAATAGCTTAGGAAAGGGCACCAGAAAGACTGTAAGAGCTAGCAGAAAATCTAATGTAAAACTGTTTCCTTCAAACATCAGGGAAACTTCATCAATGGTACCTGAACAATATGGCTTCCAAACAAGGTCCAAATATGTACAATAACAAAAGACATGCTATAATGGAAGGATAAAATCTCATGGTACTCCAACCTTAGAGAAAGAGCTACAGACAATCAAGACATGCTGAGAGCACGTGAAATAATCTTCCTCAGAGACAAATGCCATAACTGTCATCCAATACCAAATGATCAGTTATAAAATCATACACATGCAAGTAACTCAAAAAAGACTGAATATATTACATTACATGGAATTGTTGTCTTCCAATTCCACTTGGATCAGGATAACTGGATGCATGAATTCAGCTGTCTTTTCTCATGATTTGTGACTTTCACAATCATTTAACAATATTAGACTAAATATTAGAGATTACGGGTGGATGAATTTTAAACTTCTTTTATAGCCAGCATTGTATTCACTGGTATACTAGTGTCTTTTACCTTACCATATTCTGCTTTAGATGCAGCTTACTTACTTACTTAGAAGCATCTTTGTGAAAAAAAAAACAAAGACTCACGTTGCTCTCTGATGCAATCTTGAATATAAATATAATCTGTCTCTTTTCTAAAAGTAATTTCCACTGTTTACTGTCACTCTCCTATTATACCAAGCCAATCTAGTGACATGCATTTTCTTCAAACTAGCCACAGAACTATAAAATTCTTATTTAAAAATACAATTCACAGACTCAAGGAACTTAGATAAAGTGAAGATGTATGTGTGTGTGTGTGTGTGTGTGTGTGTGTGTGTGTGTGTGTGTGGTACAGGGGGAGGCATTGTAGGCATCTCCCTGGGAAGGAGATATAAATAGGTTTTGTGAGTGGATTGGGAGTAAATGGAGATCAGAACAGGAGTTTTCAGGTGGTGAGTGGATGGAGGGAAAGAGTATTGGGAGAGAACACTATAACAGGTAGACATTTAATGAGCAATGTGAAAACCTAGCACACTGGAAACTTCCCAGAACCTTTGAGGGTGACCTTCGAGAGGACTCCTAAAAATGGAGGATATGGAGCCTGAACTGGGCTTCCAGTGTGGAACTGGGACACTAATCCAGCCACAAATCCTTCAAGTAACAACCCACAAAATGAGCTGTGTTTATGGTGGCTCAGCTTGTGGCAGCAGACAACCAATGAACGGTCAAACATGAGGCCCAAATCTATGAGAGGGAGGCCATTCCAAACACTACCTGGATAGAACCTTCAACCATGGCTGACAAAATAAATATGTAAACAAACAAACAAATAAATAAATGAGCTGAGCAAATACAGACACCCCCACAGCCAAATATTAGGCAGGGCTCCCTGGATCCTTGCAGAAGAGGGGTATGAAGACCTATAGGATCTAGAGGGGTTGTGAACACTTGAAGAACAGGTTCATAGAACAACTAAGGAGGGCTCACAGGGGCTCACAGCAACTAAGGCAGAAACCACAGAGCCTACATGGGTCTGCACTAGGCCCACTGCATACATGTTATGGTTGTCTGGATTGTCATTTTTGTTGAACTTCTAACTGCGGAAGCAGGGTGTCTCTTTTTGCTTGCTCATGGGATGCTTTTCCTCTTACTGTGTTGTTTCCTCGAGCCTTGATATGAGAGTTTATGCCTAGCCTTATGGAATCATTTTTTCCTGTGTTCAATTTACATAACTTGGACGCAATCTCTTTTCTGAGGATTAACTGAGAAGGGGAGAGAGGGAAACGAGGGGAGGGAGGGAAGGGAAAGGAGATAGGGAAGGGAGAGAAGGGATAGAATACAACAAAGTGTGTTGTATGAGAGAAGAATAAAGAAAAAATAGTGTTTGTAAAGTTAATACAATTTGTTTCATGTTTATCTTTAATAAATAAGGTTTTATTTTATAAAAGCAATCTTGAAAACTCATGTTCAGAAAAAGAAACTTTAAAAAAGAAAGACTTAAGGAAAACAGAACTCAAAGTAGGACATCTCACACACCACACACTAAAGAAAAGGCAAAAGTGAAATCATGTCCTTTATACATATATAATTGTGTGGCTTAATGTAAGATTTGAGCTATGGTCAAATTGGGAGTTGATAATACAAGATTACTCTTCATAAGAAATGAGATGTCATGTCTGAAAATCCTAAAATTAATCCAGCTCCTATGTTATGTTTTTCCTTTTCAATAAAGCCTAGGCTGTTCATCACTTTTGATCATCACACAGAAGTTCTATTGATGTTTCTTAGAGATGTGCACATGAATCAAGCCTGTTAAACGACACCTAATAAGTAAGGGATTGAAGTGTTCTAGGATTGGTAATAGGTATCTCACCTACAGGTCAACCACTTGAATTTAGACATGGTCAGTAGTATGTAAAAATTACTACAGTGTGAAGTGAAGTTGACAGCCAGTGAAGAGGCCTATGGTCTCTGTGGAATCCTGAGTGAAGAGGAATGTATCATACAGAGACAACAACGATTTAAAAGTAAGATGTTAAATTGTTGTGGAAATCCAGCTACCCTCTGGTCAGTACTGGTAGCCTCTGCAGTGCTTGCTTGAGTGTGTATAGAGGAAAATCATAACTGTTTCCAACACATTGGCCACCTGTTTCTCCACTCCAGTAACAGCACAGCTTAGAAAATGAAATGCATAGGTGTTGAACAAGTCTTGTCTGTATAGGGGTCCTGTTAAATACAACTCCTATAGCAAGATTATATTTTTTAAATAAATTTGACATGGTTTGTAGGAAATTCAAGTCTGTTACATATGTGTCAAGAAATTTCTTTGATATAATTGTACAGTATTGTTGACTGTTAGAATATAAAATAAAATGTGAGTCACAGGAAACATGGACATTTTTATCTTTTAACTTTTTCATGTGAAAATAAAAAATATATTCACAACAAAGATGTTCAATAATTACATTATTATCTAATTATGATTGATCCCACTTAATTAGTGACCATGTGATTTATATAAGTGCCTCTGCCTTTTCATCTGGTGTAATCACACCACAAATCCATCACCTATGTGAAATATTCAGGCAATCCTAAATGGATTATGCTACCCTGATCACGTTTGAACTGATAGAACATTTTTTGTGGTATGGTTACAAAAATAAAAAGTTTTTTTTTTTCCTCATAGCATATTAGAAATGACCCAACCACTTTTCTCAGAGAGTTCTATTCATCTTTACTTCACTGACATCAAAACCTCTTACTTGCTTGCTTGGCTTCTTAATAAGATGATTTATTTAGAAGCAGAGCAGGAAGGCCAGCCTTCAGACATGATGGCCTCCCAGGGTCTTTAAGTGGTTTTCAAAAGGGCAGATACAGTTGACCTTTATATAACAGAAGAAGCTGATCTTACAAAGAGACCACTTTTCCATTCTTGATTGAATTTGAGATTGCCTTTCTCAGTTAAAGCAACACAAATGGATGGTGTTTAATGTGTTCATTAACATGACTCCTTAACAGGAATTTTTTTTTTACTTAAGTCAAAAAAAATTAATCTATCTTTAATAGCAAGATTTCTCTTCTGGCTATAGTAGGTATACTGTACATGAGACATTTTTAAATGCAACTTGTTGGGAGATATTATTTTAAGATGTCTGGCTTTTGTTTATGCTGAATTTGTTTAACTCTGTGACGCTATGTCACTATGCCTATCTAAACCATCCAGTGGTCCTAATGAAGAGATGAATGGCTAATAGCAAGGCAAGAGCAAGGATAGGCAGTACTGACAGGCAGAGAAAATAAAAAGAAGGAGAAACAAAAAGTAAGAGGATAAGCAGCAATGAGATAACAAGGAGAGGAGAACATCAGGGACCAGATACCCAGCCACCCAGCCACCCAGTCACCCAAATACCCAGACACCCAGATACCTTGTCATCCACAGAGTAAGAAAGAAAAATAAACAGAAGCAAATAAATAAATACATTACATAAATGTCCATACGGAAAAGATAGATTAATTTAGGAAACAAAACAAAACAAGTTGTCTAGAAACAAGCCAAGCTAAGGCCATATACTTATAAAAAGAATAAGCCTATACGTAAGAGTTATTTGTGTCTGGGTGGCAGGCCCCCTCAAAAGGCCAAAGAGTAAAAAGACTAAAACTTCTCATAACAGAGACTAAACTCTTAATTTCTATTTTAAAACATTCAAACTCAACAAATGCCTCTAATTCTTAGTCATATGGAATTGCTATTTATTTTTATTACCCTATCCACTTCCTCATTCCAAAGGGTTTTGGAGTCAATCATACCATTAATGACAATAACAGGCAAAAGATGCAAATGGAAAACAACAACAACAACAACAAAAAAAACCAAATAGATTAAAACAAAATAAAGAAATGAATCAGAAATTAGAAACAAATACATACAACAAAATTTTAAGTTTAAATTATGTATGCGTGTGTGTGTGTGCAGATTTGTGGGTATATACATATGAGTGTAGATGTTCTCTAACTCCAGAAGTTTGCGTCAGATTTTCTTGAGCTAAAGTCTCAGCAGTCATGAACTCACCTGATGTGATTAAATGAAGTCAAGCTCAGGTACTCACCAAGAGTAATTATGTGTTCTTAACCAGTGTCGCATCATCTCTCCAACCAATCATATACCAAATTCAATAGGCATGATTAATATATATTTGAATATATCAATGTCTGTTCATGTATTCAAGGAAACCTATGAACACATATCTTCATGAATATATAAACACAGAGACATAAACTATACTTTTTAAGGAATTAATTATACAATAGCATCATGAAAGAGTTTTATAGTTCACTCTATGTTAGGTGTTTGTTTTGATTATTATGTGTCAAGGGGTCTTTTTATCTTTGGTCTAGTCTATTTGGTGTTCAGTATGCTTCTTGTAGTTTCATAGGCATGTCCTTCTGCAGATTGGAAAAGTTTTCTCCAATGATTTTGTTGAATATGTTTTCTGCACCTTTGTACTAGGCTTCTTCATCTTCTTCTATACCTATTATTATTAGGGTTGACCATTTCACCATGTCCCATAATTCCTGGATATTTTACGTTAAGAATTTGTTGGATTTAAGATTTTCTTTGGTTGATTAATCTATTTACTCTAGTTTATCTTCAGCATCTGAAATTCTCTCTTTGATTTTTTGTATTCTGTTGGTTATGCTTGCATCTGTAGTTCCTGATCATTTGCCAAGTTTCCCTATATCAAGCATTCTCTCAGTTTGTGGTTTTTTTTTTATTATCTCTCTTTCAGTTTTCAAGTCTTAAACTGTTTCCTTAACCTGTTTGATTGCTTTTTCTTGACATTCCTTACTTTCTTTAAGAGATTTTTTTCATTTCTTCCAATGTTTTGTTTGTTCTGTCTTCCATTCCTTTAAGGGATTTTCTCATATCCTCTTAGAGGGCTTCTATCATTTTTATGAAGTATTTTTTAAGTCATTTTCTTCTGTTTCATCTGCTTTGGTGTGTTCAGGTCTAGTTAGTGTAGAGTCCCTAGACTCTGATAGTGTTATGCTTATCTTTCTATAGCTGGGTGTTTTCTTGTATTGGTCTCTTCCCATTGCTTCTTTCAGTGGGTTCAGGTGAAATCTCTCTATGCTACTCTCACCGTGGGCATAGGTGGGTCAGGAGTTCAATGTCTAAAGCTCTGGGTGGTTCAAGCTCTCTAATGGAGTCTCTCCTCCAGCGGGGGCCTGGTGATGGGGGTCAAAGGTCAGCAACGCGTTGATAGGTGGGTTCAGTGAGCTCAGAACACATCCAGAAAGTTCCCCGGAGGTGGAGGGTTGTTGGACTCGCACTCTGGCTCAGTGCTCAATCAGGTTCTGGGTGGGATGGTTTGTGGATCAGAGTACTAGGAGTGTTCTCTCTGGAGACATACACGACACAAAATATGAAGAGATTTTATTTATGACACACAAAACAGCTAGAAAAAGAGAGTGAACAGTAGACATAAGCATTGAGACTATATGACTGTTTAGTGCAAAATCTTCTGTTGTCAAGTTATATGTAATTAACTCTTTTATTTTTTACATGTTGATCCTAGTTCCCTCTCCCTCTTTCTCTCTCCCACTCAAATGCACCCTGACTACCCTCCCCTCTCACCCCACTCTCCACTCCACATGTAGGGTGATGCCATCCAGGTGGGGTCATGTAAATCTGACAAGTCATTCGCAGTAGGGACTAGGACTTCTCTCCTGTCTCTAGGTTAAAGGAGTATCCCTCCATGGGGGATGTGTCTGCAAGGTCCTTTAGTGCACTAGGGATGCACAATGTCTTCTAGACATTTCTTTAGGTTCAGTTTTCTCTTTAAAACAATAATGGCTCGCTCTTGTATGTTCTCTCACCCCCTCTGTCTTTCTTTTCTGTCTTCTATTCCTACCCTGACTCAGTCTTCCTAGTCACACATCCTTTCCTCTCCTCTACTTCACCTTCTCCTAGTTCCCTCTCCATTCACTGCCCCCCCACTTCCTAATTCTCTGGGGGATTTGTCCCTTCCCCCTTCTGTGAGGAACCTTATATGAATCTCTTAGTATATACCTTGAATCCTAGTTCCTCTGGTGGTGTGAATTATAGGCTGGTGATCTTTTGTTCTAGGTCTAAAATCCATATACGAGAGAGTACATACCATGTTCCTCTTTTTGTGACTGGGTTACCTCAATCAGGATGGTTTCTTCAAGTTACATCCACTTGTTTGTGAATTTCAAGATTCCATTATTTTTTTCCCCTCGGAGTAGTATTCCACTGCCTAGATGTGCTACATCTGCTCTTTCCATTCTTCAGTTGAGAGGCATCTAGGTTGCTTCCAGGTTCTTGCTATTACTAATAATACTGCTATAAAAATAGCTGAGCACATGACTTTGTTGCATGGTTGTGGATCATTTGAGTATATGCCAAAGAGGGGGATTTCTGGGTCCTGTAGTAAACTAATTCCCATTTTCCTGAGGAACCGTCATATTGATCTCCAAAATGGCTGTATGAGTTTGTACTCCCACCAGCAGTGTAGGAGTGTTGTCCTTTTTCCACATCCTCTCCAGCGTAAGTTGTCATTGGTGTTTCTAATTTTAGCCATTCTGGCAGGAGTAAGATAGTATCTCAAGGTTGTTTTGATTTGCATTTCCCTAAAAACTAAGGATGTTGAACACTTTCTTAAGTGTCTTTCAGCCTTTTTTATTTCCTCTATTGAGAATTCTCTCTTCTGTTCTGTACCCCATTTTTTCATAGGGTTATTTGGCATTTTGTTGACTAGTTTCTTGAGTTCTTTGTATATTTTGGAGATCATCCCTTTGTCAGATGTAGGATTGGTGAAAATCTTTTCCCAGTCTGTAGGCTGATGTTTGGTCTTGTCCACTGAGTCCTTTGCTATACAGAAGCTTCTAAGTTAGAGGAGGTCCCATTTACTAATTGTTGATCTCAGTGTCCATGCTACATTCAGGAAACAGTCTCCTCTACCAATTTGGTCAAGGGTACCCCCCACTTTCTCTTCTAAGAGGTTCAGTTTGTCTGGAGTTATGTTGAGTGTTTGATCCATTTGGAATTGAGTTTTATGCATTGCGATGGACATGGATCTAACTGCAGTCTTCTACACACCATCATCCAATTGTGCCAGCACCATTTGTTGAAGATGTTTTCAGCCCCCAATTGTATACTTTTAGCTGTTTTGTCAACAATCAGGTGTTCGTAGGTGTGTGAGTTAATATCAGGATTTTTGATTACATTCCATTGGTATACCTGTCTATTTTTGTGCCAATACCAGGCTGTTTTCAGAACTATAGCTCTGTAGTAGACCTTAAAGTCAGGGATGGTGATTGCTCTTGAAGTTCTTTTATTGTACAAGGTTGTTTTGCCTATCCTGGGTCTTTTGTTTTTCCATATAAAATTGATTAATTTCCTTTCAAGGTCAGTGAATAATTGTGCTGGGATTTTAATGGGGATTGCATTGAATTTGTAGGTTGTTTTGGCAAGATTGCCATTTATGCCCATCCAAGAGCATGGGAGATCTTTCCATTTTCTAGTATCTTCTTTAATTTCTTTCTTTAAAGTCATAAAGTTCTTATTATATAGGTTTGTTGTTTGTGGCTATTGTAAAGGTTGATCTCTCTCTGATTTCTTTCTCAGACCATTTGTCATCTGACTAAATTAGGGCTACTGATTTTTTTGAGTTTATCTTGTATCCTCCTAATTTGCTGAAGGTGTTTATCAGCTGTAGGAGATCCCTGGTAGAGTTTTTTTGGGTCACTTATGTAAACTATCATGACATCTGCAAATAGTGAAAGTTTGACTTCTCCCTTTCCAATTTGGATCCCTGTGTTCTCCTTTGTTGTAGCTAGACCTTTAAGTACAATATTGAAGTGATAAGGAGAGAGAGGACAGCCTTGTTTTTTTCTTGATTTTAGGGGAATCACCTTAACCCTCTTTCCATTCAGTTTGATGCTGGCTGTTGGTTTACTATATATTGTGCTTATTGTATTTAGGTATGTTCCTGTTATCCCTGATCTCTCCAAACCTTTATCATGAAAGGATGTTGAATGTTGCCCAAGAAGCAAACAGGTGTGCCTATCCTAATATCTAACAAGTTAAACTTCAGAGCAAAATTAATCAAAAGAGATGAAGATGGTCACTTCATATTCATTGCAGGAGATATCCATCAAAACCAAGTCTCAATTCTGAACATCTGAGTCCCAAATACAGAGGCACCCACTTTCATAAAAGAAATGCTACTAAAACTCAAACCTCACATAAAACCCCACACACTCATAGTGGGACCTTCAACATGCCACTCTCACCACTAGACAGGAGCACCAGTCAGAAACTTAACAAAGAAACAAAAGAACTAACTGAAGTTAAGTCTCAATTGGGTTTAACAGGCATCTATAGAACATTCCATCCAAAGACAAAAGAAGGCTTCTCTGCTCCACATGGAACCTTCTCTAAAATCGACCACATACTAGATCGCATAACAAACCTCAACAGATACAAAAAACTTGGAATAGTCCCCTGTATCTTATCTGACCACCATGCTGTAATTAACTCTTTACAGAATTACATACTATGAATGACTTTGTTAGGCTTCCATTGGGAAAGAATAAAAGAGAAGAACACAACAAAGATGGAGAAAGTAAAATACAAATAAAACCTTTGATTTTTATGATCTTTGCAGTTAAGTTAATTATAAACATTGTGGGTTCATCAAAATATTATACTAATGGGTTTGACTATGTAACTTGCAAGAGTATCAAACAATTAAGACAGTTTTCTGTTAGGAAGTTATGTCTAAATCAGAAAGTTTTAACTCAAGAAGGCTTTGTATAATGTTACACTATAAAAACATAAAAATAAGATGCCTTATTCATTATATTATATTAAAAATTTACTGCATTATGCAATAACTATTTAGTATTTTAACATTGAAAACTATAAAGGAATTGCCTTATTTTAAAAGATATCGCATACAACTTCCAAAAGTTACCAAATCTCAAGAATCTCAAGCTGCTCTGAAGCTCTACATGTAACCAGAGTTAACTCCTGATCCTCCTGCCTCCACCAGTGAGGCCAGTGCCAATTGCTCTTTATAGCCCTTGAGAAAATAGATCCTTGAGGCTTGTGTTGAAGGTGTGATCACAAGCTGGGTTGTTTGAAAAATACTGGTCACTGGGCATGTGTCTTTGAAGTGTATATCGTGTGTTGGCACTTCACTTCCCTCTGGTTATTACTAGCTGAACAGTTTGGTTTGTCATACCCTAGCTTCCATATTCTGCTCTTTGTGAAATCATAGATGAGCTACCACAGGCAGAAACCCCTTAAGCAAGTGTCAGAATGAATCCAACTTTAACGTAAATCCCCCAGGTCAAAGCAACCAAAATTTTGACACTATCATCTGTTAGGCATATTGTTCTTTCATTTTTCTTTTCTCAAACAAATAAAGAAAATAGCTTCAAAGGACTGTTTTTAAGATAAATATCCCATTGTCTCTCATGTCTTGCTATGTAGTTGTATCTCCTCAAATGGGCCACATATATAGATGTAATAAATTCAGCTTAATTCTTTACAAGGAACCCAGTTCTGGTCATTGTCACTTTTTGCTTTTGTTTAGAAACAATTTCAAAATACCCTAGTATTACATATAAATAAAAACCTCAAATGTCTTTCACCTGGCTTGCATATATATTAATATTTTATGCTATCATTAAACAGCTAAAAATCTAACAAGATATATTTGATATAAATAATGAAAAACTTACTGGGTTCATTTTTTCCCCAATGTTTCTTTATCATAGTATTCTAAGCCAAGATATATGAGGTCCTGTGTATTTCCTTCTTTTCTCCTCAGTCTCTCCCAATTTGTGCAAATGCTTCTAGATATCCTTGTCTTTTCTGAACCAATTTACCAAGTGTTTCTCTATATGGCCTTCTTTGATATGTCCTGATGAATAGAACAAAGATAATAATTACAGTCTGCACGGTATATTAATGAAGGCTAAGAGATTATGCCAACCTTGAACACATGTTTAAGATGGAGTCATCCTGAATTATTCTTTATATGTGTCCTGATTTTTCTTTAGTAATTCCTAAATATTTAGCACATACTATTCTAAATCTATACAAATATACTGCTTTTTAAAAAAACTTCTGTGCACTGATTCAGTACCCTTTCATTAATCTTGTCTGTGCATCTGATTATTGTAGTGTCTTAAGAATAAGATACTTTATTCTTTAAGAAAAGTATAAAGATGCTTTTATCTTTTCTTCAACATTCGCATTATTTATATTTCTTCTGCATGGTAAAGCTGTTTATTCCTTTAGTTAGGTTAGTTAGTTAGTTTTTAGGTTAGGTTAGTTAAGTGTTCTAGTTTGTTAGTTACTTAGGTTAGTTAGTTAATTTCGTTAGTTATTTTGTAAAGGTTGATTTTTATGTCCTTTATATATAGTCTTATTATTGTATATTTATATTTTTAAATGGCTTAATTGCTTCTTTGTTTTAGGTTACATTTTCAGAATAATGTTCTTTTACTCTTAGCTTGTTAAAGTTAATATTCTCTCAATCATGAAAAGAATGATGCATGGTTCTAAACACATTGCACAATCTATGCATGGATGTGTTTTACTTGATAAGTTATATAGATTTACTTTTGCAGATTGAAAGATTCATTGTGCTTATCATGAATTATTCCCTTTATGTATTGCTGGATTATATTTGTTAAGGTTCTTCTAGGTGCTATTGTTGAGGGAAAAAAGCAGTTATCATTGATATAAACTAAGTTGAAAAAATCTTTACCTTCTTTCTGATTTCTGAATAAAACTATATAACAGATTGACAGCTCCTCTAGTAAGCTCTTTGCATTGTAAACACAAAGACTAGAGTTTGATCCTTAGAAACTATATCCAAAAGCCAAGCAGGACATTGCCTGCTTTTAATCCCAGTACTGGGAAGGTAGATTCAACCAAGAGCACTGACTTGCCTCATCAGTGAGCAGAGGGCAGTAAGAGAGCAGTTTCAAATTTGCCCATCGACTTCCCTCCATCAACATTTGCATTCATGCATGCGTGTGCACACATACACATTGCCTATCCCCATACTCACATTCAAAGAGTACAAAACTTAATGCTCAAATGCCTTCCTTTCATATTTGACAGGATTCACTTCTCAAATCTTTTTGGACTGGAGTCAGCATTGTGGAGGGATTTTAAACACTTGCTGTGAGAGATACTGCTTCAAGTCTGGTCATGTGTTGTTCGTCAAAGAATTTTGCAATCCATGTCTCCCAAGGAAGGTCTTAATTTCAGGAAACCAGCTTTTGGATTTTAGGACTTCTGACACTTAACTGTTTCTATTCCATTAATTTTTCTTCTTCTTTCTTTTCTTTATTCATTTTACTTACCAATCACAGTTACTCCTCTCTCCCCTTCTCCCCTACCTCCCCTAGTTCTTCCGCATTCATTCCTCAAAAAGAGAAGTCAACAAAGTCTGGCAGATTCAGTTGAGGCAGAACCAATCTTCCCCCCGCCCCCATCTCCCTACCCCTGCTCCAAGTCAAGGCTGAGCAAGGCATACCATCATATGAAATGGGCTTCAAAAAGCCAGCTCGTGCACTAGGGATAGATACTAGTCCCACTGTCAGGGGTCCCATGAACAGACCAGTCTGCAAATCTTCTGGGTAAACTGAGGTATCAATAAAGGGGAAAGGATGGAGGATGAAAACATGAAGGGACAAGATGGGTAGGAGTTCAAAGAAGCGATATCTCCATAAAGGGAGTCATTATAGGGCTAGGAAAAAAAAAACTGATGCAGGCAAATTCCTAGAAATCCACAAGAATGACTCCAGCTAAGATTCCTAGCAGTAGTGACAAGGTGCCAAACTGGCTATCCCCTGTAATCATATTGGTGACTACCCTAGTTTTATCATAGAACTTCTATCCAGTAACTGATGAAAGCAGATACAGAGTTCCATTAGTTCACAATCATACTATTTTCCTTGTCCTGTCTGCTGTTGATTCTTCTTTGCCATTTTCATAGGATTCACTCTGCAATCCTTGCTTTGGTAACTTCCCACTTTCTAACAGGTGATCAGTATTATAATTTTTCATTTATAGAGGATTTTTTCTACATGTTTTGAGTCAGTTTTTTAATTTATTTTAAATATTCTTGAATTTCCTTTGAGATTTCCTTTGACCCAAGATAATTTATAATGTGTCGCTTAGAAATTTTAAATTGTTATATTTTTGCTTAGCCTCCTTGGTGCTGATCTCTAATTTAGTTCATTTATGATTTGAGAACAGATTTATATGATCTACTTTCCGTTAAATTTGTTTTAGGACAGAGTATGACTAACCCAGGTTTCTTAGTTAGGGTTTCAGTTGCTGTGAAGAAACACCAAGATCTCAACAACTATTATAAAGGAAAACATTAAAGTGGGTGGATTACATTTCAAACATTCAGTTCATTAACATCATGGTGAGACATGGTGGCATGCAGGCAGGCATGTTGCCGGGAAAGGAGCTGATATTCCTACATCTTGACCCACAGGCAACAGGAAGAGATCTGAGTCAGTGGGTATGGCTTGAATATATATCATACTTTAACTACCTCCACATTAACACATTTTCTCTAACAAGGCCACACCTACTCCAACAAAGTCACCATTCCTAATAGTGCCATTCTCTATGAGCTTATTTGAACCAATTGCATTTAAATTTCCACACTAGGTAAATGCTTAGTTAATATGTGAAAAAACAATTAATAGTTCCATAAATATCAAATTAGTATAATTGCTTGAAGATTTCCAGTCCTCTTATAGAATGACAGAATCATTAATTTAACATGCCTCTAATTGAAAAAAAAGTGGCTCTCCTTCTACCTTTCAATTTCCCAAGTCAGGAGCCAGAAATTATAGATGTCTTTTATGTCTCTACTTTCTTTTCTAATTTCAAAGAGGTCACTCACTACAATCCCCTCCACATCTCTCACTCTCTCTCTCTGTCTTACAAATACACATTTTAAACATGACTTAATGTATAAGAAATAAATAACATATGGCCTGCATTAATTAATAACACTTGCTTTTCTTCGGTTGTTAGGTTTTTTTCAAGCTTATGTTGGAAATCATATTTTAAATATAGGTATCTATGAAAAATATAGGTTTCAAAAGTTCAGTTTTTATAAATGATTATTAATGTATTCTTATAAGTAAATTTGTTGTGTTCCTATATAATTTTTCTATAAGATGAAATCAAGCATCTAACTAGAGACATAAATATTTTTAATTAGCCATCTAATAATTTTGCAAGAGTTATTGTGATTGGTGTGACAAACCATAAAATTAATGACTTAAAACTACATAGATTCATTATCGTGTGTTTATGAGGAGCAGTTAGCATGCACCTCTCCCCATCAATCTCAATGGCAAATGATGATGAGCTATTCAAGGAGGCAGGTAGCTCAGTTTATTCTTCTGAAAATCCAGCCATTCATACTTCTCAGTCCCAGATGCTCATTTGCATTCATGACCAACTTCTTGCTTCTGTTACCTCACATTTTACTAGCTGTGTTTAGCCTGTTCAGTTTTTTTAGGCACTCTGGAATAATATCAAAATCACCTGCATAAAATGGGATAACCCACATATGAAGACCCCAAGTTTCCAGATCCACATTTATGCAGTGCCTTTAACTATGTAGGTGGGATATCAACAGGGTGTTTTGTGATATTTTGTTTGTGTTCTGACAATTAAAGCTTTCCTGGAGATCAGAGGGTAGAGTTAGCCACTAGTTAACCACAGAAGCCAGGTGGTGGTGGTTCAAGACTTTAATCATAGCACTCAGGAGGCAGAGAGAGGAAGTGGTATGGTGTGATGGAGACAGGCTCTAGAGCCTCTTTGGGAGAGAGAAAGGAGACAGGTATGAAGCAATTGGCAGATGCTCTTAGTTCTCTGATCTTCTAATGTTCTAGGTTTTTACCTCAAGAACTGACTGCTGGTCTTTATTGATTAATATTAATTAGATTTATGCTTCAATAGTACCCAAATATTAAGATCTGGATAGCACTGGACCTCTACTCAGAATATCTAGTGAATAGCCATGTTTACTGCAAGGTATCAGTTACTTATATTTAGTGTGTCAGGCTAAAATTTCCCCAGTTAATTAATTAAAAGTCTTTTTATTAGTTCATAAAATGACATATAAAAGGAGGAGGGGAAGAACATGAGGCATCAGGAAGATTGAATGGGTGGATGAATATCGGAGAGGAAGAAATGAGACACATTTATAAACCTATAATAGCATTTATAAATTTAAAGATAAATCTTGCACTAAGGAATTGTATAGAGATCCAAAGATATAGGAATCTAAGCAATAGTGTAGAGGCTATCTTAAATGTCCTTCCCCTATAATGAGAATAATGACTACCTTAAATGCAATCCTAGAAGCAGATATCCACAACTAAGCACTGAGCCAAACTCCTGGAATCCAGTTTCAGAGATGGAAGAGTGACGAACAAAGGGGTTAAGACCATACCGGGGAAACCCATAGGAACAGTTGACCTGAATAAGTGGAAACTCATAGACCCCAGTTTGACAGGTGGAGAACCAACATAGGGACAAACCAGACCCCCTGAATGTGGGTGTCAGCTAGGAGGACTGGGCAGTCTATATGACCTCTGTCAGTGAAACCAGGATGTATCCCTGGTGAACAAACAGACTTCAGGATACTCCCTTAGTCTAGAGTAACAGAGGAGGGCCTAGGCCCTACCCCAGTTGACTTGACAGATTTTGGTGATTCCTCATGGAAGGCCTCATCCTCCCTGAGTAGTGGATGGGGGGGGGATGGTTGGGGAGCATGGGAGGATGGGAAGGAGAGGGAACTGTGATTGTTATGTAAAATTAAAAAATAATTTAAAATATTAATATAAACATAGATGCTCAACATTACATTTCTAAATAAAGAAGAGTTCTATATGCAAATTTTTAATTTACTTATCCAGAAAGATAAGGGACAGTGTTCTTTTACTTTTATATAGCTATTGAGTTATCAAGAGATAAATTATTGGAGCAGTGAAATACAGAATAACTGTCCTGTTACTCCCTTTGAAACACAGTCATCTTCTGAAACAACCACAGCTGGAACAGGAACAGCACATTTGAAAAATCAGTGAAGAATAAATTTCATTGTTTCTTTCTAAATCAAATGCAGGAAATCAAGCATATGAAAATTATATTCCTCTCTCATCTTCTGAATATAAATTAAGAAATGTTGATGGAAATAATTATGTAGAGAATGAACAAAGAGTTTTAAATTAATTAAATACAATCAGACAGATACTCCACTACTCTCAGTAGACAGGAAAAGGACAATTTGAAAAGATTAGCACATGGTATCTGGAAAACACAAAAGATAGATTTGAGGGCATTGACTATCAATTACCAAGAAGAAAGAGAAAGTATTCATATTCCAATTGTTCTTTCCATCCACATTTTATGTAGCCGCACAGGAACAGTATTTATTCTAGAGAATAGTACTCATTAAGTATCTATTCAATAAAAATATGTATTTAAAAATTACATATTCTAACATTCTGGTTTATTATACAGTGAGATTCTTACATATGTGTGGAATTTCATCAAAACCAAATGCATTGACCTTTTGAAAGTGAACTGCTTAAGAAGCATGGTGTGATGTAAAATGGTAGATGCTTTTCAAAAACATAGCCATGAGAAGCTGTGCCTCAGTACAAAGTGAACTTAATGCTTGATAATCACAGGGGAAGTATGAGGAAGAAAATGGCTCTCCTCAACAATTGAAGATTCTAATGAATTGTTGAATTAAGGAAATTCATTTAACATGTTACAAATTAATCCAATGCATATAAACATTTGACAGAAATACTTTTGTTCAAGAATAAACAAGTATTTGAAATATTTAATTTTGAAATATATGGGAATATTTTCTCAGAGTAAAGGCAATATCACTTTTGCTAAAAACAGATGCAAGCTATATGTCCTTTGTCTTTACCTTATTTTGCCCTATAAAGGGAAAATAAGAACCTCAAGACATTTCTAAACACACCCAATAACTCCTTCCCCCATCCACTGCCTACATACATGCTTAGATCTTTAACCCTCAGTATTCCTAGATCATTTCTACTTTAAATCTGTTCTACCATCCTTCTTCTATCCTTTGCAAATCTGGGTAGTGAGATAGTAAGATTCAGTATTGATTTTCATACCCATTTCATTGGGATGTTTCTACCCTTTACCTCCAGATTCTCTTACAACCTCATGCACCTTTCTGTTCCTGACTTTCTGTCACCATTTTTCATTTCACCATTTTTATTTCACTAATATTCCATTCTACATACTCCCTAACATGTCTCTACCCCAAAGGCCTTTCTTTTTCTTTTTCATGGCTTTCACTTTTGGTTCAAGAAGGTTTCCCACATTACAGTGGTCGGCTCCTACACTCAAGCATACATAGGCATAACTAACTATACTTAGTGGGTTGCCATAAGGAAAGACATGAATTTGAGATGGGGACTTGTTAGGAAAGAGAGAGGAGGGTTTGGAGGGTAAGCACGATGAGGAGATATGAACATATTTCATTGTATACATGCATAAAAATTTAATCAATAATGAAAAAATAATCTTGAACTTTCTCAAAGACTTTATTTTAGACAAGAATCAAGAGAATGACTGTAAAACAGAACTGACAAAACAAACTAGTGTCAAGGGCAAGTGAATTTGAAAAAAAAAAGATTGTATAAGAAAATATTTAAATAACTAAAATGTATTAATACAACTCAATTGATACAAAAAAGCACTGCATTAATGCACTACAAGAAAAGCTATAAAATATTCATAATATCTCTCTCAGTCAGTGGCCTTAAGGAAAAACAGTCTATATTACAAAAAGTCAGAGCAGTTTCTTCAATGTAACTGAAGAAATATTTGTGTGCATTACAGGAAGAGACAAAAGAAATCATGCTTTTAAAATATTGTTTATATTCTAAAGTGCACTTACACTTCAAGCTGTTCTCTAGGGTCCAGACTTTCAGGACACAGAGAATGTTACATTTTGAATAATGGACACTAGTTAGTCAAGAAATAGCGAACAAATGTATCCATCATAGATAGGATGAAATCACATTGCTATATAGTTCACCAAAGATGCTTTTATACAAAAAAATTAATTTTCATGTGTTTGAGTGCCAGTGGGTTTATTTACCCTAATTTCTCAACTTAGGAAATATGGAGTGTTCTTTTAACTGAATTGATTTTACTATGTTCCCCATACATACACTGCTACCGTAAACAAAGTATAGGACATTGTTGAGGACATAGTTACCAAGCCTCCATTATCTGTATGGTATTCTGTTCAATAATATTGGAAACAAAACATATATTGATTACTAACTTTACCTAAAGAGCTTAAGAATTCCAATGGGAAATTAGTGTATAATTAAATTATATGCAAATGTACCTATGTTTTGTTTAAATCAAAATAGAATAAATACCATACAGAATCATATTTAAATATTTGCTTCTAGTAACATGACTAGCATGGACTCCCTGGAATTGAAGAGAACTTCACATATTTTAATGTTTATTTGCAACAACTTGTTGTCTCTAGAAATGAGTTGTAGACTATACATACATATATGTATATTATTTACATATATGTTGAAATATATATATATATATTGAAAATAGATTCTCTCATAAAATGTATCCCAGCCTTAATTTCACAATTTCCCCTTCCTCTATGCCTACTAACTTACCCTGCCAACTCTCCTCTCCCCAGATTCATTTCTCTTCAATTTCCTCTTCAGAAAAGAGCAGGCCTCTTAGAGACAACTGACAAACTGGAAAAAAAATCAAAAAAACGGTAAGGTAAGGCAAAAGCCCTCATATCAAGGATGGACAAGGCAACACAATAGGAAGTAAGACTCTCGAGAGCAGTCAAGAGTCAGAGATTCATTCCCACTATTAGGAGTCCCACAAAAACACCAAGCTAACAACTATAACATATAAATAGGGGACCTTGTACAGACTCATGCTTGCTGTTTTAGTCCCTTGGAGCCCATGTTAACTCGGTTTAGGTGATTCAGTGACTGGGCTATATTCTTCTGGTGTCCTCCATCCTATCTGACTCCCATTGTCTCCCTGCCCCCATTCTGAGGATTTTCCCAATATCCAAGGAGAGGAACCCAGCAGAGATTTTCAAAGTAGACTCTCTCTCTGCTTAATGTCTGGGTGTAGGTCTCTGCTCCTGCTACCAAAGGCAATTTGCAACAAGCTCATAATCAACATACTATTAACTGGAGAGAAAAATCAAAGCAATTCTACTAAAACGAGGAACAAGACAAGGTTGTGTACTCTGTATCTATTCAATCTAGTGCTTGACAGTTTAGCTAGATCAATAAGAAGATTGAAAGATATGAAAGATATCAAGAGGTATCTACATTTTGAATAGTACATTCACTGTTTGTTAAATTAAAATCAGCACTAGAACTCAAACATTGATATTCTGCAATGGAAACTAAGTTAGCATGCTTGCAGAAACTTTCACATTTATGTTCATTGTCCAACTATTCACAACAGTGAAGATATAGACCCAATGAAAGTGCCAGTCAGCATATGACTAAGTGAAAAATGTGATAATGCACACAAAGGAAATGTAATCAGCCCTAAAGAAGAAAATTATATCATTTTCAGAGAAATGGATGAAATTGGGGAGACTCTTGGGGGCCTTCTTTGTAAGTAAAATAAGGCAGACTCAAGAAGATACACATCACATTTTCCCCATATGCAGAATCCATGGCTTGTTTGTCTGTATTTTGCCTGTTTGTGTATCAATTAAAGTGGAAAGGAAACTGTGTGGGAAATGAAAGCACAAAAATATTACAAGAAAGAAAAATTTCTGAAAAATAAAGTGGTGAAAAACAGAGGAAATATCAACACAAAAGCCTTCACATATATGAATAATCATAATTGTGTACATACACATATGCACATGTGTGCAGGCACTGTAGAAACACACACACAAACACACACCTTTAAAAGATATCTACATCATCTAAATCCCTTCCTGTTCATTATAGGATATAGTTCTGAAGAGAATGAGTAATGTAGTACTCACCAAAATTCTTCATATTGCTGGAAATATTTAAAATCAAGACCTCATCAATGAACCCATTAATATTGAAGCCATAGTCAATAGAATTTTATGATTATGCTTAAACGTAGACCAGACTAAATCTCATCATTTGGTGTTTTGTCTTTCCTTCTGAGCTAAGGAATATAAATATATATATATATATATATATATATATATATATATATATATATATAATTAGGGCCGCTTTTTTCCAATTCAATATCTAAGAATGTATAGGCATTATTTCCACTTCTATCCTCTTTAAAATCCCAAGCATTTTCTTCTAGACATTCTCATCATTAAGAAAGACCCTATTGATTTTTGACAGGTCCTCATTATCCAAAAGACATATCTTTTACATCTAGAAACAAGCATGTGAAGATCACTTTCATGCATCCAGTAACATGTTCCTATGTTTGAACTTTTTGTCAAAGCAATGGTGTAGACTATGCAGACCATGTTCATGGAGAAACCGTTACTACAAGGGACAAAATTGAGGCTTTTGAAATTGTGTCAACATTTAAACTCTGTCCATAAGCTTCTAAATACCTTGCACGCTTGATCTGAGGAGTTTTGTCACTGTAGTTCTAGGTGCACATGTCATATTGTGGAATTTTATCCTGGTACTGGCAGTTCTATAGAACCCTGAAGCAACATTAACAGCTGTATCTTATTTTTCTTTAACAATTGAATCATCAGATATCTCCCTCAACTCCATTCACTGATGTACCAACCCCAATTTTAGCTACAGCCATATTAAAACATAGGGTAATCCCTTCATCACTAACCTTAAATCTTCCTTTATTCTCAGTGAGACTCTTGCTTTCTCTATAACCTTTGTTAATATAAATGAACACTCTTCATTTTCAGAGACAATTGATGAACTTTACTTTGGCCACCACCCATCAGCTCCCCCTTGCCTTTATTTTTGAATGGTGAAGTCACTTTCACCAAGTCAGTGTTACAATCTCAATGTTTACTTTCCCTTTCTCCTCCTCTTCTAAGGAATTAATTTTATTCTTGCTTCCGATTTCTTTATACTGCTGATTATTTTATATTAGTCTTATTAAGTGTTTCCATGATTAAGCACAATTAAAAGAGAAGAAAGTGCTTTGATAATGCTTCTCATGATCAATTCTGGCCAAATTCCTTTCTCTTTTATCATATTTCAGAGGATCAGATTACCTTTCTGACATACTACTTACTCACTGACCTTATGAATCATGCTCATATCAAAATATCAAAATAAGCATAAGGAAAATGTGTATGGTAGTTTGAATGTGATGGGCTCCCATAAGATCATAGAGAATGGCACTATTAGGAGGTGGCTTTGTTGGAGATGGTATAACATAGTTGGAGAAAATGTTTCACTGTGGGACAGGTTTTGAAGTCTTCTATGCTTAAGCTATGCTCAGTGTCACAGTTCACTTCCTGTTGCCTGTGGATCAAGAAGTAGAACTCTCAGTTTCTTCTCCAGCACCATGTCTGCCTGCATGCTTTCATGCTCCCCTCCCTGATGATAATGGACTAAATCTTTTAAACAGTAGACCACCCACAATTAAATGCTTTGCTTTATAAAAGTTGTCATGGTCATGGTGTCTCTTCACAGCAATAGAAACCATACATGGTTTCAGAACTTAAGTATTCTATTACTACTGATACAGCCTCACACCTTTCATTATTCTTTACATGGTACAAATCTTCTTATCTTTTTTTATTTCAGTACATTCCTTTTTCTGAACATTTTCTTCCCTAGTACATTCTGATGCTTCTTCATGAGATGACTGTAGAGATGTCTACATTTTTTTCCTGAATCTGTTCACAATATTCCAGTTTAAAAATAGTACTGAAATTTACTTTTTCAACAAATTTCCATCCGTGACTTTTTGATATATTCATAAATGTTTGGACTCACACACATAACTGCTCATCAAAAATTTACATTTACATGCAATGAATGGTTCAAACATAGCATAAAACAATATATTCCTTAATTATAAAGATCCATTCTATGCCACAATACTTACTGAAGTCAATGTTTCTAGTATGTCCTACCATATTATGAGTTGAAGTTTTATTAAGGAAGATTTCATGTCTCCTAGGATTTTTAAAATGTATTTAATAATTTTTTTCTTATTTTACATATTGATCCCAGTTTCCTCTTCCTCAAATTATCTCAGCTCCCAACAGACCCTCCCCCATCCTGTCCCCCATCCATTCCCCAGGGTGGGTGTGTATATTAAATGTTCTTATAATAGAAATGAACAAGCAAGAAAAAAAAAGGCAAGACAGAACTGTTGGAAATGTTGGAGGTATCGTCTCTCTTGATTGTGGTGATGTTTGTATTCAAACCTATGCCTTATTCAAGCCAATCAAATGATATAGAATAAATTTGCATACTTTATTGCATAACAATCATACCTCCATGCAACTAAATAAAACCAGGATTGGATTCATTACATTTTGAGGTGACTTCTAAACTGTGGTAAAAATCATTTGTGATGACTTTTAAAATTATTTCCCCACCCTGCACACAGCATTGTGTTCTACCACTCTCACTTCAAATTTATCACTACCTTCCAATCTTTACTATTCATTACCACAGCTGTCCCTTCTCCCAGTCTCCTAGTCTTTATCAGTACTGCTTTAGTGCATATTGTAGCTTTGAAGTTGGCTTTCCTGGGTCTATCTAACATTATTGACACCATCCTCTGTGGTGCAAAACCAAATTTTATTTTTTCACTCTTGTAAGCACTTGACTAAATTCCCATATTCCCTAACACAAAACATAAACAAAATGCAAACACTGACTTTATGTTCTTTGGTCTTACCTTAGGTTACCACTCATAAGGTATTTTACACTCAAGAAATGGCAATCTATTTATTTGGTGTACTGTATAGTGCTTTATTTATTCTTGGGTTCTTCACATTATTTCTGTACCCTGTTATATTCTTCACTTATATTAGCAATAATCAACCTGTGGTCTCGACTCCTACAGGGGATGTATGATTCTTTTACATGGGTCATCTAAGACCATTAGAAAGCACAGATGTTTACATTATAATTCATAGCAGTAGAAAAATTACAGTTATTAAGTATCAATGAAAATAAGTCACCACAATATGAAAAACTGTATTGAAGGGCGTCAGCCAGCATTAGAAATGTTGTGAACCACTGCTTTGCATGGCTCTTATTCACATCTTAAGACTCAGTACCTCTACAGAGAAAACCATCCATCTACAGAATGTGCCCCTTTCCTGACCCTCAGGATCCACCATACATCTCACAATGCACAGTGTTGTTTTGATGACCAATAATTAGGATAATTTCTTCCAACAAATATTTTCCTAATGAGCAACTGAAACATTGGCCCCATTTTACTACTCATCATTCGACTTATAATTGTATTTTCTTCCTTTGCTGATGAAACATATAGAGGGAGCTTGATGTGTTAAAGCAACAAAAGTATGTTCTTTTAGAGATCTGAGTGACACACTAGAGTGAATTAAATTAGTTATATTATTTGAGGAGGTTCTGGAATAAAATATCACTCACAAACACGTCCATGTCTAAAGACATGTCACATTGATAATTGACCCCTCCCTACATTTCAGGACAATTGCATAGAATCTGCCCTCTGCAATGTCATTATCCATTCTCAAATGAGCTCACTAAAATGCATTTCCTTCTTCCTCTCTTTTAGGGACACTGTGACCATAATAAAGACAATAGCCACATTTTATAATTTCCTAATATATATATATATATATATATATATATATATATATATATTTGAGGTTTCATTATACAATGTGTCATAGTAATAGTTTCCAGAGACTATGACTTGTATGGCTATAGTCTGGATTCCTGTCCCCTCCAAAGGTCTTATGCTGAAGTCCTAAATCTATGATCAAAGCAGTCCACAGGACACCTTTGGAAGATGCCTAGGTCAAATGCTACAAATATTTGAGTTATTATGTTTCATTTGTGGTGGTGTGAAGGTTTTGAGTGACTTCCTTCTCCCCATGCTTCTCCCATTATATGAGATCAGGACATGAAGCATTCATGTGTGAGTAAGCAAGCATTTCTCACAAAACATCACATACATCAGCAACTTGAAATTACATTGCTAATCTCCAAATCTTTGGGAGTAGAATTTTTGTTTGTAATTGACAGTGACCCTATCAGTCAAGACACCATTGATAGTGTAACACTGTTTTATCTATCATGGCAGTGTAGCTGCAAGCTCCCAATAACTATATCACATATGCTTGCCTCAATTCTTCACAAATTATAAATTGCATAATTGCATATTTTCATTTTTACTAAGTAATAAATTAAAAGATATATCTAAAACAATTATTAGTTTTGTTATTTCCTCACTATGTGTGTGTTTCAATATAGTTGATGATTCTATTTGACTCTACTACTACCAAATTCATAGTTTCCATACAGAAATTATGAAAGGTTCTCTTATCAAAGAAAACTCCACTCTCAACCCTGGCTATGTAGCTGTGGTTTATTTTGATTCACTTCTAGTAATTTCTGTTCCTCCTGTAAAATATTTGTGAGCTCCAGCCTGCAAAGTAATTGTTTACTGAAAATATAAAAAAGTAATATTAAAATAATGTGGCCATTATAATGTTGATCATTCCACATTCAATAATAGCAATATTAAAATATAGACATGTACATGCAGATAGTCAATAAAATGTAGATTTAGTAATGTATGCATTAAAAATAAATTATACATATCTACTAGAAAAATACAAGTATATTTTTGTGAGCTTTGTGAATTTAAAGCAAATTATTATATTGTTATAAATTAGTTTTATAAATGCATATTAGGAAAAACATATTACAAAATTTCATGAAAAATTTTATATCATATAATTACATATGATATACAATCACTTGTGGATAATTAGCTTGAACTGTGGGCTATTTTCAGGCAGGGTCACATTGGAGGCAAGTTCATACAACTTCAACCCTATTAATTTCTCAGGCCTTGAGCTGACACCTGTATGCTCAAATGGTGCCATGGATCTTATGGTTAAGGGCACAGGGGACATTCATCTTCTGATCGCTGGTCTGCAACTCTTTCAATTCTTGAAACTATATCTGAATGTTCTCTAGGCTTCATTGGACTAAAAGTGGAGCTACAGGCCAAAACATTCATAATCAAAAAGCATTATTGTTAACATAGCACAAAATACATCTAGCACCCGTTCCAAACAGCCAGCCAAACAAGCACCTGCAGGGAATTGGACCACTTTTCCCCCAAGAGGCGTAAGCACATGTGGTGTGTACCTCTGGACAAGTAGCCACTGAGATTTCTCAGCTGATGCTACACTGTCTCCACTGGGGTGGTGTGGCAATCATGATAGACCATATAAACAAACTGAAAAAGGAAAAACTCATGATCATCTCCCTAGATGCTGAAAAACCCTTCGACAAAATTCAACACCCTTTCAACCCTTTCATGTTAAATTTCTTGGAGAGATCAGGGATAACAGGAACATACCTAAACATAATAAAAGCAAATACATTAAAGCAACAGGCAACATCAAACTGAAGTTAAGGGGTTCCTCTAAAATCAGGAACAAGACAAGGGTGCCCACTCTCTCCATATCTCTTAAATATTGTACTTGAAGTCCTTGCTAAAGCAATCAGACAACAAAAGGAGATTATGGGGATACAAATTGGAAGGGAAGAAGACAAACTTTCACTATTTGTAGATGACATGATAATTTACATAAGCAACCCAAAAACCTCTACCAGGGAACCCCTACAGCTGATAAACACCTTCAGCAAACTAGCAGGATACAAAATAAACTTAAAAAAATCAGTAGCCCTTCTGTACACAGATAACAAAGGAGCTGAGAGAGAAATCAGAGAAATATCACCTTTTACAAGAGCCACACACAACATAAGTTATCTTGGGGTAATGCTTACCAACCAAGTGAAATACCTATATAGCAAGAACTTTGTGTCTTTAAAGAAGGAAATTAAAGAAGACACTAGAAAATGAAAGATCTTTCATGCTCTTGGATAGGTAGGATAAACATATTGAAAATGGTAATGCCAAAAGCAATCTACAGATTCAATGCAAACCCTGTGAAAATCCCAGCACAACTATTCACTGAACTTTAAAAGATAATAATCAACTTTATTTGGAAAAACAAAAGACCTAGAATAGCCAAAACAATTCGGTATAATAATGGAACCTCAGGAGGCATCACTATTCCCAAGTTTAAGCTCTTCTACAGAGTCCTGAAAACAGTCTGGTATTGGCACAAAAACAGAAAATTCCACCAATGGACTCAAATAGAAAATCCTGATATTATCCCACACACCTATAAACAACTGATTTTGACAAAACAGCTAAAAGTATACAATGGGAGGAAGAGAGCATCTCTAACAAATGTTGCTGGCATTTGCAGAATGTAGATGACTGTAGATATACCCATGTCTATCACCATGCACAAAACTCAAGTCCAATGGATAAAAGAACTTAACATGAATCCAGCCGCACTGAAACTCTCAGATGGGAAAGTGGGAGGTACCCTTCAACAAATTGGTACAGGGCACTACCTCCTGATCATAACACTAGTATTACAGACACTTAGGTCAACAATTAATAAATGGGACCTCCTCAAACTTTGAAGCTTCTATAATGCAAAGAACACTGTTGAAGAGACCAAATGGCAGCCCACAGAATAGGAAAGATCTTCACCAATCCTACATCTAACAGAGGGCTGACCTCCAAAATATACGAAGACCTCAAGAAACTAGTCAAAAAACACCAAATAACCCTTTAAAAAATATGGGGTGCAGAATTGAATAGAGAACTCTCAATAGAGGAAACTAAAAAGGCTGAAAAACACTTAAGAAAGTGCTCAACATCCTTAGCTATAAGGAAAATGCAAATCAAAACATGGTGGTGGCATTCTTCTTCCTCTTGGCAGCATGGTTACCAAGATCATGGGGACGCTTTGCCAATGGGATCTGAGTGAAAATGTCTTCCTCTTTAAAGTGTAATTTTCTTCAGTGTGACATTCCTTCTACTTGCAACTACTTTCAGAAAATGGTAAAACAACAATATAGAAGTAATCATCATTCCTGCCCTCCACATAGAAAACACATGTGCTGCTATGAAGCAGTTGTTTTGTTTTCCTACATGCATGAGCTATAATATAAAGGAAGTGTTTGGAGTTTTTCCCAACAGCATAGGATTATTGAAACTACTACATGTATTAACTTCCCCTTTTTTATCATTTGCACTCTAGAGATAATGGGTTGTCTTTATAATACAAATACTTAAGGTGAATTTTATGAATCATTAATTAAAATGAAAATTTGAAACACTGAAAATTAATGGAGTAAGAGTATCAAATAATTTTGCAATTTATTTTCAAACTAGTATGTAGACATGAAGAATAAATATACAATACACTTGAGCTTTTCACAGAGGACAAGTTATAGATTATCTCATAACTTAACTCCAATTTCATTATGTTATAAATTATTTATAACCTATACAAAAACAATTTGAATAACATGTATTGAAGTAACAGACAATATGTGTTTCTAAAAAATATTATCTTGGCTATAACAATATGTGGCTTCTCTTTTTCCCTTCTGAATGCTTGTGTGGATGTTGTTTGAGAGAGCAAGTGTTCAGTAGATCCAGACACTGATGAAGTGTAAGCGTTGTGCCATTCTGAAGCTGTGGAAACATTCTCACTGTGGGGACCCTGCCTAACCATCCCCAACACGCAAAAAGCTTTAAGGTCATCTCTCAAATTTTACTTTCTTTCCACTTCAAGGTTAAAGGTATTATTAAGAAGGTTTTAGATTTCAAGTTGTTTGTGGATGTCTTTGATTTAATTTCCAGTTGTGTTTAGAGGGAAATTTATTTCAAATTTCTAACTTAAATGTTTATCATGAAAATTCTTGATAGTCTTGAAATGAAATTCTATTTCAAAACTTCCCTGAGGAAACATCTAAAATTAAACCACACACCAAAATTTATCACTGGCAGTGTCTAAACCTCAGTGGCTAATATTTAGACATGACAAGTATATATAAAAGTAAACACTGCAATTATTACTTAATATACACATATCTGCTATGGATTATGTTTTTTATCACAATTCTCAAAATTACTGTACATATATTGGCCAAATTATAGTTACTACTGTACTAAATTAATAAGAAGTAATTATATCATTTACCTCATTTTAATATTTTGAAACATCTCAAAGCAAAATAAATTTACTGGAAATTTTTAAATTTTTTTTGTGTATATGTAAACCCTCATGCTGTTGCTCAGGCTTAATTGTTTTTGTCAATGCTGAGAATTTTATTTGAAAGAAAATAAACTATATTATGAGGGAATGGCTATATGCCTGCTAACCATATGCACTAAGGTGAGAGTTTCCTGAAAATCACAAAGTACTCTGTTACAAACATAAGTTCTGGAAAGCTTGCTATTAACTAAAATCACTTGCAATACCTTTATGTATCAAAATGAAGTGAAGCATTTAGGTGAAGACAGTGGCCAGTTAATGTGGGGACCCTCTATCCTGCCCTTGGTCCTTTTGCTTATACAGTAAGGTACCTTAAGTTCAGTATAAGAATCTGATTTCATAGCACAACACTTGATATCAGTGTGTAAAATGAGCTAATTGGAACACAATTGGAATACTTTCAAATTGCAAATGCCATAATTAAGATATGTGCTTCACTTTTAATGCAAAAATGAACTCAGAGTTCATTCATACACACACGTTGTTCCTGCCATTTCAAATAGAGAAACTAAAGAAGACTGCCACAGTATAACCGATATGCTCTCTTTTGTAATGAATGTGTGAATATTTATCTAGATTATGAGAAGTCATTAATTTTAATTCCAATATAAAGAGAGACATATTAAAATCTAAGCTGAAGTAAACATAAAGGAAAATCTAATACTATTTGATTTGTTATGGTTTTGGCTAATGAAAAATCTCAAAACAGTAATAGTCTTAAAGGTAACCATCTTTCAAAAATGTTGGAAGTTAAGCATTATTTTACCTCTAAGCTTTTCATGAAGACCACAGTCACCTACACACACACACACACACACACACACACACACACACACACACACACTCACACACCACAACTATGCACATACAAATAAAAATTAAAAGTTTCATAATGCTTGAGACACTTAGGAGACAAAAACAATGAAGTTTCTTCCAAGCATGAATGACAATAATTTAAAAGATAAATATTACTAAGTTCAAAGTCACTCATAGAAATTAGAGGAAACATTGAACATCAAAAATTCCAACATTTAATGGTACAATTGTGTTTATTAGAATGAAAAAACACCAGAAATTCAATCTTTATTTTTTTAAATATGAAATTGTTGTTTCATCTTTATTCATAAAGAGAAAAACATAATATTAATATAATTTAATAATTTTAGAAAACAAATTTTATGTTCTCAATTATTTTAATGTTAGACAATTAACAAAGTTTTCTTTTGAGGCCAAAATGCAGTTCTCTTAGGAGACTAACTACATGATCAGAAGGAATTTATTGGCAATAAAGGAAACTTGAGATTTTCCTTCAATATATGCAACACATGTTAAAATTTCAAACATTGAAAAATTAAATGTTTTCTTTGTTGAATAATTTTATATGGATGTTTGTCCTCCCCATAAGCTCTCTTCTCCCAATATATTAAACACAATATATATTTTAAAAGATTAATTTTATGTTTAACCATGGATGTTTTTGAGTATACGTATATGCATAGGACCATAGATGAGCATGAAGGCTAAGTAATTTTCATTTCACAGACATGGAGTCATAGACAGCTTTGAGCTGCACAAGGCAATTGTTGGAACTGAACTTAAGTTGGGTCCTATGCAAGAGCAGTAAATGTTTGTAAAGCTAGGCCAGTTCTTCAATAACAACAATAGATTTGTTAAAGGGATATTCTGGAAAATAATATTGCAATTAAAATACCTAATGACTGTTAACAGATCAAAAATAACTTCATAGAAAAATTGTAGGATGATTATTTTCCTTGATCTCTATAAAACCATTTTTGACAGCAGAGTTGAGCAGAATTTTTTTTTTGCAGTTTATTACTTTTATTTCTGATGCATGAAATACTTCTTGCTAGATGTCTGTTACCATCAGAAAGATAATTTAGACTCTAAGGTGTTTGTATGCCAATGTCCCCGCTCCCTACGTTCTGCCTAAAAACACTGCCAAGTCAACGATAAAGTTGATTGTAGCGCAGTTTGGTTTCCACTCTACTCCTGAGACTCCCAGCAATACGTTGTGATCCTTCATATTTTGTGACTAAAATATAGCCAGCAATCTTGATCTATCAGCACAAACATAATTATATCTCTGTTCTGTCCTTATTAATTTGATAGATTCTGGAAAACAAAATATGTGTTGTGGAAGCCAGGGTCAATGCAAAGTAAAAAATCCAAAGTATAGGATAAAGCAAACATAAACACTTATCTTACTTTACTTTCTAATTTTCAAGTTCATAAACAAAAATATAACGGACTTATTCATCATTGCAAAGTACTTGCATGATCTAATGGAAGTTGCATTATGTGTTAGTAATCATTTAAGAATCTCTTCTAGTTCAGATGCCACCTGCATGTGTTATCTCTGTGGACCATTATTAAAAGGGCATTTTAAAATAATTGTTAACATGATACTTTTGTAGGGCATGATGTTTCTGTTTAGCCATCTGCTGAGTCTGTGTATTCCAGTTGTGATACAGAAAAAATCAAAACAAACAAAAGCAAAGCAAACAAACAAACAAAACAAAACAAAGCAAAACATGTGTGATGAAACCTAAACTGCCACAGAAAATATGGAGGTCATTCTAAAGGCATTATCTGCGACTTTAACTTGGTACATTTATCTTAGATTTCACTAAACAACACTCACTGCCTTTAGGATATATAGTTGGAGCTAATAGAACCTGTGGCCAAACTGGACAGCATGTTGTCACCAACATCTATCTTCAGAAAAACACATTCCTGTTTATTCAGTCTAGCTCTGAATTTTATAAGTGCTTAAACAGAATTATGACAAATTGCTGAAGTTCTTCAAAGCATACTGTTTATCCTGTAGATGGTTTGATCAACTGCAACCATAAGATGTGTTTCTAAGTGTAGTGGGGCAGTTAGTTTCCTTAAATATTTTACTCATGCAGTTCCTTGGGAATTGAAGTTAATATGCTTGGTCACTTGGTATTGTGTATAAGGTTACATTTAGAATAATGAAATAGAAATAAACAACAATACAAAGTGTAGAAAGCCTAAAACTCATGGAAACTGAACAATTCTCAATTGCATCACCACTGGGTCAAGGAAGAAATAAAGAAATTATATGTTTCAGAGAATTCAATGAAAATGAATGCACAACATACCCAATTATATAGGACATTTTAAAAGCAATGCTAAGAGGAAAATTCACAGCACTAAGTTCCCACATGAAGAAAACGGAGAATAGTCACAGTAAAGAATTAACAACACACCTGAAATCACTAAAAGAAAAATAAGCAGACACACCAGGAGGAGTAGATGCCAGCAAATAATCAAACTAAGGGCTGAAATCAATAAAGCAGAAACAATGACTCAATGAAACAAAGGGTTGGTCCTTCAAGAAAAGCAACCAGGTAAACTTTTATCCAAAATAACCAAAAAGCAGAGAAAGAATATTCAAATTAACAATTAAGAAGTGAAAATGGGTACATAAATATAAACATTGAGGAAATGCAGAGCCCTAGCGTTATAAACACAAAAATGAAATCTGCACATGGTTCCTGGTGTCTGTCTATTTTTATTTAATAAAAATGTGTTGGATTCATTTGATTTTTCTTGTATGTGAATAAGATTTATATGGATTCAATGTGTGAATCCATCTTGAGCTATGTATAAAAGAATTACTATGAATATTTTCTTTAAAAAGTTTTGTCAAGTATGCATGATATGCCCTGTAAGAAGGGAATGAGGCTTTTACCTTAGAAGGATGCAGAGTGACTGAGCAGTATTATCCATGGTGTAATAAAAAGTCATGCCATACTTTTAGTGTGTGAATAAATCTATATGATAAGAGGAATAAAAGTGTGAAACCCAGAAATAGTTAAATTACTTAAATTATAGCAACAGTTAGCCTTATATGAAAAAAATGTCCAAATCTGCATCCTGTATCTCCAGTCACTCATAACTTATTACCTAGTATATACAAAGAAATGGAGGCTCAGACCCCCTGAATAGGGGTCTCAGCTAGAAGGACTGAGCAGTCTGGGGGACCTCAGACAGTAGACACAGGATCTATTGCTGGTGCACAAAAGGACCTCGTGGACATCCCCTATGGAGGGTACCCCCATAACCTAGAGACAGGAGAGAAGTCCTAGTCCCTACTTCAAATGACTTGACAGATTTACATGACCCAACCTGGATAGCATAGCCCTGCAAGTGGAATGTGGGTGGAGAGATGGGAGGGGAGGGTGGCCAGGGTGCATGTCACAGGGGAAAGAGGGTAGGGAGGGAGGAAGGAAGATTTGGAGGGAGGAAGGGAGAGAAAACTGGGATCCACATGTAAAATATTTAAATTATATTATTAATAAAAAAAGAAGGAAAAATGCTGCTGGATTAATTCAAAATATATATATATATATATATATATATATATATATATATATATATTTATAATGCTTTGACTTCAAATTTTAAGCCTAAGGACAAATTACTGGGGAAATGGATTTCTAATTTTGTTTCCACAGAAAATGAAAAGCTGCGAATTCCTTCCAGACTAATGTGGTTTGATCGAGCAAGACCCCCTGAAGCAAGGTCAATGGGAAAATGCAGCCTTGCAGACCACTACAGCCAGGATTTCTGCATCTTCTTAGGATTCTCCCATGACAGCGCCCGCAACTAGCAGGAAGCAGTTTGGAAAGATTGACACTCAAATTCCCAAATATTGTTTGTAAATGTTTGCTTTCATTTAAAAAATAAGGCATGCATAATTATGTACAGCATAAAATACATAAATGTTAAAAAAAGAATTGAGAGGGATATTTGAAAAACTGAAATAATTATTAGTGTAACAATGATTATAGGTACAATGGAAACATTAAATTAAATACAGCTAAAGATGAAATTAGCAAAATGAATGGTAAATCTCAATATATACAATGACAACAGAATATATCATATATATATCAGATAATTTTTAGTAATTTAAATGATGACATCTTTGTGAACTGTTTCTTACTATGCTTAGCTTAGTAGTCATTGTACAGGCAATGACGCTGAAATCAAATTAATTTTAAATGCCATGGCATTAATACAGTTTACTTCTATCTCCAATAAGTGCCTATAAATAAACGGAGTGAAAATGAAAAACAAAAAGAAAAAAATTGAGGTACTATTTCTTATATTTGTATGTAACAACAACAACAACAACATTAAAAGAACTCACAATACTTGTAAAGGATTAAGTGACTTTTAAATTTTATTTTTATATTTCTTTCTTCAGACTACTTTAAATGTAAACCACAAGAGTCACACTGTGCTTCCAATAAATAAGTAGAAATAAAAATAAACCTCAAAAACAGATCTTTTTGTGTAGGTGTAGTCAGATCATATTTTCTTATTGTTTTTAGAGCCAGCATTAGTTTATTATTCATTTTGGAAGAAAAACAAAAAGTAATATCTCTTGTTTCCCAGAATTTCAGTGATTAAAAATATAGCTTTATGCCATAAAATTATACTTGTGATGATGACTAATCTTAGTTCAATTTTGCCTTTATGGTACCATGGAGCATGCAAATGAATAGAACAAGCAAAATAAGGAAAATACAAATAATCTGGAAACTCATTATTTGACTCATCTATTTTAAGCTGTGACTGTAATGTTATGCACTTTGACTTGTCATTTATTTATAAAATGCACTGTACAAATGTTTTCTCCAACAGCCCAGACTCTCTGACTTTATATTCTATACTTGAATTTGACAGACTAATACTATATTTTCAATTCTTCCTTACCACTTACAAATAATGAATACCTATTACATACTGTCACAGTAAATTACTTTTGTTTTGTATGTAAAACTCTCATTGTCCAAAATGATTTCTGAAAGCTTTGTTTCCTATTTTTCTACCATCCTATTAAATATTGAGTCCATAAAAATTGTCAATAAGAATAAAGATTATATTTTATTATAAATTGCCTGGAACATTTTAAATGTCAAATCAGTTCATATATTTTATTCTAAATGATACTTTAATTTTATGAATATTATATGAAAGGAAAAAAGCAAGTCATCCTTCAGACTATCCATGGGGCAAACTGGCAGGTAGTTAGAATAAGCACAAGAAAAAAAAATCTGATCTAAATGTACAATAGAGATTTAAAACTCAAACAAATCATAGTGTATGACTGGCTGACTGCTTTCTGAAAATTCATCAACCCATTTCTTCATAACATGTGCACAACACAGTTAACACAGAAGCATTCCTCTGTTCCATTTGTTTTTATAAAAGGTTTACCTGTTTAGTAATTCATAATGTTATTTATTTTATATGTGTTTACTTATATTTTTTAAGTGAAATTATTCAAAGTCAAATCAAACTTTTCTTCTTCTCTGCACAAGTAACCTCTGTCTCATGTTGTTCTAATGGCAAATGTCCCAGCTTCTTCATTTTGCATGCAGTTTACTCCTTATTACAAATGTTCAAATTTACTCTCATCCTAAACATACTTTTGCAAATTAAATGTATCTCAGAGTAATAAAATTGAATTTCATATTCAAGGTATTTCATATTGCATCTCTGTGAATAACATCCTTTGCTTCAGATTTTATATCACAGTTAACTGCCCTACAAAGATTAATGTGGCCCTGACTACAGACTATGCTGGTGCAATGTAAAGGTCGGGTTTCTTCTTTTCCTAATCTTAGGATTGTCATCCACTAATACAAGAGCATTGTAGGTTTGTTCTTCAGTTGAAATGATTCTTGTCTAATGTTTTGCAATCTCATCATTTTCACTATTTCTTTAGTCACCTAATTTTTTTTTCCTGTGACAGTCTCACTTGGCACAAGTTGGCCACAAATGTACTACATATGTAGTACACTCATATATTTTTTTCTTTCTGAGAAAGGGTCTTAAGTACAACAAGTTTGGTTTTAAACTAGCTGTGAAGAAAAAGATAACCTTGAGCCCCTAATCATCCTGCTGCACCTCACAAAGACTGGGTATGAGTTTATGCCACCATACAGATTAAAGTCACCCTTAAAACCACTTCCTATTCAGAAAAATACTCCATAATGTCTACTGACTTGAAGGACCATATAGTATTTTATAGTTTCACCCTTTCAATTAAAAGTGCATATATTTATTCAATAGAACTTACGAATATGATCAAATATCTGTGTTCTATTAAGCTTGTCAACATAAATTTATTACACTTAACAGTGAGACATCCAAAGATATCACAATACTACTTCTGAAATGATCCAATTTGTTCAGTCAATTTCAACAATGTGCATGACATTTTACTGTATACCTTATCATTCATTTTTGAAAGCTTTATTTGTGTGTGTGTGGGGGGGGCAGGGCAGTAAAGGGTAGAGATCTGCATTTATATAGATATGAGAAGGATTAAGTGGATTGCTCCTAAGCCTACCATAGAGCCTTCTAATTCTTCCTGTTGTCCCTATTTTGTTATGGAGAATTCTGTTTTTTTGATTTGTTGTTGCTGTTTTCTGATGTGTACTCTTCTTTCAGCTTGAATTTCCATTCTTGGATTTTCTGCTTTGCTCTGCAATTTAGACAGGTCACATCTTTTAGCTGTCTGGTGCAAGTCACATATATGCAACTGTATGTCTCAGTGGAAGAGGGGAGTGGTGCTTTCCTTGTCCTTCACATATAATCATATTTAAACAAAAGTTTGGAATGTGACTCTTGGGAGAATACATTCCTAGATTGCACTGCCATTTCTCCAGGTGTAAAATTGCAAGCAATTGGAAATCTGACACTGTTGTTGGGTTTTCTTTTTTTGTTTGAAATCACTTCCTGTGATGTTGTGTTGTCTATTGGTGCCTATGGGTAAGAGGTTTCGATGTCTTTCCTCTTCAAATTTAAGGATCAATTACATTGTTGTGCATTATTATCTTATTTACATGCACAAGACCTATTGCAGATTTTGTGGACTAAAACAAAAGTAATTCCATTTCTGTTGGTGAAGAATAGTACAATACCTACTGGCTCTTTGTGCAGGCTATCACACATGGTTGAAATGAAATTTGCCAGGTTGAGTTCTCACCAGATGGATGAGAAAAAGTATAGACTTCTACACTTATTCTGTCTACATGGAAATCTTGTAGGCAGATTTCAGTTGTAAGACTGGGGTCCCCTTTGTTCGCTAATTGGCTGGCAGGCTCAACGTCAGGTATTTGAAGATATCTGCTTTCATTATGGAATCTCCTTGCCTCCCCCATTGGTTTCTGTTTCATGTATTGCCTTGGCTTCCATTAATGATGGACATAACATATAGTCTGTAATAAACCTTTTTCTTCCACATTTCTTTAGGTCATGTTAATTACTACAGCAACAGACAATCTGTACATAATCACAACAGTAAAATTGATCATAGTAACAATCAAAGGAATACATAAGTTACATATCTAGTGGAACAGAACATTTGCCAAATCATACTTCCATGCTGGAAGAGACAATATTCTGGGGCTGGAGTTGTTGGTTTCCTCTACAACATATCCCTGGCCACTGTACCCCATTACTGGGAAGCATGGTTATAAGGTTGGAGGAATCTTTAGAGATGAAGGCCCATAGATCTGTGCTCTCCAGAAGCTCATACAATCTCACCTTAACCTCCCAGCTTTTAGCATAAATGTAATATGCTCACCAGATTATATGGAATTCAGTCCCAGGGAATGAATGCACCAGTCTTGTACATCAGGCATTTATCTATTCAGATCCTGAGGCAAATTGCTTACCCAGATATCTGTTTTCTAAAAAAGTTCTAGGAAAGTTGTTAGCTTAAGTGTATTCTGTGCTGTTTCCTGTTGTAGGTGCAGACTTGATTCTCTTTGTGACCCTATTCATCTCTGAATTTTATTTTTATTGCATGTTGAATATGAGCCTTTCCAGTATCAGTGGGATGCTCCCTCTATTCCATTGCCAACATATCCACTTATACAAATTAGTAGCTTGGTATACATACATTCCCATATATCCTGAATATGATACTTTTGTCTCCATATCTACCTTAATATTCATGGCTATCTGGTAGTGTTAAATATCTTCTAGACATCTCTTGCTGTTGCATGTCCACACACTTCTTGGTAACCACAGTTTTTTCTCCAAGTGCCTGAGTTTTGTAAGTAAATGTGTGTGTGTACATGCATTTACAGTCACTGATTTGCTCTACCAAGTAACGCTCTGATTAATCTTAGTTACCCATGAAAGAGTGCAAAGGCCTCAGAGAGTTCTAGAAATTGACTCACTAATGTCTGCACAATTTACAAACAGATGCTGGAAATGCATTTTGATGTTTTTCAAATGTATTTGCCTCATCTATAGGATGTTGAAAAAAAGGTCTCTTCCTATGTCTAAACTTCCAAGACGTCTAACAGTTCTAGGAACCTTAACAGCATTTTTGCTCTGTTATGCTTTCTCTCTTTGCATTCTCCCTTTACTTTCCCTTTTTACTCAGGTGCACAGTGAGCATCATCCTAACCATCATATATGGGACATATTAATGAAACCTGATAATCATCTGTCAGGAAAAGCCTCCACTGAGATTATTCATATGCTAAATCTCCAGTGGAACAAAAACATGGCAGGCCTCTGGGTTATTTGGGAAATTCAGGGAGTCCAAATCAGCTTTGCTGCTGGAACATCACGTTAGAATACATGGCCAGATCAATATTTACTGTCAATTATTGGTTGCATTTGACATTGATGAAGAATTTAAATACAAGCATATTACCTGTCTTCAAAAGAAAAATGTAGCATCATAGGAAGAAACAAATTTCAGTCTGTCATTGGTCCCACCTACATTTAATGAAAGAAAATAAATAGTAGTGATTCTAGTCTACAGTTCTCTCTCTCTCTCTCTCTCTCTCTCTCTCTCTCTCTCTCTCTCTCTCTCTTACTCTCTCTCTCTCTATCCCTTTTCTGTTTTACTCATTTTTCTGTTTTTGACTTAAGTAGTCATACTAATTTTACCACACAAAAAGAAGTCTTTATTTAAAAATTAAATCATTTCAAATTATTTTCTTCCTTTTTATGCAAGAAGTTTCTGATTTACAAACCAAATTTTATGACAGAAATTTCAGTATAATGACTTCAGAAAATTGACTATGTGTCCATATTCAAACACTCCTAAAATGAATATATAGCTTAAATGCTGCTTCTCATGCTATCATTTACTAGCTTAATTCCTTTTATTTGATCTTATCCATTCTTTAATTCAAAAGAGTCTCAGAGGCCCACATAAGCTGTGCCATGATCTGAGGTTCTTGGTGGCATGAAAGACCCTACTCCTGGAAGACTGTCCATCCAGCGTGCCTCAAGCTTGCCATGCAGTTGAAGATGGATGGAGATGTCAGAACGCTCGAGTTAGACATTCATCCACACTCTCACAGCTGTGACAGGTATCTTTGTATGATGGGTTATGGGATGTCAGTGCATGCCACCCTGCATTTTTCATTTTGCATGTTGCTTGCTACCTCCTCCTGTAAAGAGGGGAGAAAACTTACTAGAAATCAATTCTGGCATGGAACATGCTTGAACTCCACAGGCAGTTACAGTTCTTATATTCAGTGACATTTCCTTAGGATTCAAATAGATTGAATTTTGTGGAATATTTGAGTAGGCCTATGTTTCATTGACCCAGGCTGAGATTCTTTTTTTTTTTTTTTTTTTTTTTGTTAACTTCAATGTTTCAGACTATAAATCACTTAAATTGAAGAACCTGATATGAAAATAAACTTTTTTTGTCTTATTTCTCACTGTGGAATTCATCCTTCTTATCTTTTTAATTGTGCTTCCATGAATTCTAATATGCAGAAAAAAGTGTCGTACTGGTATTTGAATTATCTAGTAAAGATAATTATACAGTAATAACAGAGACTCAGTTTAAATTTTATTTCTGCTCAAACTTCTTCCTCATTTGTTTCTATAATCAAATGACTAAATATATGTATTTTATAATTAAATATCAAAATAAGATTGGCTGGAGATGAAAACAAATTTCAACTTTTAAAACCATGATAATACAGTTTTAATAAAAAGTAGCCACAAACATTTGATGTAGGTGTCATAATAAAAATAATTGAGCATGCATCTCCATTAGAAAGTCGAAGAAACATCAAAAAACGTTCAAAATGAATACTATCACCTCCTCACCTCTTTTTCAGGTTGGTTCAGGCAGTACTTGTGTCTTTAGGGGCTGCTGCTTTTGCAGAGGTTGTTTGGCTGGGGAGAGAGTGGTGGGTTCAGTGGGTTTGGGCAGCAGAGTGAGGCTTGTACGTTATAGAGTCCAATGAGTTAAGCAGCCTGCCAGCAGGACTCTTACCTGCTTGCTGGTTGCTGGGGGTGATGAGATGCAAGGGGCAAGGGCAAGGAATGTGCCTTGGGATATATAGTTAGGGATTGGAGTAGTTTAGTTGGGAGAACAACCACTTACCTACCTTTCTCCAAATGATTCAGGTGGTGCTTGTGTCTCTAGGACCTGCTGCTTGCAGGAAGGTTTGGCCACTGGGAAGGTGATGGGTTTAGTGGAACTGGGTCTTGTAGGTCTATTTCCCATTTTCAAGGAACATGTATAACCCATTTTTCTTTTTAATTCCATTCCCGACCCAAGTCTAGACGGCTCTCCATCAGCTTGGATTATGCATTACTTTCATTTCTGTATCTATGGTAATATATCCTGAAAAAAAAATAAACTTGAGAAGAAAGGGTTCATTTTCACTCAGTTGCGGGTTCTAGTCCATCAGGGTAGGAAAACTAAGGTGGCAGGATTCTAAATTGGCTAATCATGTCATACCCACAGTCAAGAGCAGGGAGAATGAATTGAATGGTCTCTTGCTTGCTTGCTTATGCTCATCTTGTTTATACAGTTGAAGACATGCTGCCCATGGAATGATGCTTCTCACAATGTGATGGGTCTTCCTATGTCAATATCAAATTAAGCTAATACCCCATAAATAAGTCCATAGTCAAACAAAAGGTAGACAATACCACATCAAGGCCTTCTCACTGGGGAATTATTGGCTATCAACTAGACAATTGAGCTCAACCATAACAGAATATAATATACAAATATTTCAATATTTTGATTTTTGTGCAATCCTATATTCCTGATTTTGAAAATGTAATTCCCATTTATATTTACAAGTTGTTACAGATATTTTTCTTTCAATCGTTACTATGTAAAAACAATTTTCAACAGGAGTATTATCAAAATTTGAGTAACAGGCTCTTACTTTGCTACTGTTGAAGGTTTTAGCACGTTTCTGAAGGGCCTTTTGAGAGTCCTTGATGTTAACTAACATGAAGTTATATTACTCTGCTTTACTAACTTCTATTGACATATTTTCCTTGCTTTTTATTTTTACTGCCATTAACGGTAGTTGTCAAGTGTGAATGTATATGTTAAATTACACAAATATGTTCTAAATGACTAAAATTATCTTTTGCTTTTTCAAGATTTTGAGACAAGACTTCTGAGTTTAATTTCTTTCAGCTTCTTAAAAACTTTGTTCCACTGTTCTTACAAATTCAGTGTTTTAGTGGTGAAACTTAAGCAAAATGATTCTTCTTTCTTTGCAAGTAAATTTCATCTCTTAATTTAAAATTTTTTCATATTTATGTTAATAACAGAATAGAGGCTTAGTGTAATTTCTAAATGTACTGATATATTTTTACTTCTGTTCATTCTATAGAGTTGTTGGTGTAAGATATTTTTCTTGAAAACAGATGCTTTATTTACTTACTTTTGTTTTGTTTTTCTCTGAATACACAATGGCTACTATGAAGAAGCTTAAAGTTTGATGCTTAGCTAATCTTAACATTTATTGAATCACCCTATTAATATAATTTGTGTTCTTTCTAGAAAACTGTTAAACAGCAACATGATGCTTTATCAATCCAGTTATATAAGCATCATTTTAAATTTTCTTTATTTTAAAATTTAGTCTTCTGATTTAAAATTCTTTTTCATTTTCTCGTTTCCTTTCTGCGTTTTTGAACAATAAATTTTTTTTTACTATTTAGGTATCTTGACACAATATATATGTTATGTTTTGCATTTCCTTAACTCCAATGTGTTTTATACTTTTCTATGTTTCTCTTCCTTAATCCTTTGATAATCTTATTATGTACTATTGTTCCATTCCTACATGCAGACACATTTTTGAAATCTGTTTCTACTTATGAATTCTGGTCTTATTCTTTTTATGCCAATAATTTTATTTAAATTTGAAACAAGCTTGTTTTACAGGTCAATCCCAGTTCCCTTACCCTCTCCTCCTACCCTGTGCCTCCCAACTCCCATCCCATCTCCTTTCTGCTCCACAGGGAGGGTAAGGCCTTCCATGGGGAGTCTTAAAGTCTGTCATATCATTTGGGTAGGACCTGGGCTCTCCCCTATGTGTCTAGGCTGAAAAAGCATCCCTCTATATCGAATGGGATTCCAAAGTCCATTCGTATTCTAGGGATAAATACTGATCCATTATTAGAGGCCTCATAGACTAGCCAGTCCTGCTATCTAACACCCACATTAAGGGGGACTGGATCTGTCCTATGCTGGTTCCCCAGCTATCAGAATGGACTCCAAAAGCTCCCCCTTGTTCAGATCTGCTGTTTCTGTGTTATTCTCCATCCTGGTCTTGACCTCTTTGCTAATCATTCCTTCTTCTGCAACTGTATGCTGGAAATTCTGCTCAGTGTTTAGCTGTGGGTGTCTGCTTCTGCTTCCATCAGCTACTGGATGAAGATTCTAGGATGGCATATAAGGTAGTTATCAATCTTATTATCATTGAAGGGTATTTCAGGTAGCCTTTCCACTGTTTCTTAGACTGTTAGTTGAGATCATTCTTGTAGGTCACTGGATATTTCCCTAATGTCAAATTTCTCTTTAAATCTATAATGGCTCCTTCTATTATGGTATCTCTTTTCTTGTTCTTCTCTATTCTTTCCCTGACTCAATCTTCCTGCTCTTTCATGTCTTCTTCTTCCCTACTCTTTTCCCCTTCTCTTTCTCACAACTCTTACTCCCCTCCCCCCATGCTCCCAATTTGTTCAAGAGATCTCTTTCCTTTCCTCTTCTCAGGAGGATCATGCATCTCTCTTAAGGTTGTTCTTGTTTCTTAGCTTTTCCGGAGGTATGGATTGGATTTTACACTGGTTTATCTTTTACTCTATATCTAAAATCCACATATGAGTGAGTACACACCATGTTTGTTCTTTTGAGACTGGGTTTCCTCACTCAGGATAGTTTCTTCTAGTTTTTTATTTAGCCTGTGAATTTCAAGATCCCATTGTTTTTTGTTTTGTTTTGGGTTTTTTTTTGTTTTATTTTTTTTTGTTTTGTTTTTTTGTTTTGTTTTGTTTTGTTTTTTCTTTTCCTTGCTGAGTAGTACTCCATTATGTAAATATACCACATTTTCTTTATCGATTCTTCAGTTGAGGGACATTTATGTTGCTTCCAGGTTATGCTATTACAAATAATGCTGCTATAAATATAGTTGAACAGAAGTCCTTGTTTTATGAATGTGCATCTTTTGGGTATATGCCTAAGAGTGGAATTACTGGATCTTGAAGTAGATTGATTTCCATTTTTCTGAGGAACCACCATACTGATTTCCTAAGTAGCTGTATAAGTTTGTACTCCCACCAGCAGTAGAGGAGAGTTGCCCTTTCTCTACATCCCCTTCTGGTCTTATTCTTTTGTAGTTAGTATGTATACTGTGTATGACCACTAGGTTTTTAAATTTATAGAGACAGAAATTTATCACACTTCAAATAAAACATCCTATATTGATTTTTCAGGTCATATTTAGATGATGATTAAGTCTGCACCCACTTAATGACCATCAATCTTTAGGGGCCTCAGACTTCTGTCAACATTATTTAAAAAGGTAATGACAGGGTAGCTATGCCCTTCAAAGTCATGTTGACGCTTTAATTTCTGTTTGATTGATTCATCATAGTATTAGCCAAATCAGCTTCCAGTTTATTTAAGGGAATTATAGTCCATTACTAGTATTACAAGAAAATTTAGGTGCCTA